>JAMWET010001166.1:0-49957 GCA_024036415.1 Prochilodus magdalenae
CTTACATAGTACACCAAGCTCGTTTCGTAACAGCAAGGACATTTGTTTGCTTTCTTTGTTGTGTTTTTTTCCCCCCTATTATTTAAGAAATCAAAGGATGTAATTTGACCTGGGTCACCCAAATGTTTTGCATATGACTGTAAGCCTTATATTTAACTAAACTTCACAGCATAAATCATAAATCTTTCAGCAACAACAAAGCTGTAAAAACTATTTTTGGTGGTTCAACTTAAAAGCATCTACCCCAGTGATATAACAAACTGCTGAACTGTTTCTAGTCCAGTAAAATAACCTTATTTAATTCAACAGGAAAGCAAAATAATTGTTCTGATGTACAGATGAGAACACAAATCAATCCCTATCAAACGCAGTCCAGCTTGGCTTTGAACTGAGAGTCTCGCAGTTTATCTGCTGAGGCTACTTAAACGTTAGTAAAACTCTCAGGACAAGGACTCCAATATGCTTTGTATTAAAGCGAGCGAATCGGCCGCGCAGATATGGTCGTGAGAGAAAGTCCAGGCCGTTTTATGATTCAAAGTCTGGCAGGCTCCCCTCCTGTGGCACTTGGAAAGAGGAGCAATACTTTATCTCATGTTTCCACATTTGTCCTGGAGAAAGGATTCTCTTTTCAAGCCCTGAGTGAGAGCGTGATTACAAATGTGTGTGTGTGTGCGTGCGCACACGCAAGTGTGTTACACCTGCAAAGAAGTGCCTCAGGAGGCGCCTCACTTGAAAAGAAGACCCCTAAGGGTTATCAGCACAAGGAAGCAGCCTCGAATCCGAATGCGCGTGCACAAAACTTCCAATCTGCCTCCTCCTCCCTTCTTCACCAACCTCCAAAATAAAGATATCACCCCCAGACCCTTCCCAAGCAACCCCTGCACACCCCTGTCTCCCTCCCTCCATCCACACTCATGTGCTCTTCATTCAAAGCACATCAGCAGGAACGACACTGGAGCAGACCACGCCAGCGTATGTGCTGAGTTCACCGCCAAATTTATACACCTATAGAAATGAGTTACGGCGCCAGGCTATTCAAAAGCAGTAAAACATGCGAGCACACCATATATATGCTCCAACCCTTCCCTTTCCATCGGGAGTTACCACGTCCCGAGGCCTCGGCGAACGCAGGAAATAACAGAATGCTCTTATAAATGGAAACACTCCCAAAACCATCAATCAGACAGTGGACTAGCGAGCAAGAGGTGACTTCATATTTCTCCAATAAATATCTGATACACCTTCGATAGTCCCCGAGGCTGGCGTTACAGAGACAGACATTCACACACTTGCGTGCAAATAACTTCCACCTGCATAATGTAACACCTCCTGCAATTCACATGAAGCTTGACTGAAACTCAGTAACAGCAACTGCAACTTTGTAAAAGGGGTTTAAAGAAACAGCTAGTTAAACAGCCAGTGATTCTCTCCCATGCGATCATGTCAAACAAAACAATTTTGACTGATTTGAATCCAAATATCCTTAGACATAATGATGCTTATCACAGACATCAGAACAAAGGCAGTGGTGGGTTGGAGGTTGGGGAACCAGCCTTGAGATCGGTGTGATTCCTTGAAACAACAGGAACGACTGATGTGCCCTTGAGCAAGGCACCTAACAATTGACTGCTCCCTAGGTGCCATGGATAGGGCTGGCCAGTAATCTGGGCGAGTGTGCTCACTGACCCCCTTTATTACTGTGCATATATACAGGGGTTGGACAATGAAACTGAAACACCTGTCATTTTAGTGTGGGAGGTCTCATGGCTAAATTGGACCAGCCTGGTGGCCAATCTTCATTAATTGCACATTGCACCAGTAAGAGCAGAGTGTGAGGGTTCAGTTAGCAGGTAAGAGCACAGTTCTGCTCAAAATACTGCAATGCACACAACATTATGGGTGACATACCAGAGTTCAAAAGAGGACAAATTGTTGGTGCACGTCTTGCTGGCGCATCTGTGACCAAGACAGCAAGTCTTTGTGATGTATCAAGAGCCACGGTATCCAGGGTAATGTCAGCATACCACCAAGAAGGACGAACCTCCACCAGCATCACGTAGTGACCTGGCCACTATCCTGCAAGAAGAATGGCTTAAAACCCCTCTGACCACTGTGCAGGACGCAGTATATGTCATTCCCAAGATGAACTGACGCTGTATTGGCCGCAAAAGGAGGCCCTACACCATACTAATAAATGATTGTGGTCTAAAACCAGGTGTTTCAGTTTCATTGTCCAAACCCTGTATATATATATATATATATATATATATATATATAAATATATATATATATATATATATATATATATATATATATATATATATATATATAGTTATATATTCTAAAACCTTGCATCTCTGAAATGATATTTTTAGAATAAGGAAATACTAAACTGTACTTTAAATGTAAGTAAATGGAACCAGATATTTTCCAAGTAACTTTAGGCTATGGTTGCTCTATTTAACATGAAATTTACACACACTGTAAAGACAAATTCTGATTACATCAAAAAGCTGTTTTTGTCTGCCAGCATTGATATGTTACTTGTAACTTGTTAGCTTAACTAGCTGGTTAGATGACTGCCAGACCAAATCTATATTTTGTCAATGAAGCAAAAAATATACAGTAGAAACTGTAATCATAAATATATTTAAAACTAGTCATTTAATTTCCTACAAAACTTCCTTTTTCTGTAATCCAACAGTTTTATTTCCACATTAAAGTTAACAAGAATTAAAATGTACACAATTGCCTGTGGAATAAAGGTGATCGTCCATTTATGTGAATTTGTTTATAAATGAACATGAGCAGTGTTAAAAATACTGTATGTCATTTTTTTTTGTGCAGGACTTTAACCTTTATTTTCACAGAAATTGCACATTGACAGTATAATGTGTACATGAACTCAAAATCAAATTCACACAACTAGTTTCAGAGTTACTAATTTTACTGTTACAACACACTATATGAAAAACACTACTTATTCGCTATCCTGTCAACTACTGGAATAACATACACCACTTACAGACAGATTTTCATCTGCTAACCAACTTTAACACAAGCAGAGCTGGGATAAGGACTCCAATATGCAACGTGTTATAGTGAGTGCAGATAAGGTTTGCGAGAGAAGAGTCCAGGCCATTTTACGATTCTAAGTCTGGCAGGCTAAAAGATGGACATCGCAAGGTATGGGCCCCTGCCAAGTGCATAGTCTCAGCGGAGAGAAGAGGCCTCGAACAGACGAGCCAGTTCGACAATCGAGTCAATAACCAACAGACTTTGGCTGTTAAGAGCTTAGCAGGAGTGTGAGAGAAAGGTGGGCGAACATATACAGCTATACAATCTCAGACTCTCCGCTCTCTCAGACTGAAGGTGATGAGGACTCAAGAGGTGTCTGTGAGATTTATGGCTTTTTCAAGCCCGCTGCGCGGGCTCAGAGAACCCGTAACTAGCGCAGATCAAAGATATGGATCCCAATAGGACAGCCAACGCAAGGTTATTCCTCTGCAAGGCTATAAAACATTTAAAAGCTTAGAGTTTTTTAACAGGTACTTTTGAATGGCGCTAAATTCCTGGCCCTCACCAGAAGGCAGAAGGTTAAGGACGATGCGCAGCCATTGTCAACATGAGGTGGTCAATAACTCGGGTGCAATTTCAGGGTGATAAATGGTTCTCTCAAACATTATGCGGGGCAAGAGGCCTGGCAATGCAGAGAATTTGAAGCCAGGCATGAATGTATGAATATGAATGTGTGAAATATTGATTCCATTAATGCATTTGGACTAGCGGCATGCCGGAGCCAAGTCCTGTGCTAGCATGATATGCCTGCTTATGGTCCGCTGTGATACGTGTCAGAAACGGTGGGGGGTTTTGCGTGTCTCAGGGCGGCAGGGAATGCAAATAAATGCACGGGGTAACCTTTGAGTGGAGAGCTGCTCATTTCCAAGCACTGACCTACACGTAAATGTGTTGTACAGGTCTTGAGTGTGGACAAATTCTGACACTTGTTAGTGATGTGGTTCCACGAGAACTATTCCATCAAAGCAGTGGAATTAAAATCAGCCTGGAAAGCTCTGAAAATTTCAAAGCACGCAACAGTCATTTTATTCAGAGGCTTGGAGATGATGTCTTCAAAGATGGGACATTGATTATTAGGCTGTGTGATTAGTTAAACTCAGCATCGGTTTATGGAACTTCAGCTATAAGTATGTGCACTTCTATTTCTACCCAAGCTTGATGTGAATTATGCAAATGGTACCAATTTAAAGTGTTTGGAACAGCTGATATAATGATTAAAAATTTGTGGCCACAAATTTCACAGGAATGTAGAGTGTAAAAAAACTTTTCCTGACCTTTTCTGAAGTGTGGTTTGAAGTACACAGTTTTTAAGTACAAGTTTTTAAATCCCCCCATCTATGGAAATCAGGCTACAAATACAGCATTAATTTAAAAGGCATCATATTCCCAAAACTGAGACATTTTCTTAACAATAGGTGTCAATCTAGAAAATTAACCACTACATTCTCATGCTCTGTAGGTGGCATTTGTGCTGATTTAGTTAAATATGTGTTTCTACAATGTCAGCAGATTTTATATCCATATGCATTTCTAAACAAATAACTTGTGGCAAGTGGCAAGATCCAAACCACATGGACCATGCCTTCTTTAGAGACCCTTCGCTGAGGCTCAGACAGCTCATCAATCTCCCCACAGTAGTGCAGGTGAAGCGTCTCTCGGTCCGGGTCAGTCGTAATGAGGGATAAAATGAGGCGAGACATCTCCGGCCAACAGAGGAAACAGGTGGACACAGAAAGAGCTGTGGCCCACAACAGCACAGCAGACAACAAACGACACTGTGAAGGAGTGGTGAACATAGAGGAGCAATGGCGTATAAAAGTAAGGTTCACTACTTGAAGATGGTGAAGCATCATTGTAGACCTAATATACTGCATAAAACTGTATATAGTATAAAGCTCAGTGTTGAACTCAAGTCAACAGAGACAGAGGAAATGTACGTACTATGTCTATGTCTCTGTCTTATTCTCTGTTACACCCTTCACAGCATTGAGTAATATTACAATACAGTATGTAATGGTAATAATAATGCCTACAGAGTTTTTTTTTATTATAGATTATTATAAATATCCTGCTTTAGGTTATTTCAAATATCCTGCTAATCAACATTATAGTTTTTATTAAAAATAAGATATGCAAACCCTTTATGGGATTTATAGGTTGTGACTCGCCATCAGCTACAGCTGGTCCTACATTATAGGAAGCCCTAGGCAAGATTAAAATTTAAGCCCCCCTTTCCTGTAAACCTCCCCACCTTGGCCTATAACTCACTCATACGTGTTTACCAGGCTGAAGTTTCTCCACAAGGGTGGAATCTCAAGTATATTTTGTATAGATATTTGAAAGAGATAAAAACTCACAAACATATTCACAGTTAGGAATTAAGTCTCATACTGCCACATATAAAATAAAAAGCATATTTCATCTCCAGTTAAAAGAGGAAGAGCAGCACAGCCTTGAGAGACTCACCTAGAGCAAAGCTATTGCTCTATAAGATCCCTTTATGCATGAAGAGGATGTGGTTTCATGGCCAGTGACAACCAGCCAACATATCCAATAAGAATACTAATAATATTCATTTACTGTTGTTGATGCAGAGAAATGATGTGGAAGCCCTAGGCAACTGTCTGTTCCACCTGCAGCTAGGGCCAACGGTTACATTCTGTAGACCAGGTAGAGTAGAGTAAACTTATATTGGTTTATTGCTTTTGTGTTTTGTTCCCATGAAGACTGCCAGCTGCTGATGACCACCCAAGCGCAAATAACTATTAGTCACAATTTGATGAGTCAGTCAGTATTTTAATGACAGTCGCAGTATTGCGATTATTACTGTTAGATCAGCTGTGGCATAAAAACTACACAGATCAGTAACTCACCTTAGCTACCCTCCTGGGCATGTCTCTTTCTGGACAGGTTAATTCAGCACTCTGTCTTAAGGAAACGTTAACTAACGGGATAAGGGTGGAGCCAGAGGTAAACATGGTCTGCTCCTGCTGTAGACTCTTACTGCACACATCTTCCAAAAAGACTTTCACACAGTGAGCCAACTGAGGAACCAGCTCCCGAAATGCAGTCCTCCACTCGAACTCCAAACACACCGCCTACAGACACAGATACCACACAGAATAATCTCATTAGTAATGCAGCATAATGTAACATGGGCACTGTTGCTGATTCAAATGCCAATTTCTGAATCATGGGGCTACTACTTGTAAATGTGCAGTGTGCTGCTATGCTGAGCTTAAATCTCAATGATAATCACCTTAAAGGACATGCAGAAAGGCAACCACCATGCTGTGAGAAGGGAATGGTGAAGCATCATAACTGTGCGTTACTGAGCCAGACACTACAAATCACTTATAACAATTTTGTCAGATTTTATTGATTTAGAATATGTTTTTTTAAACTATTTAAACAGTAGTTTTTTAAATTAGTATTTTGGTCTCTTCCCATTCAAGGAGGTAGGAGTCTGGTCTGGAAATAACTGCCCCGTGGCATCGCAAAGATGGCCACAGAGTGAACAGACTTGCCTACAAGGACTTTGCTAAAATGGCTTAGATCCAGTGACTGGCTAGATGCTAAAGGCTAGCTACCAAATGGCAACATCCCAGGAGTTCCATAAGACTTACCTCTGTGCTCTGTAGCAGCAGGTCAGGTGTGGCCTTAACATCCAATGCAGACATCTCCATATCATCCCTGACTTTTTTTAGGATGCCTACACAGATAAGCACACATAGATGAACAGCAAGCTTCATCATCTATTTATTTCTATTTATCTATCAAATGCACTCAGTGTCTGACATGTTACAAACAACTTCAACCCAGTTACATATATGACTTTCTTATAGTTTACAACAGTCCACTGAGACCACTACACAGGGAGAGTAAACGCTGAAGGACCCGACCCTATCATAGACACACATGGTGCCTTTGGAAAATGAGTCAATAAAGGGAAGTGCTTCTATAACCCGAGGCTGACATATTTAACTCTGGTGTCCTCTTCTATGCACCAGTGACCTAAAAATGACTGCAATGCCTTGCAGGAAAGAAGTAAGGAGGGAGGGGAAAAAGGAGCCGCAATTATTGCAGAAAGTGAGCTTTGTGTAAGTCCAAATCGGAGGCAGTGGAGTTGATTTGAACCCCAGATAGCTACGGCCATATCTGGGGTAATCCATGGCCGGGTGAGGAGGAGGATAACTTTGTGTGTGTGTGTGTGTGTCTGTAGGCAGCAAATTAAAAGCGCATGCATCAAGACCACATTTTTCTAATCAGACGCTTTGGATGTGAGACCCCGGGCGAGGCAATTTAGCTTAACAAGAGCGAGAGGCGCGCCGGGCGGAGGGGGAGAGGAAGCAGCCGGGGTGTCACTTTTTGACCTTTAAGCTCATCTGATGAATTTCTGGTAATTAAGTCATTTGATTGCCTGAATTAATGATTTGGATAACTGCCCTTTAAAGGCTGTTTACTTCTCTGTAAATCGGGGTCTTTTCTGCATGTCTTGTTTTTTAATGTAACCTTTATAGAAATTACTACATGCACCAGTCACTTTCATGGCGAGTGGGAAAGAAAAACTCAGCTCTTAATTTTCACAGCAAGAGAGAGCCACGAAGAGAGAGAGAAGGAGAGTATATACAAAAAGATAGGTCAGGCCACACACTGGCATGAGCGGCCCTATAAGGTGTAGGTGGTCAGGCACTATTAAACCACAGAAAACTCAGCTTTATAGACTGAAGACTCTACTGTGAAAAAAGCTTTCACTAAATATTTGAATAGAGAGCTTTCATACAGATACAGATGATGTGCCGTGTTCATGCCTAATGCAGCTTTTAATTGCTTTGTGTATTTAAGCAATGGAACTATCGGTTCTGTTCTATCGTTTTAATACAGCAGTCCTGCGAAATAGAGGACAAAGTAAAGTAATGCCAAACATTTATCAAACGTGTTTTCACACTGGCAGTTCTTTCTTTTGTGTTATGGATAGAGCCATAAAATTGTTGTAATATCAGGTTCAGCTCAGCCTTTTCAGGGCTTGCCAGCTTAACCTCAATGTTGTTTTGTCTCAATTCTGTTTAATTCTGGCTGATTCCAGGTTGTTTGGTTGTACTGCTGCCACAGTTGCTGACCAATACTTTGTCTACCAACAGGTTTGGAATATAATGCAGATCTGCTGTCACTATCTTTTTCAGAATCTGACTGAATGGCCAGCATAGCAAACATTATCTATATATTAATGCACAAATTTCAAGTTTTGGAACTAACTGTTGAATACTGCACAGGATAGATAGATAGATAGATAGATAGATAGATAGATAGATAGATAGATAGATAGATAGATAGATAGATAGATAGATAGATAGATAGATAGATAGATAGATAGATAGATAGAGGGGTTGGACAATGAAACTGAAACACCTGGTTTTAGACCACAATCATTTATTAGTATGGTGTAGGGCCTCCTTTTGCGGCCAATACAGCGTCAGTTCATCTTGGGAATGACATATACTGCGTCCTGCACAGTGGTCAGAGGGATTTTAAGCCATTCTTCTTGCAGGATAGTGGCCAGGTCACTACGTGATGCTGGTGGAGGTTCGTCCTTCTTGGTGGTATGCTGACATTACCCTGGATACCGTGGCTCTTGATACATCACAAAGACTTGCTGTCTTGGTCACAGACGTGCCAGCAAGACGTGCACCAACAACTTGTCCTCTTTTGAACTCTGGTATGTCACCCATAATGTTGTGTGCATTGCAATATCTTGAGCAGAACTGTGCTCTTACCTGCTAACTGAACCTTCACACTCTGCTCTTACTGGTGCAATGTGCAATTAATGAAGACTGGCCACCAGGCTGGTCCAATTTAGCCATGAGACCTCCCACACTAAAATGACAGGTGTTTCAGTTTCATTGTCCAACCCCTGTAGATAGACACTTTATTGATCCCAGAAGGAAATTCAGGATATATACTAAATCAAGAATTTAAATAGGTATTCCAACTATTCTGATTTTGGTATAGCTGTGCAATTTGAATGGTTACTACATAAAATCATATCACATCACACATCAAAACCATTATAACTTATAACTAACATTTCTCTATGTATAATAACACAGAATTTGTTTTTCTTCTCATGTAAAGTCACATAAACCTTTTTTTTTTTTGTTAGACTACAGCAATGTTTGTTATTATATTTAGATCGCAACATTTTTAAGACATAGGCCAATGGCCTGTACCTCTAAGGCTGCAGACGGACTCCCCTGCGCAGTTTAGGAAGCCCAGCTCAGTTGCCAGATCCTCCACAGTGCGCTCCAGCTCCAGGAGTGTGCGGGCCAGCTGGGTCAGGCATTTCAGCTGGTGGGAGGTCAGGCAGAAGTTTCTCGCTCGTCTGGGAGCTTCCTGGGGAGCTGGAGTGAGGACATGATGTTCGGGTCATCATAATATGAACATGTTGATGGGGAAATGTGCCAGAAGACGTGCAACAATACTATAATCCAATACTTTATTTTTATTGCCACTTAGTTTTAGTGAGGAATTTAGTATGATGCACTCGACAGAAAACATAAAACAACGAAACAATGAAACAATGAAACAATGAAAAAGGAATCAGCCTTAAGATTAAGCAAAGGCAATGCACCAAATCCGAAAGACTGGTTTAAAAAAAGGTGGAGAAAGGGACAGTGAAGTGTTTATTGTTTAAAAGGAACACGCTCGCCTTCAGCAGGTCAGCTATAGTGATCTAGCCATGAAATCTCTGCAATGCAAAACCTGTTTTTGAGAAGCCTGAATAAAACATAAAGAAGGTTGAATAACTGCTTTATCCATAAAGTAGTTGTGAATGCTCATTTTAAGACCCTTTATAATACGTTTAATAACTATATAATAGGCCTTGAGTTTAATAAGTTGCAGCAACTCTGCCAGAGTTTCTTCCAAAGTTGCTAGGCCGTTGCCAGGCACACAAACACACCAGACACCCCGACCTCAACTGTCTCCACTCCATCAATCCCTGTAAAAGTTCTCGCTCAAAAAAGCTCGCTCGAACGTCGCAAACGAGCACAAACTTTTTTCTCAGCTCACCCGTCCATGACCCCCGTCTCAAATATGGCTTTCCCATTTCTGAAGCTGCCAAAGCCATCACCCGGGGGATGTTCCGCATTAGGGCAGAAGAATGGGCCGCCGAGGAGAGCGCTGCTGTATTCTCCGACACTCCGACAAATACTTTTTTGTATGTGCTCTTAAATGAGTTCCTCCGACAGAAAAGGCATTGGGGAGTGGATCAGGAAGGCATTAACAGAAGCTGTGAAAAGCTTGGAGATGATTGAGTATGGCGGGGATGGAGGGATGGAGAGGGCGGAAAAAAAAGAAAGAAAGAAGACCCAATAATTGCAACATTATTGCCTCTGGATCCTAATGTAATTTTGTCACATTGTTAGAACAAATCTGACAATATGACAACATACTTATTCCCTCGTTTCCTTCAGCTTAATCAGGCAAAGGGGGAGATGGGGTGGGGGGGGTCTATAAATATCTTTATTTGTGTTATTTTGTCCCCACTCGCTTTTTTTCTATCAGTTCCCATTTGCACATGCCAGTCTGGGCAGATGATTATCCTGATGCAGATGCAGAAGCAGAAGTTGAACCCAAGAGCTGGCTAGTGGGCACCTCAGAATCAGAATAACATCATGTCTATGTTTGTACATGTATGTATGTATGTGTGTGTGTGTGTGTGTGTGTGTGTGTGTGTGAGAGAGAGAGAGATCATCTCAGCTCTCCAGTGCTTCATTAATGGGTTCCACAGGGACTTGGAGAAGCTGTGGAGCACTGCATGGAAAATAGCTGCATGAATGCATGGAGAGATATAAGTTCCAGCAGCACCATGAGCTGTAATATGAACATCCATATACTGCAACAGTTTCTTATACTATTATTGACCTGTCATGCATATTGCATTGCACATACTCACATACTTATGAAGCATATTATATATATATTTATATATATATATATTTATATATAAGATTCTATGATTCTATGTACACTTTCCAGCTCTTTTACCCTGTACTCTCATAGTCAGGACCCCTACAGTACCACCACAAAGCAGATATTATGTTGGGGATGGATCATTCTTGACACTACTGTGACACTGACATGGTAGTGGTGTGTTGGTGTGTGTGGTGCTGTGTGGAGTGTTTAAACACTGTGCTGCAGATTTTGTGTTGGTCATCCTCTAGTCCTTCATCAGTGGTCACAGGACACTGGCCATAGGACACCGCTAGCTGGATAACTAGTTTGTTAATTTATCTGGTGGACAACTTTCAGTCCAGCAGTGACACTGAGGTGTTTAAACACTCCAGCAGCACTGCTGTCTCTGATCCACTCGCACCAGCACAACATACACTAACACACCACCACTACGTCTGTGCAGTGCTGAGAATGATCCACCATCCACATAATACCTGCTCTGAGGTGGTCCTGTGGGTGAAACAGATGAAGTACAGTCTAAAGAACTACAAAGTGCACCAATGTGGTAATATATAATGGATAAAGAGTGTAGATACACTTAAGTGGTTTTGATGTTATGGCTGATAGGTGTACAGTATATATATATATATATATATATATATAGTAGTCGATGCATTTTAGTCTGTGTAAAATAGCAAACATGCCATAAGCATGTTGTTTTAAGGGGTTAAGAAAATGGAGAAGCTGCTGCCATTTCCCTTTTAACAGAGATGATAAACCCAGAACATCCATTGCAGGATATGAAACCCTCCAGCAGACAAATTAAAAGTGGCTGATCTATGAGGGAGAGTTTAGCCCTGACTTTACCACCTGCAAGAAACAAAAATCATAATATTCCTTCCTTCACACAACTACAAAGCTTTTTATTACTTGAAGACCATTGTTACAGTAAGCCTAGAATACAGCACGGGCTGTCAAGTAACACATTACTGTAGGCCAGTATTTATAAAGGTATATGACACACACTCAATGATATACCACAATGATTTGTGCCAGTATATATAAGATAAATATTTCCCAGAAATCTCATCACTTACAGTTTACAATACTCAGTATCGCTATCAGCCAGAAGCTGACCAAAATCACAGGATCAGGTATCAGAAGAAACAGAAAGTATTATCTAATGTGGTCATTAACCTGACCTGTCTGTCACACCTCACAGTTCTCCTTCTGCACATGCTTCCTCTTCCGTACTACAGCTCCTGGGATTCACTGGTGTATGATGTAACAGATACATGTCCTACAGCTACCAATCAAGGAGCAGTCTCCAGATCAAGCTCCCCTGATTAGTAATGACTGTCATCTGTTCTCAATTCCCTTTGTGTGTGTATATACCATGTCTCAGTCTTATTTTTACGAGGTATTGCTAACACATGCGTGTTTTCTGTCTACTGTCTTCCGTGTTTTTTGACTTTTCCCTTTTGACTGGTGTTTTGTACTTTGATTGTTTGGACTGTTTACTTCTCTGGTTTTGATGCTAGCATGTCTAATTGTTTTTGCCTTCCGTCTCACCCATGTATCCGGTGTTCTCGTGTTTTGACCTGGCCTGGTTTTCCTACTTTTGTAAACAAAATATCAAACTCTGTTAATTATCCGTGAGGGTCTGGTTTAAACATAAATGCTCAAACTAAACTTTCACACAAAGTTCAACTTTAAATTCCATTTGTAATGTTTAAATGGTCTCGCCTCACAGCATGAAAGTCCTGTTAGATTGCCCAGCTGGGTGACCAGTGTGTTTTCTGTGTGGAGTTTGAGGGTCTCTAAATTTACATAAATAAGGAATATTGTGTTCTATGCATACCTTCTGTTAGGAGCACAGAATATTTGTTTTTACAGTTTGAGAATGATATTCACAACTTGTTTAAAAGGGGGGGAAAGCCAGATCGGAATTGATATTGACAGACACTTAAGGTTGTGATATCGGAAATAAAAAAGCAGCATCAAGGCACACCTAACTCTTCAAAATCTTTTAAAACAGAACCACAAAAAAAAAAAAAAAACCCAAAGGGAAGTGTCGGATTGCAATGCTACTCGGAAGAAAGATAAAGGTTACCAGGTAAAATAAATTGGTAATATTTATTGAGCTACACATACAGAAGCAGTCCGTCCACCAAGTTTACAACAAGCAAACAACTTTGTAAAGGTTGTAGAGCTTCCTATTGGTGTCCTGTGATAATTCATTCCAATGCAGCTCGGATGGAGTGACACCAGGCCTTCTGGACATATAACACCTGACAACAAACTGACCACGGTGCTTCCACACACAGATTTGTTGGCCGTCTCCACCAAGACAAAAGTGGGACTAGTCACTAAAGACGACCCGCTACCATTCGAAATCAGTTGAAGAGCAGTCATCATAACTGTCTACGTGCATGTAGTCCTGTGCCATGCAAGACATCTGACAATGGTGCTGGCACTAACAGGAGGTTGTCACTGGTCACTGAATGTCCACACTTGTGCCTGTTGGTTCAGTTAGGAACAGCGATAAGGGCTTTCCTTGCTCGCATGTCACATGCTTGGCAGAGTGTAAAAACTTTAGCATGTCTCACAATGTCAAACCTACCACCAAGACTTATTCCTGTCAGCTTATTCTTTCTGTGTGCAACTACATGTGCAGCTATCCTTTTTGACGATAAGTTTAAATAAGCTGGAGTCAAGACAAGGTACCTAACCACCATAGTCACCATGAGGGTAAAGGAGCAGACCCCTTGAATAGTATTCTACTAAACTATATTAATTAATCAACACTGTAATGTCATTATAATCATAGCTAATGACATATTACAGCTACACAACATTAACATCTACATAAGGCATTCAACAAACACATAGGTCTTCCTAACATGCCATATATTTCAAAGAAACAATAAGATTCGCAGCGCCACAAACTTTAAAAGCAATTCAGAGACACAATTCTGCAATAGCAGGTCACTTTAAAAGCTTTATATGCTCATAATTGCGTATCTTGTAAGCAATTTTGGCACTCAACTGGGGAGAATAGTTGTATTTGGACAATGAGGGATCTAAAAGGTGTAATCATATACCATTTGATGTACACAAAAATTGGCTATAGAAATTGCTGATTGGTTTAAACAGCGGCCCATTACCAGTAATAAGGCACATGACAAAGAGTAGTGTAATTTTTCACTTATTGTGAAAACCCACTTTTCTTTTGAGAGAGAAGTAGTTTTTTACATATATACTTACTCCAGTCTTTTAGCTCTCTCGCTCTCTCTCTCTCTCTCTCTCTCTCTCTCTCTCGTGTATACTATATGAGACTTTTATACTCTCTCACTCTCTGTTGTGCTCCAGCTCTACCCTTGAACTCAGGTCACCCTCTCCGTCGCCACTAACTCACACTTACGCCTGGCATCTCACCTTCATGTTTAATAGCCCGCTGTCATGCTGGCTTGTCTTGCTCTCATACAGCCATAGCCCAGCTATTTATTGCCCATCCATTAATGGCTTATTAAGCTAGCACTCTCATAGCTAACCATTAGGGGCCTGTGTGGGAAAGGATGGCCCGGGCACTACAGGCGTAATGGGGGTTATTACAACACGGTGATGGAGAGGAGGTGGTTGGGGGAGAGAGGGGTGCTGGGAGCAGCCAGCCGTGTCATTTACAGTCAAAGAGAGAAAGGAGCCAAGGCGATGGCAGGGGTCATTAAGAGGGCATGACTCTGAGATCTCTAGTACAGGGAAAGAAAGAGACGGGGTGCGAGAGGAGATGAATAGCAGGTGATGTACTGTAATGTTAAGTGTATATAATGTTTATTTGCATGAAAAATGGCACATTTTAGGGCCAATGGCCTACTCAGGAAATAGCTTGCCGCTGGCCATGGTGCTACTTCTGAGCATGTTAAGCCTTTAAAGGGCCCATATCATTTCATTTACTTTTGATATAGTATGTAAATACTATTCAAAGTGGTCATACAATGGAAAACTGTATTTATACTGGCATAGTTGAATAAGGAGAGTTTGGTACATAGAACAGACATACCTTGGACCTGTAAAACATGGCAGTTAAACAAGGTGATTTCAAAAGCCTAGACTAATATATAAGTATATAGGTCTTATTATTATTATTTACTTCCAAAATTATACTCCATACTCTCTATATGCCACAGCAACAGCAATGGTGGGCTATAGAGGGAGGAATGTACTTTTCCAGGCTGTGAAGACAATGAGCTAAACTGTCAGCCAGCATGATTGATGTCCATCTTAACACAAGGCTGAAGCTGACCTCCTATTTCCCAGCTTCTCAGGGGAATGTTCTGTTCCACCGTCAGTGCTGCAGTTTGTACAGACGTCGAATGTAATTGTGGCACCATTTAAGGTGGAACGTAAAATTCGTTAAACAAGCTGGTGAAAAGGAAGTGAATTCTGCTCCCACATATTTAGAAAGTTCCTACATTAATTTAAAATTGGTAGTTTTACTGTAGACATTTCACTCTGGACAGTCTCTCCAACCGTAGATGACATCAAGGTTAAAGCATTGAAGAAAGAACAAGTAGGGGTAGTTCCACCTTTATAAGTATCACAATCCCAATCGTAACCTGTATGTAGCAGCCATGCTGTTAGAGTTTTGACTTTTGATGGTTAAAGCTGTTGATTAGAGAAACTGAAAGTAGCGGTGGGTACTAGCAAGCACCCAGTAACAAGCACAGCTAACAGTATGATGTGCTAACTTGTTTACACAGCAAATCAGAGGAGAGAACATGATTCATGAGCTCACCAAAAAGAAGAGAAAGAGAGGAGCCAAGGCAATGGCAGGGGTCATTAAGTGGGCATGACTATGAGATCTCTAGTACAGGGGAAAGAGACGGGATGCGAGGAGAGGAGATGAATAGCAGGTATGTATGGTTAAGTGTATATAATGTTTATTAGCAAGAAAAACAGCACATTTTCGAGCCAATGGCCTACTTAGAAAGTAGCCTGCCGCTGGCCATGGTGCTACTTCTGAGCATGTTAAGCCTTTAAAAGGCCCATATCATTTCAGTTACCTTTGATATAATATGTAAATACTATACTGAAAGTAGCATTAGGTACTAGAAAGCTCCTAGTAACTAGCAGAGCTAACTAAATAGTATCATGAGCTAACTTATGACCACAGAGAACATTATTCATGAGTTCAACAAAAAAGAGAACACAGCTTGTGTCTTTCTAGGGTCGAATCATAGATTGTAAAGGGGCATGTAAAACCACATATGGGCATTTTTCAAGTTACATGCCTTCAATGGTGACATCTGAGAATAAATGCATTCTAAGGCACCTTTCAGTATCAAACCATGTCATTCACCCGCAAATCTATACAGTCAAGACATGGAAATCAAACTGAAAAACGAAACCACAAACCATTTTTACAGAAGGACAATCACTATATGGACAAAAGTATTGGGATACGTACACATTACACCTACACTGCACTATACACATCTTCACTATACTACTCCTTGGTCCCCCTTATCAGTGTTAACAGCTTCCACGCTTCTGAGAGGGCTTTCTAGGGGGGGAGGGACCTATGAGGGAGGTTTGTGGCATGTGCCTGTGGGAGATGCTTTCCCATAATTTCATGCCAAAACTCAGAGATTTTGACCCATTCTGCAAATGATGTTGTGAATGACGATGAGGCAGAGCTTGGCTCTCAATCTATGTTCTAGTGTATCCCAAAGGTGTTAGACAGGGTTAAGGTCAGGGCTCAGTGCAGGCTCAGGTTCTTCCATACCAAACCCACCGAACCATGCCTTTATGGACCTTGCTTTGTGCATTGGGGCACAGTCATGCTGGAACAGAAAAGGGTTTTCCCTAAGATGCTCCCACAATTGTCCAATCCAAAGTGCCCTGTCACTGGAAGTAAGGAGCCTATGCCCACCCATGAACCCCATTATCCCTCCAGATAACCTAGAGAAGCCTAGAGATCAAGATATACAGAAATACTGTACATATAGAGATATACCTAATAGGCTATGGGTTAAGTGAATGCTACTTTAGTACTGTTGTCAGTAGTGTAACTTGAGTCACAGCCCATGACAGCTTATCAAAGGCAGAGAACTGTCAGCGCTCTGAAACCTGAATTTACTCTTCAAAGTGAGCCATAGAGCTCTCGCAAGGGTAAAAGTATATTGTTAATGACACCGCTGTAGCCCAACTTTAATCTCTTCAGTCTCTCCAGAGGGCAACTAACAAAATAAATAGACGCTATTGTAATTGTAAATACACATCCTTTTCCTCAAAGGCACTTGCTGCATTAGGCTTTGCTTAAACCAACAACACAATTTGCGTCACACTTGCTTTGACTGACATGCAGTGAGAGAAGGAGAGAAAGAGTGAGAGAGGAGGAGAGAGGAAGGAGAGGAGTGGCAGTGAAAAACGACAAGAGGAAACAGAGAGAGGGAAACAGAGAGAGAGAGAGACTGAGAGAGAGAGAGAGAGAGAGAGATAAAGAGGAAAAAAAGAGAAAAGAAACGTGGGGAGGCAGGGAAATCCCCAAACAGTTGTTATTGATTCCGGTGTTTACGGGCGGATAGTTTAGTGCCGTTTACAAAACAGAACAGATGCAGCCAGTGAGCAAAAAGGTAAACAATTGCTGTGTGGCACGCTGCCAAATCCCCGGCCTGGTGTATTAAACTGACGCTGAAGTGCTTTTCCCCTTTGGGTTGCACTTACTGCCACTTCATGCCTATCTCCACGTCGACTCGAATCAGCCCCATTCTCTCGCTTTCATCATAGCTTCGCTTCCTCGCTTGTTTCTTGTCCCTCTCACTGGGAAGCGCAAGCTACATGCGTTTCTAGATGGTGCTGCTGGTCTGAGTGTTTGCTGGATACCGAGTCTTGTGCTTGACCCTGTGGGGGCCATTATGCTCTGACCGTAGCTTGGCCCATTAGTTGCGGGTGGATTGCAATGTCATCTGACAGCACGGGGCCCTAAAAGCAATTATTAAATGCTTTTCACCAAATGATGCCCAGCCTCTTTGGGGAATGAGCAATCAGGCAATAATTTAGCCACTGATTTTTATTTCCTTTCCTCATTCTCTTTCTCGCTCTCTGAAATTATTTGGGCTATGGCTGTCTGTAGCCATCAGCGGACCACATTTGGCCTGGCTGCTCTTAGACATGACTGATATCACCTATACCAAAATATTGACATTTGTCTAACAAAACCCTTGCAATATTAAATTTAAAAAGGAAAACTTGGATAACTGTGTAAAGTTGTACGTGTCGATAAATATAATACTATAACACCTAATACTCCATCGATTTTATATACAGGGCCCACATTTGCTGGTTTTAATCATTATTGCAGGTATATGTTAATTCTATTAAAAATGTGATAGAATAAATAGCATTATTATTATTTTTGGTTGTAAAGTAAGTAGGCAATAAAGACATGTAGCGCATATTAACAGCAGTATTAATAGCAATATTATCAGTAGTTGTATTAGTAAGAATAATAACAGTAGTAGTATATGGAGTATTATTAACAGTAGTAGTAGTAGTAATAACAGTAGTAGAAATGACAGCATGGTGACTTACAGTAATCGTAGTAGTAGTAGGTATATTAGTAGTAGTATTCCTGTTTAACCGTAGTAGTTATTAACGCAGTAGTATCTATCAGTCAGTATTCTTAGTATATATAATCTAGTCGCTACGTAAATATACAGTAATGATATTGTGTAGGTTTAAAGTAATAATCATGAACGCTAGCTATTTGCCAGTTTTTGTTTCACAGTCATCGAGCAGAACAAACACACACACACACACGATAACTTACATACTTGTAAACAAAAAAAGTATTAAAAGTAGTACTTGTATTAGTAGAAGTAGATGTAGTAGTAATTACAGTAGTAGTATTAACAGTAGTAGCAACAGCAGTAGTAGTAGTAGCAGTAATGACAGCAGTAGTATTATCAGTTGTATTAGTAGTAGTAATAGGAGTAATGATGATGATGGTAGTAGTAGTAATAATACCACCAGTAGTAGTATTAGTAGTAGTAATAGTAGTAATGATGGTAATAGTATTAATGGTAGTTTTAGTAGTAGTAATGATGGCAGTTGTAGTAGTTATTAACGACGATGGCACGCATTATGTAGGGTTAGTATGTATAATAATGGATGACAGTAGGCATGTAGTATTAGTTTATATGTTTATGTAAAACTTAGTTATGTTATTTAGTGTTATAAGTAATGGGGGTATGATGGTGGTTAGTAGTAGAGTAGATGACGGAGTCAGGGTAAGGTAGGTAAGTAATAGTAGTAGTAATGATGGTGGGGGATGAGGTGGACAGTATAGAGGTCCTAGTGCACCCACAGTAGTTAGTACTGACAGTCAGTAGTATTAACATAGTGAGTGTATAGGTAGTATGAGTAATATAATAGGTGAGTTAATGATGGGTTAGTATTAGGTAGCAAATTGACAGCAGTAGTTATTTAACAGGTAGTATTTGTAGTAGTTAATATAGTAGAATGAATTTAGGGAATGTGGATGGGGTGGTAGGTGAGTAGCTCATAGTAAGTAGCGTCCGAGTATTCGTATTAATGACAGCAGTAGATTATTAACACTAGTAATTAATGTAGTAGTATTATGTAGTAATTTGATGGTGTAGTATTAAAACGGGGGACAAGCTAAGCAGTATATAACAGTGAGAGTATTAGTTAGTGAGTAATAGTAGTAATGACAGCAGTTAGTTATTAACAGTAGTTATTTGTAGTATTAATTTTGGTGATGGTAATGAGAATGGTGGTGAGTGTTGCAGGAGTAATGGAAACAGTAGTATTAGTAGTAGTAATAGTAGTAATGATGGTAGTAGTAGTAGTAATGACAGCAGTAGTAGTAGTAATAGTAGTAATGATGGTGGTAGTAGCAGTAGTAATAGCACCACAGTAGTAGTAATGACAGCAGTAGTATTAACATAAGTTATAGTAGTAGTAATAATAGTAGTAATGATGGTAGTAGTAGTAGCAATGACAGCAGTAGTATTAACAGTAGTATTTGTAGTAGTAATAGTAGTAATGATGGTGGTAGTAGCAGTAGTAATAGCGCCAGTAGTAGTATTAATGACAGCAGTAGTATTAACAATAGTATTAGTAGTAGTAATAGTAGTAATGATGGTAGTAGTAAAGACAGCAGCAGTATTAACAGTAGTATTATTAGTAGTAATAGTAGTAATGACAGCAGTAGTATTAACAGTAGTATTTGTAGTAGTATTTTGTAGTAATGATGGTGGTAGTAGCAGTAGTAATGGCACCAGTAGTAGTAGTAATGACAGCAGTAGTATTAACAGTAGTATTAGTAGTAGTAATAGTGGTAATGACAGCAGTAGTATTAGTAGTAGTAATGGTAATGACAGCAGTAGTATTAACAGTAGTATTAGTAGTAGTAATGACGGTAGCAGTATTAACAGTAGTAATAGTAGTAGTAATAGTAGTAATGACGGTAGTAGTAATGACAGCAGCAGTATTAACAGTAGTATTAGTAATAGTAATAGTAGTAATGACGGTAGTAGTAATGACAGCAGTAGTATTAACAGTAGTATTAGTAATAGTAGTAATGACGGTAGTAGTAATGACAGCAGTAGTATTAACAGTAGTATTAGTAGTAGTAATAGTAGTAATGACGGTAGTAGTAATGACAGCAGTAGTATTAACAGTAGTATTAGTAGTAGTAATAGTAGTAATGACGGTAGTAGCATTAACAGTAGTATTAGTAATAGTAGTAATGACAGTAGTAGTATTAACAGTGATATTAACAGTAGTATTATTAGTAATGATGGTAGTAGTAGTAGTAGTGGTAATATTAGTAGCAGTAAATAAACTGAATCATTATTGCCCAGGGCTACTGTAATTCAAAAGGGAGGGAGGGGAAAGCAAGCAAAGGGCAACTGAGGAGAGAGAAAGCTGTTCTGAGAGGGAGGGCCAGATTTTACGTTAGTGGTGTAACTGCCGGTGCTGCCGTGTTCGAGCCAACCCCTCATAACAAAAAAAAGTCTCACTGACAAGTTTATCATCCAGTCGGATCAACAGCAGTATTCTCCACAGACTCTGACTGACAGGACAACAAAGCCCGCTCAGCATGTCGGAAGCCGAAGCTCCACACAGATGCAGATGTTAACAGTGGTGCCAGGGGAATCCAGCAGCTTCCATATCAAAGCCGCCTCTGTCTCTACCCATCCTGCCCCTTTAGCAGGGAGACAGGGCTCTAGTGGCATGGAGAAAACAGAGCAAAAATACTCAGGGCATTGTGGGTTCAGGTCTATGCACTTTGGGCATGGTGGTTGCTGCTGCTGCTGCTGTTGTTGTTGTTTTTGTTGTTGTTCATGTTGAAGTCAAGACCTGATTATGCCACCCTGGGACCCAAGTGGACCACCTAAGGGGCTCCCTAATGGTTCAGGCTAGTTTATCTGTCACGTTGTTTGTGTGAGTGCTGTTGAGCATCATCTGTTGCAACCCACCGCTCTCTACAGAAGGCAGCATCATAAGTGACCCCCCACCCTGTGTCCTGCTGAGCGGTGGTATAAGGGCAGGATCTGTTAAAAATGCAGTGATACGCATTGCTAGGCTGTTGTGGCTGTGTTTTCCAATGAATCCCAAGCAGAAACCTTTTCAAACACGAATGTTGGTGAGCAGAAATTGCTGGTGATTGTAAAAGTTTACAGTTGTATGTTTACAGTGGGATCATTTTCATTTACATTTCACATTTATGGAATTTAGCAGAGGCTCTTATCCAGAGTGACTTACCACTGTGCTTAGTGTTCCAACGGATAATGTTTCCTAGCTGCTATAAGAAGGTTAGGGTCTTAAGCTCGCCATGAGCTTAGACACTGCCCGAACAAGGGCCAGTGCTAATACCTAGAGCGAAGAATACAAAGACATACAGTATATAAAGCATAAGTGCACTACCTAGCAATCCTAACCCACCGCTAGACTCACAACTACAGAGAGGAAAGGTTATGGTCAGTGTAAGTGCCAAAACAAAGCATTTCAATATATACATCTATTAGGACTAACTCATTTTGGTGCTTTATAAAGAGATGAGGATCACACAGTTCTGGATTTCAGCTGACAGCAGAATAATAGTTTCTTGTCCATATTGCTCAACAGAGTAAACGGAGTGCAGTTTTTGCACATGACCGCATGCTGGTGTTTGCTGCCAGTCAATAGTTTGTTCTCAGAGCAATCAATGGTTAAGGATGCTTTTCAATTCATTCCCAAACATCTCTGTGAATGTAGTCCAGTGCAGAAGTCAATGTGTAATTATTTAGGTAATTATTCAATATATCATTATCAGCTTCAAAACCCTGCCCACAATCATAATGAATAATTTTTTTTTGGTACAGTCTATATATTCATCTATTCATTTATTAATTAATTCATCTTCTGAGCCACTTATCTTTCTGGGTCACAAGCCTATCACAGTGCTCACTGGGCAGAAGACAGGAAACACCCTGGACAGGCCATCAGATTTACATTTACACTCACACCTATGGGAGAAATTTAGTATCTTCATTTGGTTTGACTGCATGTCTTGAGGCTGGAGGATGAAAAACAGAGCACCCTGAGAAAACCCACACAGACACGAGGGTAACATGCTAACTCCTCAAAACATCCGGCCGGGTATTTTAACCTAGGCCCTTCTTGCTGTGAGGTGACCATGCTACCCACTGCACCACTGTGTCGCCCTGGTACAGTTCAGAATAACTTTAATAAATATTTAGTAAATAATTTGTAAATATAGCAAATAGACACTACTGAAACAATAGACATCCTTCTTTTTTTGTTTTTACATTTAATATTGTGCAAAAGTCAGATGATAACCTTTATTTAATTTCCAGTCAAAAAAGCCATTGAGCAAACTTAATTTTTCAGCATCAGGAAGAAAGAAGAGAGAGAATGGCAAATTTCTGCAACTTGTTTCAGTATTTAGTGTGTCCACCTTTAGTGTGACTTTATTACAGTGTCTGTTCTTTCCAGGAGATTTGATGTTTAGTTTTGAAAGGAAACTTTTTTTAAAGGACATTTCTCTTGTTACATTTTCTGCTCTCCAATAATCCCAAGCACATTCAGTGTTGTTGAGGTGTAGACTCTGGAGTAGTTAGTCCATTGTTCTGAAAACAGCAGCAGCTTGACAACTACACATCCTTTTGAGTCCACAGTGTTGAATTGTCTTTTCACAGTGAAAGGATGGACAGAAATACGACAGGATTTTTTCAGCTCTCTCAAAAATGAAAGCTTTAAACGCTGTTTGTCTGATGGGGAGGGTTTTGGTGGTCTACCAGGCCTTGTATGGTTCAGTTTTAAAAACTCTTGCTATTTCACTTAGTTTGCTGTGTCTTTCCTGTTCTTTACGCCTATCTGATCATTTATGATTATCTGATCATACAGTTATCATCAACAGAATAGCTGCACCCAGAAGGAAGTGAAGGAAATTGGTGCTAGTGGGAAGGAAGATAAAGGTTACCAGGAACAATGAACAAGAATAAATTTTGATTAATATGGGCAATATTTATTGAGCTACACACACAGAGGTAGTGTCTCTCTGTAAGGCGTCATGTTTGCTAACACAAGATGTCTTGGCGAGTTGTAGAGGTTCCTAATGGTGTCCTGGAGTGACTCAGAATAGACCGTAATCGGGGATGTTGGGTCAATTAGGTACAGCATTAAGGCCTGTCCTTGCTTATGTCACAGGAAGAGCATCCATTAGTATGTTTCACAATGTCAAACCAACCCACTAGGTATCATTCCTGTCAGTTGATTCCTTCTAAATGCAATTATTTGTGTAACTCTTCTTTTGATGATATGTAAATATCAACTGAAAAATAAATAGTGTTTGCACAGCACATAATTTTGACTAAAAAACAGGAAAAATTCATTTATACATTACTGAATATTCGATGCCTGGTCCTTGTGCTGCCTGAGGCGCAGTCCGCCTGGGCCGCAGCAGGGGTAGCCAGAGCTTTCCCGTGGTGCGAATGCTAGGATCTGATACCACGATTAAGTTGTAACAGGCTGGACTGACAGCAAGGACACTAGTGACAGTTTTCTGCGCCTCATTTTTCAGCGATACAATCTAGAAACGTTTCCTTCCCTCAAGGCCTACTTGCATGGGTGAATCAACCTTTATTCCAAAGCCCACTGGCAGTAAAGACTGCAGACCGCAGTAAAATGATTGCCTGATATCCTTGAGAAAAAAAAAAAAGAAAAAAAAAAAAAGAACACGCCTTCCAAAAGATCCAACCTTGCTAGGTATGAGGAGGACGAAGACTAGTTTCTGACGCCTCTCCATGTCATTTTTTCCCCACAAAACTACAGATGCCAAGCTGGATCTCGGTAAATAACAAGTGAAGGACTCTACCGCTCCCTTTGTCTGCTTAAATAAAAACCAGCATAGAAAAGTTGAGGGCTCTCCATTCATTAACCACTGTATGCAACCCTGGGCCTGCATACCAACCAACCCCCCCCCTCCACAACACGCATACACTCACTCACTCGCACACACACCACCACCACCACATACCTCTCATGCAACAAAACCCACTTGCTTTAGACAATATAAAGCACATGGAGAGCCAGCAGCTTGGAGATAGGCCCGTGTTGCACTTGTAGGAAAGAAAAAAAAAAAGCTCCAAGTACCATAATTGCGCGAGTGCATGCACCATCACGGCACATATGACAGCGTGTGTAAATGTGGAGAGCGATACAATTTAGTGAAGTGTGACTTTATTAAATATTAACAAACATTGTACAAGGGCGTGTAAGAGATTGCAGCAGCATAAGCAATCTCTGCTGTACTGAGGGGCTATTAGTGAGAAATGTTTGCAGTATGCTTTCAGGCTAAGTGCTGGAATGATGAGTGCATTGTGGCAGTAATGAAATGTGCAATACGTACACACAAGCTGTTGTACATATGCTAGTCCCCAGAAGAATTTGCAAGGGTTAAAGTAGGAGGTTTAGTCAATACTGCCCACTATATATAACATTTATATATACAAGCATAATTTAACAACAACAAAAAAAACAGTGTTTGAAAATGTATTTATATATTTCATAGTGCATCTACACAGCTATTGTAGCCAACAATGCACTGACTTATTCATGTATTTTATTATGCAAGCAAAATAATAATGGCCACAGGAATATGTTGAGTTTTTTGGTTGGAGGAGTAACAGAGGCAGGCTCAGCAGATTAAGTTAACTAAGCTGACATTACAGGTAATGTTGGATGCTGATGTGGAGTCTAGTTAGCAAAAAAGACACACAAGATCCAACTGCACCATCTTAGCATTTCCAGCCACGCCCTGGGAAACATGTTCACATTAACACCAAACCGTGTAAAACACACCGTGTTCTAACCAAAATATTCATTCTAAATGGAATTATCACCATGACAATCTGCGTGAACAGTAAATTGTATGAAATATGTATAAGAATGATAGAATGTATTTGTCCTTTAATGGCAGTGTGCACTCAGGCCAGCGAAAACTAACCATAACAAAAGCCTCTGATGAGCAGATCAAGCTCACCCGAAAGTCATCTGAACATGAGTTTCAATAAACATATACATCTAAAAAAAATGAAGACAAGAAAAAAAAAACTTGTATTAAAGGCCTAAACTTGGGCAGTGTCACAAATTAGCCTAAATCTGAACATTTCGTCTGCAACTGATTTGTACACCACAGTTTTTACACCTCTGCCCTTATGCTGTAGAGTGGGGTTTAATTCCACCGTACACTATACCTTGAGTAGGACTCCTAACACTACCTATGCCTATGTGTGTAAATGTAAACGTTAAGTTGCTCTGGATAAGAGCGTCTGTCAAATACCATGTGATTTTACTTGTCATAACTCTGTAACAGCATACACATACATTGTGGATGACAAACTGCTCCAACTGTGTTGTTCTGCACGAACTTTGCAGAAGTGTCTTTCGTGAATGATAAAGAAAGGTAAGCGCTGGTAACCATGCATGCTGCGAGCTGCGTGCTAAAAGTATGCCAGCTTTGTTCCAGCTTGTTCCACTTTGCAGCAGTATGAGCAGGCTCAGAACTGTTTTAAGTTTACCAGTATCAGGCTGGTCTAGTATGGCCTCAGAAGTTTAATTGATGGCCACTATGCACTTCTATAACTGTGCTGCATTAGTTTCATTTACAACTGAACAAACGCGTGCCTTATTAGCTTTTGATGCTGAAGATTGTAAAATAGTGGTAAATCAGAAAAAAAAATTGTAGCAGAAGCAATAATGTGCCATACAGTGCCCCTAGCTATCTCTATACCATGAATGCATTCTAAAAAACTTTTCTTAAAACTATTGTGAAGCAATTCCTGTGTATCTGACAGGGAGTCACCACCTCTATTAACAGTTCTACCTCTGTAATATTTTCGAGAATAAAGAATTTCACACCAAAGCACTCAGAATGACTTTGCTCACACCATAACACTTTAATTAGAAGCTCATTTTGAATATATGGCAAAATTATGCAATAAGGCAAGTGTTAACTGCTAATGAGATCAAAGGCTTCGATGTTAGCCACGTCCACTTCATGCTTCCTGATGATTTAATTCTATTAATAATAGTACAATACGCTTGATGACATACAACTGTTTAAAAATATTCAAGGAGATTTTTAATATAATGTGAAATGTAAAAATAACAATACAAAAAACAACAACATATTTTTCCCCAGAGTATGATGCATATATGTGTGTGCTGGCACACACTCACCCACCCACTCACCCATACACACACACTCCTTTTGCCCCTCCAGTCATGTCCTGTACAAATGCACTGAGGTGTGGTGGTAAGGGTTTAAAGAGCCCCATTGTTCCGGATCAGTCAACCTGTGCATCAGACTCAGGAGCCAGGTCCGGAAAGAGAGATGAGAAGTGGGAAAAAAAAGGGATGAGTACAAAA
The DNA here is from genome assembly GCA_024036415.1 of Prochilodus magdalenae. Taxonomy (NCBI): domain Eukaryota; kingdom Metazoa; phylum Chordata; class Actinopteri; order Characiformes; family Prochilodontidae; genus Prochilodus; species Prochilodus magdalenae. The sequence goes on from JAMWET010001166.1 coordinate 26,995, forward strand.
GCCTCTGTCTCCCACATCTGGAAGGAGGGAGGAAACAACATCAGTCCCTCCCTCTCAGTCGGGATGGGTTAAAAGAAGCTGCCATCGTGCCGCATGAAAAGCTGTTAAATGCTTCAGTGCTTCGACAGCATGCCATGGCAGGAAGTCCTGCACTCCCCTGAGACCCTGCTACTTCTCTCTCAGCCACAATTCTGCTTGCAGAATATAGAGAATGAATAAAGGCAAGGTTAATATTACCTATGCATACAACAAGTGGGGCAGGATTTCAATGTCTGCTTATGGGAGTAAAAGCCTGTAGGCCTTTAAGGCTGTCAGTTTCAGCCATATTGATTACTGAGTAATCTACCAGTTGTTTTGATGATTACTCAATCATCATCAAACTTTTAAAAAGGGCAAAACTAAGAAAATGAACTAAAACAAGGCTTAAAAACTAAACTGTTACCAATATAAAGAGTTTAATGGTCATCTCAAGAGTTTAGAGGCTTAAAAAGCTCTCTCAGAGAAAACACTTTGCAGGAAATATTTATGAATGTGCTGCCTGATCCTTGAATCATGGTTAAACATTAGTTTTGATGCAATGGCTTGGCCTAAAATGCATTTTTTAAATCCATCCATGGTAGAGAAGTACATGAACGGTATTTTGCAGCACTACTTTACCAGTATCAAAAGTACAACCCATATACAATTATAAAACATAAGTATAAATATGCTTAAAGAATGCAAAACACATAAAAAGAAGTATAAAAAAGACACATGTAAGTTCACTGGTCATTTTTGATACTGAAAAAGATTTTACAAATAATTTTAATGGTATTTTAGTTGTGTGGCTTGATTAGTTTTACTCGATGTTGTCTACCACCAAGCCACTATATAATTAACATAAAAGCTAAATAATAAAACAATCTTTTCCCCATAATATGACGATTTTCTATTAGTCTGCTCTCCATTAAATGTTTAGACAATGTTCACAACAATAAATTCATTAACCATATATATATATATATATATATATATATATATATATATATATATATATTCTCGCTGTCCAAAGAAAAACAGGTATCTCCAAATTAGCAACTTTACAGGAGAGGCCAAAACCCAATTTAATTCTAATGCAAGTCAATGGAACCAGAGTTTTTTCAAGCGATCTTTGGGGCATTTCTGTTGGTTCATTCATCATGAAATTCACACACAGTGTAAACAGCAGGTCATGTGATCAATTGGTCGAAAAAAGTGAAAATCGGCAAAAATGGAGATACATGTTTTTCATTGGACAGCGACGATATATATATCTATGTGTGTGTGTGTTTATATGTACATATATATATATATATATATATATATATATATATATATATATATATATATATATATATATATATATATATACACTATGTTTTCAGTGTCTTTTACATAATTTTACCCCAGGCTCAAAGACAAGTGGCAATCAGATGATATCTAGTCACTCAGTAGGTAAATGACTGTGAATAGCACTCATTAAAATTCTCTAATAGCACAATAACAGTTTTAATCATTGAACAGGGCCTGAAGGCACGTGGAACAAAGTAGCATGAAAAGCCACGAGTACCTACAGCCTGCAAAAGATTGTCTGACTGCATTACATGCTCACTGTGCCCACATTAGTAGGCGCACTGCCTCTGGTGGTTCATTTTAAGGATTGTTGGACCGTCTGCAGGTGTAAAACGTGCTGTGCTTCACCATGTTAGACCATCAAATGGTCCTTCAGAAGCAAAGGCCAATTATCCAGCTTCACATATGCACCTCCCTGAGCCTGGGTTTATGGCCAGGGAAGGAGTGCTGAGCGAGATGAAGTAAAGAGGATAGTTTATGGGAAGAATAATTACCACAGCTTACTGTAAAGGTAATGTACTTGTGTAGGGGTCGACCTAAATGTCTTTCAATGCAAGTACTGATGTCGCTTATATGTAATTAGGGGCTCTGATAACCTATATTTGTAGCTGCTATTCATTTACCTGCATATGTTTTGATATGTAGATAATATGGGATGCAAAATTTGTAACTTAAGAAATTTTAATTTCCTTTAAACATATTAAAATAATTACCAAAAAGTCAGTGACAAAAAACAAAGCTTAAACAGGCATTCAAAAACTTCAACAAACAATATACAAATATATCATCACTGTCTGATGAAAAACATATAGATTTTTATAATGCTTTTTTATGTATCATGTGGATACAGCACCTGCTAAATGACCCAACACAAATGGTCCCAAATTGTTTGGAAAGACTCTGGTTCCATTGAAATACATTACAACTTGATTAGGAGTTTGCCATTCTGGACATACTGCTTGGGCAGCAACAACATTTAACCAGTGTTATATAAAACAGTTTGTAGTTTAAGTCACAAACAGTGTAGCCTTAGTCATAGATGATCCACCCACATGCAGACAGAGAGTCCAATAGGCTGTCACCTGGCCAGACTGTCAAGATTCTATACTTCCGTTTATTGTTTTGGACTGATCCGACACAAATCAAATACTTGTTGTTCCAGCTAATTTCATCCTAGCAAACACTTCTGTGTTTCCCAAGGGATTATTTATCTCATGACTTTGATTTCAAGAAAGCCTAATACTATATGTCCTGTCAAATACTTGTGATTGGTCATTTTCTGTGTCGGTTGATTTTCCCCTTAGTGCAGTAGTTGGCAGTTCTCCCTAGAGAGTCTGGTAATGTGTGACTACTGACAGTGTTGAAAAGGCACACATCAGGAGCAGAGCTTGTCTTTGCTGTATACCGGTGTAACCAGCTAAAAACGGTATAAGGCCTACACTAACCAAATATTACCACGAGAATATGAACATCAAAGTGTTTCTTGTTTGTAATGTACTTAGTGCACAGCAGTGGTAATACATGTTGAATGTATCAGATGTTTTATGCACTCCATTATTCAACGAAAACTATTTAGCTTAGGCAGGTACGTTGGGCCAGTTAGTACAGACGTGTGTTTTGGTGATCAGGAGTGTGCCAGATTAGCTCATAAACAACAAAAGGTGTCTTTATCAGCAAGGAAGCAAGTTTACATGCCAATTCCAATGATCGATTTCAGCTCTGATTATCATTCAGCAAGATAAACAGTCAACCCTTGGCACTGATCACAGAATGATCACAGAATGTTGTTGTATATATAACGATTTTGCATCTAAAATGCTGTAACTGTAAACATTTTGACAATAAAAAGTTATATAACTATAAAGATATGAATTAAAAACATATGTTTAATTTCCTAATAAAGGTAGTATTAATCATAGATTGATTTTTCTTGCATGTGTAAAGCACATATATAAACCACACATCTCAACAACATAAATCAAGAAAAAAGTGGCCTATGATGTTTTGCAATGAAAACTTACACATGGTTATGCACCACATGTAGAAGTATAAACATGGCCACACGTGTTGTTAAGACTTCCTGTTCACACAATTGAGCCTTATACAACAGAGTCACATAACACAACTGCAATGTTGAAGCACTTGTAGTTGCTGTTTGTCATGGAAACATGTAAGAAAACACTAACTTATTTATAGTTTATAATTAATGCTAGAATAATTCCACTAATATCCTGCAATTTTTGGGTAATGCAGTCATATTATCCAAGAGATGTACATTGAGTTAGTGGACTAGTGTGAAATTAATTGTACTCTATTCTATTCTATTGAGTTCTATTCAGCATGTAAAAGCTTTGTTTTTATCAAAAACTGTAGCCTGACATTATTCACAAATATAGTACATTATAGTACAAAGTCTATTAGATAGCACAGTGACTGTTGATATATATAAAAAAGAAATGCTGGTTCAGTTAATTCATGCCAGACATTCGTATCACCTCAGCTTACCTCACAGTGCAACAAACTGCTTTCCACATGGCCACTGAAGATAAATAGGCAAAGATGCTTCACATGTGCAGGCCCATCTTAAACGATCAGAAGAATGTTCAGTGGAAATGCTTTATTAGAGGCTGCTATGCCATGGAAACATAAGACTAATCACCAAGTGCCACCATGGGTCCAATCCATGCTGATTCCACTAAACTCATCACTACATCATGTAACCACTTCAGGCAGGATTATGAGCTCTTATTCTCCACGGTTTTTCTAATTAAATAGCTTTACAGCAGGTTTAAAGCCAGACCATACATATAGCAGAGTGTCAGATGAGTAGTATTTAGATTAAATCATAACCACAGGTTTTCTCTACACTGTCAGAGAAGAATCTCCTCCACACACTGTTAATACAGCAATGAAGCTACCACTACACAAATGAAACCACTACATTATAGTAAATTATTAGTTTGAATACCGCACAGAGATAAAAAAAAAAAAAAGTGTCTGGGTGTTATTTGCCTGTGATTTAACTGGTTAATTTTTATTTTATGCATTTCATGAATCGCTTGGAAAGAAGTCTGTTTCTATTGACTTACCTTGAAATTAATTTAGGTTTTGCCCTCTCCTGTAAAGTTGCCATTTTGGAGATACTTGTTTACTTTACACAGTGATGGCATGTACAGGGGTTGGACAATGAAACTGAAACACCTGTCATTTTAGTGTGGGAGGTCTCATGGCTAAACTGGACCAGCCTGGTGGCCAATCTTCATTAACTGCACATTGCACCAGTAAGAGCAGAGTGTGAAGGTTCAGTTAGCAGGTAAGAGCACAGTTCTGCTCAAGATATTGCAATGCACACAATATTATGGGTGACATACCAGAGTTCAAAAGAGGACACATTGCTGGTGCACGTCTTGCTGGCGCATCTGTGACCAAGACAGCAAGTCTTTGTGATGTATCAAGAGCCACGGTATCCAGGGTAATGTCAGCATACCACCAAGAAGGATGAACCTCCACCAGCATCACGTAGTGACCTGGCCACTATCCTGCAAGAAGAATGGCTTAAAATCCCTCTGACCACTGTGCAGGACTTGTATATGTCATTCCCAAGATGAACTGACGCTGTATTGGCCGCAAAAGGAGGCCCTACACCATACTAATAAATGATTGTGGTCTAAAACCAGGTGTTTCAGTTTCATTGTCCAACCCCTGTAGTAATGTAGTACAGCACCAATAGAACAATAATGTGTGTAATGCAAACTGACCTACTGCTGACTTCTTGTTGGAACTCCTCCCTGTTTTCCCACTGTGTGCGGTGTTGTCCTTCAGGGCTGCCTCCACCTCTCTCTCCATAAGAAAGCTCAGCTCTTGTGTCAGCGTGCTCAGGTAGGCCTGGTTGAGAAAAGTCAGGATGCTGTGTGGCTCGGCTATTCCGTTCAGTACATGGATTTCCTTGCTAAGCATGGCGCAGAAGGCAGGGCTGACGGTCTGGAAGCCTTGAGTCAGCCTGTCAAAGCCCCTTTCGCCACCTGGGCTGCAGGTCTGGGTGCTCCGGAGCAGGCTTAGAACTGCCCTGCTTTGAACAACCTGGTACTTTGAAAGAACCTCCGTTTCTGGGTAGAGAAAGGAGAGCTGCTGGAGGATAAGGATCCTTTGGGGAACTCTTGAGCTAACAGTCGAGCTTTCTGCAGACTGACCAGGCTGGTTAGGCTCCTCTGCTGGCTGCAGCTTGTCCAGTAGGTGGCGTCGCAGCAGAAGCCGGATGTCGTCCCAGGTCTCCTGGACCTCCAGAACAAGGTCATCTCGAACTGAGCAGACTGGAGGGACAGTGGTGTAGCCCTGCTCCGATAATGGACCAGAACACGGGAAGGCCACGCCACACTGAGACGAGATGTTCAACAGCAACTGGAGAACAGCCTCCTCACGAGCCTCCTCTGTCTTCAGCAGGTGTTGCTATTAAAAGACAACAGTTCAGTAGGCACTAAGAAAGTCACACTTCCAGAATTGTGGAATACTTATGGGACTAACGATGAGGAATTTATATACTACAGTATATCTTTTTTTCTGTTATATTTTTATTATTAAGTATATGAGTTTCACATATGCTGTTTGAAATCATTACATTACATTACATTTACAGCATTTAGCTGACTCTCTTATCCAGAGTGAGTTACAAGGTTAATCATATTACAAGTAGGCCAATGTAGTGTTAGGAGTTGCACCAATAACTCTTATTGAACCCTAGCCTCCCACATGTGGTGGTGGCGCTATCTGCTGAGCTACACCAATCACATCTCTTCAACCAGCGTCTTCAACCAAAGAGCCAAATTAGTTGTTATTATCATATATAAAAGACCGATATAAAAAATACAGATTTTCAAAATGACAAGTGATCCCAGCTGAAATGTAGTATACTGTCGCTGTCCAAAAAATATGCATCTCCAAAATAACATTTCATTTTATACGTAAAGGCAAAATAAAATTCTTAATTTTTAATCTAGACTAATGTTAAGAGATTTTATTCCACTTTACTTTGGAGCATTTTTATTGGTCCACTCATCATGAAATGTTTACCCAATGTAAAGGACATCTTTATTTAAACAGGAGCATCCAACATTGTCCTGGTGAGACTACATATTTTATAAGCCTTGTCCCGTCATGCAAATCTGGTTTAACCCTCAAAGCATTGACAAATATTCCCAAATAAAGAAATATTAACCGCTGAAAATCAGGTATATGCAGCTTGGCCTTTGAGGCCAATCTTGAAAGCTGCAACAGCAAAGTCATGGATGGACTGCAGGGTTCAAGGTGAGAATTGTACAACTATTTAGCAAGCTCTTTGTCAGCAAGGTCAGGTGCGTAGAGTAAATGATACACAGAAATGTGTATGTGGTCCCCAGGACTAGGTTTGGGAACCTTTTGATGTAGAAAAGCAAAGGGATCATTTTGGACAGTGATGACATTTTAAAGTTATGCTATATATATATATATATATATATATATATATATATATATATATATATATATACATGTACATGTATAAATGTATATATATAAACAAGGAAATAAAAGTAAGATGTTACCAAAGCTTTGAGGAAGTCCAGGAGCTCGTGGTAACCAGTCGAGATTGGTTTTAGCGAACTCAGATTACGCTGACTGAACCACTGCAGGCATTCTGTAGGACTGGGCACTCTCTCTCCAATCCAGGCCTCTCCGATTTTACCCTGTAGCTCCCGTAGGTTCTGTTCAATACTACACACACACACACACACACACACACACAGACCTGCACTTTATTCCTGACATACAGCCCCCCACCTCATTTCAACCCACAGCCCTGATCGAGAACCATCAGCCCTAATGAACACAGACATCAATATATCTGCAGTCAGTTTGAGGTGTGTGTGTGTGTTCAGAGGAGTCTGATCCAACGTTGCAATAAAATGGCATGTCTCTTTCGTCAACTCAACACAAGTAGAACTTCACTATCACCACGCGGCATCAGCACTTCTGTCTGCTCTATATATGATAAATTAGACATGACATTCTGCAAATCTCTCCCTCCCTCACTGCCGCTCCATTACAATGCATGGCTCGTCTGTGTAAGAGCGAGCCTGACTCGGGGCCTATAAACGGCCTGCTGTAAACACCACGCCTCACACAAGGCCAGATGCCTTCCAACGGCAACACATTAAATACCATTTCAAAGTGACGCCTTTTTATTTTGTAACAAAACATATCACACATAAAGTGCTGTTAATTTTAACGATGCACGCCCACATTAAGCCGAGGGAACGACGTGCATGTGTTGTGTCAGTGGGCCTCTTCCCTTGCCTTTATTTGCTGCTCCCAGGCAGGATTGCCAACAGGAACCCAGCAAATGTGTCTCATTTCGCTGTAAAGAGGAAATATGTGTGGGGATGGGACATGACGGTGGGGACAGACTGTGCTTGGAGCAGCGATTCTTCCTGTTTCTGGGCTTTTTAATGAATGGCCCAAAGCTCGCTGTAAAAATCACTCCAGCTAACAGCCAACATAAACAGCCTGTTTTACCAGCTGAAGATGCTGCCTTCAAATTTGCACACACAACAAAACTGCTACTATTTAATGGGAATTTTTTTTTTAATCTAGAGGACCAGATTCTCTACAGTTCACTGGTTTGCCGAAATTTGTTTTCAGCAGATTCTTTTGTGATGAATAAAACTGATGAAATATATGCCTAAATATAGGTTTGGGCAATACCTTGGAAAAAAAAGAAGCACTTTTGAATTGCTCCGTCATCGAGAAACAGCATATTGTTCAGGGGTGCCACAATTGTTTTCAAGATACATCATGCCATAATCAATTTTAGGAAATCTGTAAACAATAACATCGAGTGTTATAGAGGGGAAGGACTCATTGCCTTTAAACATAAGGCCTAATGATCACTGGAAACTAAAAAACGCATGTCCGTCATTTGAAATATTTTTTATTAAAAAACGAATACGCTTGTATTTAAAATAAGTAAGTATTACATCAATACTATTGTTAAAGGAGACCAAATGTGTTTTCCATGTTTTTCCTCTTTGCTTTAGTGTGTTATGTAGTTTTTTGTGCATATAAAGGACCAAAATATACACCAGAAAGAGAAACTGTACCAAGCTGCCTAAACCGCCTTGCTGGAATTCCAGCCCTGTTCTCAGGTGATGTCATCTCGTAACACAATCCTTATGGCCCACCTACCAGTAAGCTTGGCATCGCCACATACAATGCTACTGCTTTCAACTGCTCTGACACTTGCCTTGTCAGAACATGATGAGTAAACTGATGGATCACACAGGGTTCACCAGGAGACGGGGCTTAAAGACAAAGAAGGTCTAACAGAGCTTTTTAAAAAGAGGGTGAATACAGATGTACAGTTTAAGATTAATAATGCGATTTATGATAACTGAACCATGTAAATCTACAGTATATTCCTCTGTCACCTCCTAATTCTATCCTATCTATCTATTCTGTATTGATTTACAGAATGTGTGACAAAAAATTAGAAGTTTAAATTTAAACAGCACTTGTCTTACAACACTGGAAGACAAGAAAAACCCTTTACCAGGCATGGGACTTTCTGCTGACCAGACTGCCCGTTAGCTGTGGCTGTGATGTCACAGCCTGAAGTTTGGTCTCACCTAGAGACAGTTTACAAGCCCTAATATTGATTTAATATTTCCCACTTAAGATATATGATAAAATAGTATTTTGCATTCTGGTGACTAAAGTTGCTAAACACATGCCTTGTTAAAAAGTGTTAATGTCAATCATTGTTAGCTTAGTGCTAATAAACTACTATAATCCAGTAGAGATACTGGGAGAAGTTAGCATTATTAAAAAAAAAAAAAAAATATATATATATATATATATATTAATAGTGTGGTTAAACCTTTTGCCATGTCGCTCAACCTTATCCTATATAAGAAGATGGCATTTTCTCAGCACTAGTAGATATGATTTAATTGCTTTATTTAAAGCATAAAACAAGAAATAAGTCAGTTTACTGTTTGTCATAAAGCAGGATTTGTGCATGGTGCTAAGGCTGTGTTAGAAACCACCCCAGGACTTTAGTCTAACAGCCGGGTGAAAACGAGCATCCATCTGTGCCACCATTCAGCCCTGCAGCTCCATAAACCACACACATACACAAACACACACACCTCTCTCGCTCTCTATCAGAGACACACACACGCCTGGCTAATCAACATCACACTTAGGTCGGAAGTGGCCAGCAGACACTCAATGCCCCATCAGAAACAGGCTTGTCCTGACCGCCCAGGAGGTTCAGTACCACTCTAAGGGCAAAACTCCACTAAAGTGCTACCCAGGTAGCTGAAGTGCTCAATTAAAAGGGGTCGATAATGTTAAGAAACACAACAAGAAGATACAGATGCCAGTCCAGGTTATAGATGGGTTACAAAACACAAGCACTTGAAAAATAAATAAATAAAATAAATAATAAAATGTATATTGAACTATACATCTCCCCATTTACAGTAAAATTATAAGGAGTGTTTCAGCAAGGACTTGTAACGGTTGCACTTTACTATTGTGCATGCGCGCTGAGCTGTAGCTCTCTGCGCGGGACGAGGGAGCTAGTTGTAGCCTAGCCTCCCGTCTGATGCACCTGTTTCTAAGTTACTCCGGACAGAAATGGTGAGATGGGTGGTTACTTGGGCCAATAAACGGAACTTCTACCCCGCATGGAGTGTGTCCTAGGCGTGTGTCTTCAGAGAGTCCCGGGACCAGTGTCTTTTTCCATTTCTGGCTCCTGCACCGCACGTTTTCACCCTTACAGACTTCCTGGTACACCTTAAATCTGACATTAACATATATTCCCACATGATTGAGTACATTGTTTTAAAACAATATAGCCCTAACACAGGCAATAACAAAAAATGCTTACAACATTGTAGAATATAGAAATTAAAGTTTTTCTAAATAGCCCAATTTTATTTTCCTAGAAATGACTGAGTATGCCTTGTGAAGTTTATTAAAACAATCAATACTAACACTGATTTTGTGTTTTTTGCCCACGGAGGGCTGCGGTGGTGATAATAGTTGATTAGTTACCTGCAGCCGTGCTACTTCTCCAACATCCTACCTTGGACTAACTTGGCTTGACACTATAGTGATTCACTACCACTGAGGTACAAAGTGGTATTACAAAACACGACGGACTCAGGCTAACTGGTTAGCATGCTAACTTTAGTAGATATCTGTGCAACAAAACTCTGCAACATAATTGATTAACATCTTTGCAATGTTTTAAACGGAAAATCTCTCATATTGCTCGTTAAACTTGTTAGTGTTTCAATAGGAATAGTGACTAAAGAGAAATCTGCTTTATCTGTGGGAAAGACATCTGTAAATAAAGTTGAAAATTGTAGTCATATACAAAGAGGACAGTTCAGGCCTGAATGCATGATCCCTAAAATGTGTGTCTCTGTTATACAGTGGGGGGCATGGGGATAACCGTCCCCTTAGAGGGGTTGCAAATCAATACAAAGTTATTCTGACTAGTGACCTTTATCTATGATGAAACATCTCTACCGAGATGTGAGCAGTCTCTTTTAGGATGTCTATATGTCCATCCACAGGACACAAGAGGTCACCAAATGGATTGATGAGGAAGTACATTATGTAAAAATATGGCCTATAGACTATAGCCTTTATAGTCACCAGATCTCAACCCGGATGAACACACATCTGACCTATATTTTTGTAAGAACAGTGTTCCATCCTCCAATAAAGTTTGGGGACTTAGTTAGGGGAATCTACTGTATTCAACTTTCTGCTATCTTCACAAGCACCATGGAAAGGGCTGCCCACCACACCGGGCAAGTGCTTTAAACCACATTGACATGTCCATGGACCTGAAAGAAGAGCTGGATGCAGTTTGAGAAAGCAATGTCAGCCTTGTAGCCCCAGTTCTACACTAATGATGCAAAATTTGATAATCACACATCATTTGAATGATTGACTACATTTGACATACGAGGTTAATTTGATGTTTAGTTTTGTGCCAAACTGTTCCATTAAACAGTAGGAAAACTGAGCACTCAGCAATACTCAGCATGTGGCTCCTGGGTTCTTCTGGTTCCCCTTCACACTCCTTATATCCGTGTTTAGCCCTCCTTTCTGTTTTTTCCCCATCTTCCATTCTATTGTGTTATTTCCAGTTTGATTAAAGGTGAGAGTGACTGAGATGAGTGAAAGTGTGGCAATCAGCCCTGCTGTGCTGCCCCAGCATGTGACCTCTACTATAGAGGAAGGCTAACAACCTGCAGATCAGTCAGGTCTATAGGATTACACAGAGGGAGAGAGAGAGGGAGAGTGGGAGAGAGAGAAAGAGAGAGTCTGACAATACCTTTACAAAAACACTGATAAAGCCAGATCCAAAAATTGAATGCCAACAAAAAGAGGCAGCAGAGGAAATGTCCAGAGTTAAACACAAATAAAAAAAAGAGAGAGGAGGTGAGGTAGGATTCCCTTAAGCCTCATCCATCCCGTCCTCTCTTTCTGTGTTCATGTGTCAATCAAGTCCCTGAAAAGTATTTGTTTTTAAGCTTTTAGAGTAGACACAACAAACTAGAGAGAAAGATACAGAAAGAAAGAAAGAAAGAAAGAAAGAAAGAAAGAAAGAAAGAAAAGAGATAGGAAGAGTGTGATAGTAAGATAGAAGAAAAGGAATGTAGAAATAAAGGGTAGAGAAAAAAGAAAAGGAAGTGTTAGAGAGAGAAAGAGGAAGAGAGAAAAACAGAGAGGGAGAAAGAGACAGAGAATGGAAAATTAAAAGAGAAAGAAGGAGAGGGATTCAAGATAAATTAAGGAGGGGAGGTGAGGGAGAAAGAAAAAAGAGAGAAAATAAGACATGGAGAAAGAGAAAGTAAGTAAAAGAGCAGGAAAGAGAGAACCGAAAATGAAAAAGAGAGGCTTTAGAGAAAGAGTAAAGCAACCAGTAGAACGAGGAGAGGAAAAAAATAGAAAAGAGGAAAAGAAAAAAGAACAAGAAGGGAATGAGAATGAGAAAGGAAGAAAGAGAGAGAGAATGAAAGAGTGAGAGAGAGAGAGAGAGAGAGAGAGAGAGAGAGAGAGAGAGAGAGAGAGAGAGAGAGAGAGAGAGAGAGAGAGAGAGAGAGAGAGAGAGAGAGAGAGAGAGAGAGAGAGAGAGAGAGAGAGAGAGAGAGAGAGAGAGAGAGAGAGAGAGAGACCTTTATTAGATATGATGGCACGTTTCACAGCTCTCTGCCTTACGGAAACCCAATCCTGCTGATTAGTCAGCACTTTGACGTTATCTTAAGTTCCTTGTCAAAATTAATTTAGTGTGGGTGGGCCGCAGGCCTGTCGCGCTCCAGGAGACAGGGAGAGGGAGAGGAAAGGGGGGGTGGGGTAGAGAAGGAAGAAGAGGGGGGGAGGAAGAGATCCCTTTCAAATAAGCCTCAGCTTCAGTGAGCACCTAGCCATGTGGTCAGGAAACAAATAGTCTATCTGAGCGCTTATCAAAGAGGCCCTGTTTTTTTCCACACTTTTTTTTCCATAGTGGCCAGGAGTGAAAAAAGAGCCGTGAAAGTGGATCCCGTCGACTCCGATCTGGCATACTCAGTATCCTCCAGCGCCAGGCCCGGCGGGTTATTTGTCAGGACACACACCGTCTGCATATACACACACATGCCACAGACGCACACTCACACAAGATGGCACGGCGCTGCGACTATCTACTGGAAGTGTAACGGTACACCCATGGCCTCCAGTGGGCCGGCCCTGGCTGACACTTCATTAGCCCCCCCCTCACTGCCGGTGGCCTCCCCATGCGTCCGATTTGATGAAGTCTAATGGATAACAGCGTTTCAATTTGGAAAAGCTAAGGCAGTTTGTCAGCCTATCTTAATCTCCTTCAATTAGGAAGCAAATCTCGGACATCCTAGTGCTGGGCCCGGGCCAGCCACAGTGACCCATAAATAGGTTAGAGCTCAGCATGGAAGTGGGAAGCATAGCGGGTATGACATTTTTCTTTAACCTATCAATGTAGAGGCAAAAAGGCAGCTACACTATATGTCTGCAAGTGTTCAGCTTGTACTATATGTACATAAAAGCAATGCCAATACAATCTGAGCACCGGCGATGGGGGTATAAAACAGGAAGCAGTACTGTAGTCATGGAGCACCATCCAGTATCTCTGGGTTGGAGTGGCATTTGACCTTCAATGCTCTGATGCCTGAATGCAATCAAATCTTCACAGAAAAGCTCCAACATCTAATGTAAAGCCTTCCTAGATGAGCACAGGCTATAACTGTAGCATTGGGAGGGTAATACTGCCTATCAATGCTTCCTATTTAATGAGTAAGTTTCTACAAACCTTTCAACACATAATGCACTATTGACATAATTTGCATATTGACATAATTTCATTGTTTTTCTTTGAACGCAAATGGTGTGCTTGTGTTATCAGGTCTGTGTGAGCATGTGAAGTGAAGTGCCAAATGTTTTATCAGTATAACAGATAGTAAAGACTAGCCACTATTATAATCACAGGTATTCGAGCTGATCACTGATAAGTAACTGAACAGTGCTTATTTCCCATAGCTGATAGCTTTCATAACCACACATCTACAGTGCCCTGCAACAGGCTGGCGGCCTGTCCTGGGTGTTGGTGTGTGTCCAGGTGCCATAAAACATTCCGCTGGAGGTCTCGAGCACACTGCACCAAAGTTAATTAGCTCTATACAGGGCACTCCAGGCCCACAGTGACAATGGCAGAAACACCATTGTCCCTATTACAGGTCAGTCTACCATTAAAATGGTTTTACTGCTGTTATGTTAGGGTACAATTGATACATAATGTTACTTTAAATTGTTAACCGCAATTATTCATGTGTTATTTAATGAGCAGCTAATAACACAGAGCTAAGACCATGTTCATCAACAGTTATTTATTGTTTATAACACTAATTAAAGGTGATTTTGGGGCAAACATTTGGAAAAATAATAATATGGGGAGCTTTCCTGCCTGTTACATCTGACACTGGCAAAACGCTTTCTATCTCTCTTCCTCCTTCTCCATGTCTTGCTCTTCCTCTCTGGCTCACTCCTTGTCCTTTTTTCATCCATGCTTTATCTGTGGCTGGGTTAAATGGCTCAGGTAGCAGGTGTATCGCACATCTCTGGCCCACCCTAGTGGAGGTCACTGAAAGAGGCCACTGTCCCGGTTCACCTCTGGCCAGCAGATCGGCTCGGATGAAGCCAAGGCTGAGTGACCACCACAGGATGCGTGTCATTTCACCTCTTTTCTCTCTCTCTCCCCCTTTCTCTCTTTTTTCCCCCTCTTTTTCACAATTCCCCATTATCCGGGTTCTTTGTTCTTGTAATGGTTCTCCATTTCGCACATCTCTCCTTCAAGAACACAAAATAACCCTTTAATGCTTAGAGAGGCAGAGAGAAACCGCCCTGGCCTTGAGGGTAATAATCCTTGAATTACCCACCCAAGGGTTTTCGTTTCAAGATGTGGAATCTTCAATTATTACTCGGCCATTTGGAGCTGAGGGAGTGGGCCGGATGGACAGGGATGAGACACTGCTGGTAATGGGAAGGGGAGCGAAGGGGGCTTTGTTCAGCCACAACACACTCAGCGGAGCACCTCACGGACCGTGTATGCCTTCTGAGCCACATAAAGGATAAAAGTGAGGTGCTGATAGATTTTTTCGGAGCTATCCCACAACAGAAAAGGCCTGCCTCAAAACCGGGAGAGGGAGAGCTAGAGCAAAAGAAGAAAGGAGTAGGAAAATACAGAGAAAGCAGAAGAAAGTAAAAGAAAGAGAGAGAGTTACAGTGTATGCATATTGTCTGTATGACACAGATCTTTACCCAGCACTGGCATAACACTGATAACTGATAAACTGCTGAATCGGATATTGGAGGCACAAAAGGTAATCTGATATGATCTTGTAACAGATGTAGCCAGAACTCCATGTGACTGGATAACATTAACAAGCCTCTGGTCATCTTCTGTGACTACACCACATCGTGCTATGACACCTTGGAGTACAATTTTGAATAATGTTTGTTTATTTGAGGGTCAGATGTTTCAGTCTCTGGTTTGGAACTGTCGACAACATTTGCAAACAGAACTGGCCAAGATGTTTGGAAATCATATAATTTATTATTTTTGGCCACTCTCTGCTCCCATTGTATAATGTAATTCATCAGCCTGTACTGTATTTGAATATTGCTTCCACACCTATACCAAGAAATGGCCAAAATTATTTTGATCAATCTTTGTTTCCTGACATACATGTGGGTCAGGTAAGTGCCCAAGTACTGGGTTTGAATGCTGCTGCCACACATATACCAAAATATTCTTATGATTCATTGTTCTACATAGCCAGTAGCCTCTTTTGGTGAGACCAATCAATCTCTGAGAAGAGGGCCATTTTTTTGTCTTTTGTGCTTGTACGCAGAGGAATTTGTCTTCCACGTTGAACCCATCTGTGAAGTGAAACTTCCAAATACACACAATAGTGAACACACACACTGCCCGGAAAGTTGGGCAGCCTCATCCATGGACTAACCCAGGGAGCAGTTGCCCCCTACATATTACTGTAATGTGTGACTCACTCTAAATGATGTTTAACACAGGCCTCCCACATGATAGAGAAATGTAAACAGAGTGAGCCATCAAAATCAACATGCTACTTGTTAAGTTTTTTAATTTTTTAAAAAGAGCTTTTGAGGTAAATAGCACTTGCAACATTTTGTACTGCTTTTGGCTGTTTGTGCTGGACACAATAGTTACATATTAATTCATAAATATATATCTATAAATTTATCATCCACACATTAAAGGAGACCTATTTACACGTATGTTACAGCATATCATAGGGCTTTTCAGAGGTATCTCTGGAATAGTTACAGTTGCTAAGCTATGAAGCACCAACTGGCTGAACTGTTTTACTACATTACCACCTTGAGGCAGACGGTGCTGCAGCTCTAGTTCGCTGAGAAGACTGACAGAAGACTGCAGTTTCCTCAGAGGAGCAGGATAAACAATGACCTATTCCTAAATGTTTATTCGGTACAGCATAATGTCATAATGTTATTAAAAACGTTATTTTCAGGAACAACCCCCACCAAGCAGAATTTAGATTTTCACACATTTAGGGGGTCCAAGAACTTAATTAGGACTATATATGCAGTACATATGATTGTAAACATATGGTAGTTAGCTTTCTCCCAAACAATATTTTTCTTTAGCTAATTAATTAGGTAACATAAGTTAGGATTTATTCATAATATATAAGTATAATGTGTAAAATCCATATACATATTCAGTGCAATATTTTGATAGACATGTGTTTGCTTATTACAGCTAACAATCAGTTAATAGTATATTTTTACAATTAGATTATTTTTTTATAAATTGATCATTTTTATGATTACTATTATTATTAACAATAATAGCATAGCCATTCATGAGCATGCAGTATAACTATAAATGTGTGTGTGTGTGTGTGCGTGTGTGTGTGTGTGTGTGTGTCCTGTCTGGTCACAGGAGCTCTGTCCTCCAAAATGATCCCAGAAGGTGAGATTCATCTGCCACATGAGACGCGCTATTTGCAGAATAAAAAACACCCTTTATTTACGAAGCTCTCTTCAGTATGTCCTTCACTCAAAACAAAGCGTGAATGTCTGATAGAGAGTGAGTCCTTTATCAGAGCGAAGAGAGAAGAAAAGGGAGAGAGGGGCCTGGACCCAGGCGAAGCACGTGTTTCAGTTTATTGATTTCAGATGAAGTGGCATGCTATTCATCAAGCCCCAAATAATCATCAAGTCCCGATGTTAATAAAATTCTGCCAGGAGAAAAGATGGAGATGCAACAGGTTACATCAAATGCACACTGGAGTCTAAAGCTCTACAAGCACATCAGCTCAAGAGGCGGTCCTTTCAGAAAGCAGAGAGCCCACTGAAGCTGCACAGCCTGGATGATATATCTCCATATTTCTGGTGTGCTAGCCCTTGGGCTGTGAATGGAACAAACTTAATTTGGCATAGTTAAAGATGCTGTTAAATCAAAACAGGATTTGGTGCAGCTAAAGAAAGAAGAGAGAAACTCAAATCAATATCCAATGTCTTTTTTGGGTGTAACAGGATTGCTTTAAGGGGTTGCTCAAGGACATGACCTGGAATTTTGATTTGCATGTGCATAAAATCCAAATTATTGCTCTGCTAGGTTAATACAGAAAATTGTAAGTGATAACACAGTGAAATGGAATAGCACAAACTCACAGAGTGGGGCAGTCGAGTTCTGGAGCATGTAACAAGCAAGGATGTTGATGCTACAGCATATAAAGACATTTAATACAGTCGTTTGTTTACAACTTCATAGAATCAGTTTGCAGGCCGTCCCTCAGACACACTCCACAGGCTCCAGAAGAGTGGACGCTGTCATGGTCTTATTAATGCCCCCATGGTTTAAGAATGCTTACATAGGTGTAATGATCAAGTGTCCACACTTTTTTGGATTTTTGTTTTGTATGATCAGCCACATTTGGCGTAAGTGATGAACTGAATACACAGTGTAAACAATTGTGATTCTTTCTTAAAACAAAGGCAATTTTTTTTTCAATTTAAGTAAACACAATAACTGAACCAGACATGATCTGACCTGCTAGCATTGAGCTTCAGCTTCTCCTCAGTGTCACGGATCAGGAGCTGAAAGGTCTTACCTCACCCGGGATTTCCGACATTAAGAAGATCCACAAAGGCGTGATCATGTGGGAAGTCTCCCATCCATTCCATCTTGTGGCCTTAGGAAAGAGAGACAGATGTACAAAAAGCTTTATTAAACAAATACCACCATGGTTGTGTGTCTGGATGACCTGCTGTACATGCACAACCTGCATGCACATGCATCCTCACTGCACCATGCTAGTCGCAATCAGAATTATTCAGTATAATATATATGTATATTTGTAATAGTATGGCTACATTGACACAGTTGAGTCACATGTCTTGTCATTACAACACTGTGCAAAACATTAGAGACCACCCTTCTGTTGTAATTTTTAATTCAAGTAAAAAAGGCAAGTAAATACTTATAAGTTAGGATATTCATTTATCAGTGAACACAGAAAAAAGCAGAAAGCATATATTTCATAGACAATTACACAATAACAGAACAAACAACAGTGTACAAACACTAGTAACATTTGACACTTAAACCAAATGACCATGTTTTGTTTATTATAAACAACTATGACAGATAGGCAAAGTTCCTCTACCAGTAGGCCACCATTGTTGCACTGTGATGATGTCATATGGATGGCAGCAGTAGAGTTATTCTTATGGAAAATAAACATCACAAACACTGCCTATTCATATAGTGTAGATGTATCCTTCACAGTCTTGCTTTTCCCGTAATACGGGGTTAGCGCCAATGGGGTTAGGAAAAAACGAGGAACTGACACAGTGGACAATGCTGCCTTCTAAGGCACTGACTATGAGACACACAATAAAAAAAGTTTTGAGTAATGTCACACTCTAGGTAAAGCTGGAAGGACTGAACGAGGTCACCGGACAAATTAGGTAGTGGTAGAAATTGCACATGGCATTTCATAAGGATGCCAGGTCTATAAATACCTGTGGGGTGTGTGGCAGGATTCATAGATTGAGAAGAGGTGCAGTGAATGTCTCGTTCCAATGTGAGGACAATGGGTCGCAAAGCAGATGGTAATGACTGGGATATAAAGGAGTGATTTGACGTGCCAAAGGCTATAGTGTGAAGGAAGTAGCAGAATTGGCAGCTGTATGGATATATGCTCACTCTTATTTCTTGATGTGACTTTGATGTTATTAGGTATGTTTCAGTCTCAGGTGACTAATTTTTTTGTCCGGTGAGCTTATGATCTAAAGATTTATTAGAGATAAATACCATACATAGCTCCCTGTTGTTCACTTGGTGAACAAGAGAGAGAACAACCATTTGCTGTGGCACAA
Organism: Prochilodus magdalenae; assembly: GCA_024036415.1. NCBI lineage: Eukaryota > Metazoa > Chordata > Actinopteri > Characiformes > Prochilodontidae > Prochilodus > Prochilodus magdalenae. The sequence goes on from JAMWET010001166.1 coordinate 46,375, forward strand.
AAATGGCTCTTGTCTATTTTTAATAATTAAGTATTTTGGTTAGTTTATATAACACATGCACTGGACATGTATACCATATTGGGGCCAATATGCCTTAACAGTCCTGGTTCCCTAAAAGGTTTCTAAAAAGATGCAAAAGTGCTTAATAAAAGTCATGAATTTTATCAATTTTCAATTTTCAGCGCATAACCACAACCTCTGAAAAAAATTAAATCTGAACTTCCAGCAGATCCTCTGCATGGGCTAGCAAGAAGTCATTCATATATAGGTGTAGCAGCCAGGAGCCCGCTTTTGTTACTGCTGCTAATAACTGCCGCTTCTAAACGTAAAGGCAGACCATATCGCTGGTGTCCTAATTCAAACACCATTGAGAATCAGCTTCTTTGCTACTGGAGCATCTTTAGACCATCTATTACGGGCAATTCGATAAAATGAAAGAAAACTCTTCTCACAACATACACACATGCTCAGGAGAGAGAAAATGTTTGCAATACTGCATTTGGGTTTGAGATGCCATCAGGGAAGCACTCTCTACCTTAAACATCACTTGCAGCTGAAACAGCCTACTCAGTCACACACTTGGATTCTATGCCTGCTGGCATCAGTAACAACCCAGGCCCAGCTTCTGGAGGGCCACTGACGAAGAAAACTCCTTTTTGACTGTAATAAGATGTCTGCTTATGTACAGTACTTGTCTGAATGACATCCATTCTAGCAAAGCCATCGCTAGTTGATGAAACACATCCTCAGGGAGGCGCGCACAAGGCAACGGCTCATGAGATGGTGATGATTTGATTTCTTCCCCCGACAAGATCCTTATCAGAGAGCTGTACATCAAGCCCACCTGAACCAAGAGCCGCTGGATATCATCTCCTGTAAGACCCTCGACCCTTCTGTATCTATCAATCACTCTCTTTCTGTCTGTCTCTCTCTCTCAGACAAAAGCGAATGGTTTTCAATTTCCACTTGGGCTCTCAGCTGTAATAACTGCATATCTTAAAACACAGGGCTCCATCAAAGAGAATCAACTGCCAACACGCTGCTCATCTGTACTTTAAATAAACAATCTATTTACTCCCCTGCGTCACTACAAGACTCTCAGTGTTCAACACCTGCACCAAACACAAAGGCCAGCACGTTCAGGGCTGCGAGTGAATGAGAGAGGCAGGAAGAAATATTCAGTAAAACAGAGTGAAGAAAAAGAAAGACAAATAGAGTCAGGGGGAGGCAGACAGAAGGAGGAAGAGATTGAGAGAGAGAAAGGAGGAGAAGGAGGGGCAGAGAAAAAAAAGAAGAAGACAGAGAGTGGAAAAGAAATCCTGGAAGAAAGACAAGCGAAGAAGAAAGAAAGACAGAAAAAGAAAGAACAGGAAAACAAAGACCAGATACAAGAGAAAGAGGAAAACAAAACGAGAGGGGGAGAGAGCGATGATGATAAAACATGAGAGCAGATGAAAAAGAGAGAGAGAAGGGAAGAGAGCAAAAGAAAGACTTCAAGAAAGAAGAAGAGATAGACAGACAGACAGAAAAAGAAAGAACAGGAAAACAAAGACCAGATACAAGAGAAAGAGGAAAACAAAACGAGAGGGAGAGAGAGAGAGCGATGGTGATAAAATATGAGAGCAGAGACAGACAGACAGACAGACAGACAGACAGACAGACAGACAGACAGACAGACAGACAGACAGATAGATAGATAGATAGATAGATAGATAGATAGATAGATAGATAGATAGATAGATAGATAGATAGATAAGAATCGAATAAGATATATACAGGAGGTCATATAGAGGATAAGAGGAAGATAGATACAGCTATAACTATAAATGAACAGCATAATGTAAATAAACATAATGCAAAAGAAAAGAAAAAAGATGAAGAGAGACTGATAGAAGAGGGAGAGAGACACAGAGCAAACCCAGAAGAGATAGCATGGGAGGGGGAGAGAGAGAGAGAGAGAGAGAGAGAGAGAGAGAGAGATACAGTATCTGAGGGTGTCATCATGAGTCAGATAGAGTATAATGGAGAGTGTCTGTGTCAATTTGGCTTTGCTGCCACTGCTTCCTCCTTCCATGTGGGGCTGATTTTTAATAATCCCTGTCAAACTCCAAACAGCCTGCGCTACCTCCCTGACACACCACACGCTCGTCCTCCCAGCGCTGACAGAAATCTCAACATTATTTAACCCGCACAAAGAGAGAGGCTGTCCGGCTGGACAAAATATTATTTCCCTCAGCTGACAGATTCGGCAGTTAAGCTGTTAAACTGGGTTCGCGCTTTTTATTATTTTCTAAACTCTATATGAGCCTCCGAGTCGGCTTTTGTGCAGTATTTGCAGAGGAAAGAGAGTAAGCGTGCAAGTTCGGGAGGGTTTCTACAGGCCCAGGATTAGGAACTCCACAGTGTAATTATACTGGGACTGTGTGAGTCATTGTGTGTGTGTGTGTGTGTGTGTGTGTGTGCACAAGTGCAGCGTGTGTTACAAAGGGATGTGCATCGTTGCCGGTGTGTGATCACATGAGAGTTGTGGGAAAAGTGTCAGGTTCAGCCTAGTCACCACACAGGGGCCTAATTTAGGCAGATGGCTCGCCTCCATCTTCTTTGTCTTTTAGCTAATTTTGAACTCAGATGGTTCCTGAGTCTCCAAGTAGTTCTGAGAGATGCCATGGGAGAGCAAGCGAGTGTGCGAGAGAGAGAGAGAGGGGGAGAGAGAGAGAGTGGGAGAGAGAGAGAGAGAGAGAGAGAGAGAGAGACTGGAGTTCAGTATCTAAATGTGAGACATGGGGCAGATGAATGTCTCCCAGCACTTAAAGTGAAACAAGTATTGCCCTCTAACGCCACCCTCACACCTTACCAGCCCACTTAGCCTGGAGAAAGTCTGAATATTTAGCAGCCAGTGCCTCTGCTCGGTGCTGTTTAAAAAGCCCTTCCGAACATGTTCGGTTAAGACCAAATGGTTTCTTTAATAGAAGGTATTTACTCTAAAAGAAAACATAATAATTAAAACAGGCACATAATTTTTTTACCAGGAGATGTTCTGAAGAACAATCCTATATCTGATCCTGCTGTGTCTTCGGCACATCTTCATCTCTCCACCAAAACGCTATGACTTTGCCATTTAGGTGTAATTATAAACCATGAAGCAGGGACGAAAGTAGAAGATGAACACAGCTGTCACTTCATAGTATCTATTATGTCCTGTGCAAAATCTCCTTCAAGTCCACTATATTTTAAGGTGGGTATAACTGCATTATCACATCCACCACAGTTACTGTGATCTCAATCCTCCTCAGGCATAGTTGTAGTCTGGATATCGTTTTGTGACCAGTGACCTAATGACAATTGCTGAAAAGGCAATAGTCCCGCATAGTTGGGTAACTGACTGACTTTACCTACTTGGTAAATACCTGAAGGCTTGAAGAAAATGTCAATAGCAATAATCGCTAAGTCAGAGATTTAAGGACAGAGCCAGGACGCATACCTCATGTAGAGTAATGTACTGACTATGACTGAATTCAATGACACTGCAATATACATGATACACACAATATTTTTTGCCATTTGCTTGATAGTTCCTGTAATC
>JAMWET010001167.1:0-15000 GCA_024036415.1 Prochilodus magdalenae
GATGTAAGTGGAGTGGATAAGAAGTAGAAATGTGATGTAGGGTGTGGAAAAAGATTTGAAAAGAGTCTGATCGGTGAGGTTGGAGAGAGTTATAAATGAGTAACAATGTCTCCAAATTTCTGGAACATACACGTATAAAACAAATCTTCACTAATTCAACTATTGTGCTGTTTTCCTCGTAATGATTGATATTGTTACAGGGTGGATTGGATTTATATACTAGTGTTAAATACTCACACGAGATTTCATTACTCATAACTGTGATTACTGTAAGATAGGAAAGTTTACAATGGGTATCATAAGAGTGTACATATAGTTGAATATAATTTGTGGGTCAGACGTTACATTGTAACAATGATTCGATCCAAGCAAATACTTATCTACACTGTCTTACTACTGGTCTTCAGTCTGGATCTGGTTGTGCTATTGCTCACCCCCTTCAACATACAAGTTTTGAACCGCCGGAGTCACTATTTAAAGAAACGGATTTGTGCAACATGTTGTGTTACATGTTATTTTAATGAACGCGATTGGACTCGACGGCCTCTCCTGATGATGGACCAACTCGTTCCTGCCACTATGGGTTTCATTACCAGCAGAGGTTCAAATACACCAGCAACCGATTGGACCATGATTTTTCAGCTCCAAGTTTTGTGAGACACAAAACCACTGGGCACCTGGCGTTATGATTGATGATGATTTTGACTAGGCAGTTGTGTCCACTACTCCCCCCTGTGCCGCACCCCCCCTAACTGGCAGCCTGCTAGCTGGACTACAGTGCCCACTAGCACCCTTATGCCACCCCTTAACTGGCAGCCCACTAGCCCCCTGTGCTGGTGCCTATATTTTATACATATATATATATATATATATATATATATATATATATATATATATATATATATACGTGTGTGTGTGAGACAGAGACGAAGAACATAGATTTCACCAAAATAAAGTATATTTTTGTGATTGGTTTATAGTCTGCACTTTATTTTGAAAAGCTTGTGATTTTGAATATTAGCAATATTTCTGGCTGGAATAGATGAAGCAGTAATTAGTAGTGAAGTAAGGCAAGCCATGAAGAAGAGGGTGTTCATGCTGTAACAAATAAATCAGAGTGTGAGGATCTTAATCCCATGTATTCTTCATATTCGGCTCTGGTGAACTACGCTAACGCATACCACTGTGTTTATTTGGTTAAGATATTACTGTGTGTGAACTTGTCATATTGTGAGTTTGTGTGACTGGCAGATTTACAGGTCAGGTTAATCCAACATGTACACTATAAACGCCTGATCTGTATATATTTATAGTCGGGTCTTTAAAAAAGTCATGGTATTTTTTAACAGGGTTTTAAAACATCTTAAATGTGTTAAACATTTTGGAATTAAATGGCCCGTTACCCAGATCCATCTTGAGCCACAGTCAGTTAGGTCCAAAACCATACCTAATCTATGTCCAGGAAACTGGCCCAAAAGGCCTCAAATGTTTATGTGGTTTATGAGATGACCCGTCTGTTTATTAAAGGTGGTCCTCGGGGGCACAAATAGCCAATGTAATGTCATTTATTTACCTTAGTTTAAAGGAACAACCTTTATTTGTCTATGTAAAAAAAGGACCTGTCTTTTCCCACTGTGTGAGCTTGGCCACAAATGGAAGAGGCTGTATTTGTACAAAGAAAATCGAATTACATAATAAAGCGTTGTATGTGCTTTAAGGAAAAAAAGGAAAACTTCCGTTAGTGCACAGCAAGCCCAGTGTTCCCCATAGATCCCACACAAACCTGGCGGGAGTGTCGTGGTAGGTGGGGGAGGTTGATTTAAATGTACTATTTGAGAGGAGGCCCATATCCCCTCCTCCTCCTCTTTCCAGTCTAATTTCCATCTCTACCTTCTGCTTCCTGTGAAGAAGCTTCCACACCTCTGTTTATAAATCAGGGATCTGGCCTTCTAGCTCAAGGCTCTTCTTTCATACAGTCGTATAGTCTCTTATATGATTTGCTTGGTCCAACCCAGTAATTCTGTACTGACCCTATATGTGTTTTGTGTGTGCTGTAGGTGAGCCCGAGTTCAAGTACATTGGAAACATGCACGGGAATGAAGCCTGTGGCAGGGAGCTGCTGATCTAACTGCTCCAGCAAGTCTCTGTAACGAGTAACACAGGGCAACGACACATTTATCAACCTGTCCACTCCACACGCATCCACATCATGCCCTCCATGAACCCCGATGGCTTCCGAGAAGCGCCTCCCAGGTAGTGTACTGTCACGAATGCCGCCCATGTGCTGTCCTTGAGCATGCTAGCCGTGAATGATACATCATCTGCTTAGAGTATATCTAGCTTAATATACAGAAAACAGTGAGGAGTTAAAGAAAAGGGGCTGTATACATGAAGCCAAGCCAGGGAGGGCAGTTTGACCTGATTTTGGATCAAGAGGAAAAGCTAATCGACTTTTGAAAGACGTTCATTATTGGGACACAGTGAAGCTTCCGTCATCAAGACATGCACAAAAAACTAGTGTTCCCATAGGAGCATTATTAAGTGAATCTGTGTCGAAATCTCTTTGGGATGCTCTTGCATTAGTGTATATGTAAGGAACAACAGAAAGAACAACTGTTATCCTCCTTCACTAGAGCATGTCACAGCAGGATCAGACTCTTGTCTACAGAGAAACGTTCTTCTGTACTGCTAGAGAGGGATTCTTTGAAGGACTTCACTGCGTAAACCCCCAATACAAAGACTGGTGTAAAAGAACACTAGCCTGACAGAGCTGCAGAAAAAGGTCAAGTTTTCAGATGAGTCATCCCATCCCATAATCTCCCGAACGGAGCAGTGCATGAAAAGCACCAAGCGAACAGTGTAACACCAGGCCGAATTCTTAACCCCCCCTAGTTTTCACATATGTGAATGAAGGGAATCTGTTGGCCCTGCTGTGCCATGGGTGGCTTTATCATTTGGGCACCCAGATAATTTTTGGACGTATCGTAGCGTTCCTCTGAGAGGGAGAGGCCACTGCAAGGCTATTTTTCTGTCCTATGAGGGATAAACATTTTCCTGTTTATCTTGGTGATGATGGGCCAGCATCTAACACCACACTTCAACACCTTTGGCACCGTAATTGTACCAGGTTTTCAAAGAGCCCCTCACTCCGATCATCAAAACAATAAAGGATGCGATTGGCGGTCCTTTATCCCTATAGTAACGTTTTTAGAGGTATACGCAGGAGCCTTTGAAAAGCAGCTCAAAACTATATCTGAGACACTTTGGTTGTTACTTTGGTTACTGGACTGTATATTTGGCATGTATTGTTAATAATAAGTGAAAGTAAATTAGGCCTAGTGCCTTTTCAAGACAACCAGTATAGTAACAATCAGTATAAATCCCACCGAGGCCACATGATTTAACAGGTCTGAAGATGGAATCTCTTATCTCTGTGGTTCTATCCGGGGTGAGATTGAAGGACTGGTTTGTGGGCCGCGCACCAGCTAAAAAAATTTCAGTACATCCAAGTGGCGGGTGTCACTCTCTTTAAAGTTAATCCTTGAACCGGAACTTTTCCATACATGCGTGGACCGCATTGTTTACATAAATGAGAGCGAGGGAGGAGCGAAATTGAAGTAGACAATCTGCTGAAATAATCCAATGAGAGACCAATGCTGCTGGATGAAGAATACCAAGGTAGGAAATAGATTACTAAAAATCTGAGACTCCACGATCTCATGTGGCCCTGAGTGGCACTGTATTCAGAGAATAAACACGAAGCCGTCAAATCAGAACATTCACTACATCACGCAACGCTGGCAAAGAAATATACACTGGGGAACAACTAGTGTCAGTCGATGACATGACACAGAATACTGAACAACACTAAAAAACACGGCAACTCAACATACAACTGAACAACAGCTTTAAACGCACTGCAACCTCTTTCAGTCATGAGCAGAATACTAGTTAAACCCTACATCCACATACATATTTCTCATTTGCCTCCAGTCCTTGAAACAAAGTCACAAGTCAGATTCTGTGAAGGGTAACGAATAACACGCTCCTATACAAATTATATGTAACACTGATCGAAGTGCTGATTTGACTGTGTATCATTTGGAAAAGTGTGCGTACATAGGACGTGTTGCTGCACTCTTGCAGAGCTACTGTGAAAGGTCGGTGAGATGGCCAGCCATGTGAGCTGTAGAAGTCACGCTACCAAGCTGATCACGAATAGTGTTAGTAAAATGTGCCACAGGCCTGAAAGACCCTGCATTCACCGAAGACGGCTAGGGAGATGGTTATAGCAGGCAAGATACTGGGTTCTTATTTCAAACACATCAGCAGCAAAATGCGTTTATGTACAGAACCCTTTTTGATGTAACAGCAGTGGGCTATTAGTGTTTTCCTGTAGCCCCCAGTAGTTTTCCAGTAGCCTGGTGGTTCACAAACTGCATTGCCCACTTCCTCGGTAAAGCTTGTACTTCAGACTTGGTGTGGCCGCTGCATGTTGGTGTTGGAGAAAAGAAACATGTCCTGAATAACGTCACCTAAATGTGCTCGTGTGAATTGCAAGCTCAAGCATCCTGAGACCAAGGAGTGATTCACTGGGTCACGGACATTCCGTTTGTGCTGGCAGCCAACCTTCATGGAGGAGATGTGGTGGACAATACCCATATGACGAAACTACTCGTAGTGTGAGAAAAACTCATGCATTTAAGTCTTTCACTCCTTATACACGAGAGCAGGAACAGTTACTGGCCGGGAGAACAAATAGAGGTTAGTGTAGAGGGTCCAACAAAAGCATTTTTCAAACCCAAAACAGGAGCTTTCACAATATAGGTTTTTTTATATTGATGATTGTTTGTTAGGATTAGAATTAATAGGATTAAGACACTATTCAAGCGAGAAGAGTTACCACAGGTCCCCTTTCCTTATGCTGATTGTAGATCTGGCCACAGTGCACGCAGCCAATTGTAGGCTTGTTGTCTTTAAAATTCAGTGAGTATGTGATGGTTGAGCAGTTAGGATAAGGGTATGGATGCGTCTGTTTTGTGTGTGTATGTCATGTGGATGGTGGCGTTTGAGTCTCCCCTGTGGGGATTATAATAAAGTATCTGTGTTATGTGAATAAAGCCCTGTTGGAGAACCAGAAGTGGTTACAGTACATGTGGTGCCTGTTAAATGTTCCCTGCCTAGCTTCACAAAAACAACACCTGTTTAACAAGCCACGTTTTATGAGCCTCAGTTAAAGAACGAGGAGGGGTTTAAAAGCAGCAGGGAGGAATGGGGGAAAGGAAAGAACACTGTAATGAAGGTTGTGAAAATGGAGTAGCAAGATGTTTAGACGCAGGTGAAGTTTGTCTGTAAGTGTGCAGTTGTAAATGGACAACATGGAAGAATTTTATCACATCACGTTCCCATGTCATTCCACACTGACCCAACAACCCGAAACAAAAGGCATGTTCTAGTCATTTTGAAACTTATGACTTCAGAGGAGTATTTTCTTGGTTATATCTCAGATAAACATGAACAATACAGAAATGCTTGACTGCCTCTCTGTCTTTTCTCTCCCTCTTTTCAGGCTCTACTCATGAGTACAGTGCAAGCCCTGATGACTTGGTGTTTAAGAGTCTGGCAAAGGCATATTCCACCTACAACCCTGTGATGTCTGACCCTAAGCGGCCGCCATGCCGCAAGAATGATGATGACTCCAGTTTCAAAGAGGGCATCACCAATGGAGGGGCCTGGTACAGCGTGCCTGGAGGTACAACCTGGAGTTAATCTTTTGACACATTTGAATAGAATTGCCATGTTAATGTTTTTGACATTTATATATTAAATATCCACTTGAACAGTGTTGAATTAGATGCAGTACTCTAGACAAGAACTTTGTAATAACACCACTAAAAAAATGTGAGTCATTTTAGGCTTTGAGTAACTTTCAGTAGTCAGTAAACACAACAGCTGCCAGTGTTTTACATACTTTTAATGTATATGAAGTTTAGTAAACTTAAGTCAACCAATTTACTTTCTATTTAGGTTAAAACATTAAATCATTTTTACAATAGAGTAATAAAATGTATATATAACAATACTGATAATGATAATGTATTACTGATTTGTTAAAAAAATAAAAAAGTCAACATATCTGCCTCTAGGATGACTGGCACTTTTGAAATACTAGGCATCCTGGACAAATAACGTATGTCTTATTATTAATACCCAGTCAGTGAGAAACATTTACTGGATTAGATCAAACAGATGTTGACTACATTTTCCTGTGGGGGTGAAAATCATGGATATATTGCATCATGACTGAAGTATTGTGGTAATATCGTATAGTCAGGCTTTTGGTAGCTCTCATCCCTACCAAGGTTTCACCCTTTATAAACAGAGCATCTAGAAATCAGTTATTACAGAGATTGCAGATATTGGCTGATATTTTCAGCTAACTGATGTATCGGTCATTATCACACATACTACCTTGTACATCTTTGACAGCTGTGTCAAATTACATTTCCAACTGTAACTATGTAACTCATTCAGATCGCATGGCAATATCAGGTTGTGTCTACAGGCCTACATGACAGTAACAAAGACTGTTCAGCTGTACTACTACTAAATCACATGCACCACTGTCCAGCTACATGAAGCGCTACTTCACTGTATAAATCACTTGCTTCTCCCCACTGGGCTATCAGATCACATTTGCAGCTCCATGACTGTACCGAAAAACATGCACTGGGTGAATAACTCTCATTCCTCTCTGGTCTGTCTCTCAGGCATGCAGGACTTTAACTACCTGAGCAGCAACTGCTTTGAGATCACCCTGGAGTTGAGCTGTGACAAGTTTCCTCCAGAGAACACCCTCAAAATGTACTGGGACCAGAACCGCAACTCTCTCATCAACTACGTAGAGCAGGTGTGTGTGTGTGTCTGTGTTCGTGTGCAGGGACGTATATTTACATTGTTAGTTCTTTATTCAAAACTGGTTTCAGGTAGACAACTGCTTATTGCCAGGCCAGTGCCAGTATTCTGATAGCTACTCTGAAATAACATAGCAAAGTCGTTTTTTCCCTTTCCTGTAGCTTTTATTTGACATTGATGAAGCTCCTGCTCCAGTATTTCCTCCCATGTCCGCTTCAGAGTTATGGATCATCTGAAAATTAGCATAAGAAAAAGTGTCTCTCTAAGTATAGGCTGATGCATCCAGCAATATTCATCTACAGCACCAAGCATGTTTAACCCGTGCAGCGGACTTATGAATTCTAGATTAGTTTGGCATTAATGTAGGGGGCCACATACTATGGTCTTGCTGCTTTTTAGATTAGATTAGATTCAACTTTGTCACTGTGCAGAGTACAGGTACAGAGCCAATTAAATGCAATTAGCATCTAACCAGAAGTGCAAGTACAGTATTATTTACATAAAGAGCCGTAATAATAAATATATACATATATAAGCATCTCTATATACATATATATGAATGTATAGAGCAGCATTTACAAATGAATGTTTCAGCTGTAAGAGTAGTGCAAGTAGACAGTATGTACACAATGAAAATAACATCTGAGGTAGAGATAATATGAGAACACTATGTAAACATGAGTATACAGTCTGTAAACACGAGTATACGGTCGGCTTGGTGATGAATAAAGTGCATTAACAGTACAGAAGGTGCGAGGATGCAGTAGAGGGAGTGCAATGTAAATTAAAGTCTCCGTGCAGCATTCATGAGACACACAGCCTCATGAAAAAAACTGTTCTTAAGTCTGCTGGTGCGGGAGCGGAGACTCCTGTAGCGCCTGCCAGATGGGAGGAGGGTGAAAAGACCATGATTCTTTGCCTGAAATAAATGAATAACTGAACAAAGCTGTTTTTCCTTATGATGGTACCTCAGTTAACCCTCACTGGGCACAGATCAAACTGCAGACTTAAGTGTAGAAAATGTGTGTGTGTGTGGGTCTGTGTGTACTTGACTCCTCTTGTCCTCTGCCAGGTACATCGTGGAGTGGCAGGTTTTGTGCGTGACCTTCAGGGCAATCCCATCTCCAACGCCTCTATTTCTGTGGAGGGCATCGATCACGACCTCACCACAGGTGTGCACTCAAACATTCCCGTACAGGGCCGTGCAAAAACCCTACCTGTTTAAAAGCGTCTCAGCAGAAAGTACACTGATATGGGTAGAAACTTTGTATAACATTAGAATAAGAACAAATACACATAAATACAACAAAACAGCTTGAGAATTTGAGTATTTTCAGGGAAACAAGTCATATGTTGATTGTATAGTTAGAGAGCATGTGTATGCCTTCTGATTTCTGTGGAACTCATTCAGTCCCATCAGCGGCAGTGATTTAATTGAATGACGGTTGGCTACCCTAACACACTGACACAAAGGAAATCACTACGTGTTGTTTTCTAAGATGTCTGCACATACGAACACGGTATACTGTTGTCCTTGTATTGTGTTGGTTCATCAACTGCCCTTTACATTCTGTAAACATTTCATGATGAACTGACCAATAGAAATAGTGAATGACTTAAAATTAAAATGTATGTTAAGAGCGTTTCCCTTCTTCTAAAAATGGAGGAAATTCTCTACTGTATGATTTGACTGCTGTAAACAAGTGCGGGAGTAGTAAGTGAACTGTGTTCTCAATGTGTATTGTAATCACACATGTAAAATGAATGAATGGAGGAATAAATGATGCAGCTCTTTTCTAAACTTTTTCATACAAGCATAGTGTGCCAGTGGGCTCATGACTTATTAACGGGTATAAAGGGGCAGCTGATGACAGAATTAACCTGATTAGACCTCAGAGTAAATATGATGGAGTAGGCTGCCATCTGGTGGCTCCTTTAGGTATTACAGCAACACAACAGTACATTTCACAATACAACCCCCTGGATTACTTTATTTACATCACAACAATTGAATTATTCAGAACTTTTGGACTTCAATTAAACTAAGCAAATAAAGTAAATCAAACAGACAGAAGTTAATATAATTTTCTAAATAACATTCTTGGTTTTCTAGTAAAAGAGCCCCTCCCTTCTCTCCCTTCTCTCTCTCTAGCTAAGGATGGTGATTACTGGCGCTTATTGACTCCTGGCAACTATAAAGTTTCTGCGTCAGCTCCTGGATACCTCACCGTCATTAAGAAAGTGGCCGTCCCCAACGGCGCTGCTACTCGGGTAACACTCACACTGACCTCACAACACAAAAATGGAAAATGAGTTTAGTTCTGATTAAAATATGCAGAGCTGGAACTTCAACACATGGTTTACAGCTTTCCTGCTGGTTAACACCCTGTTTTATAAAAGGTACCTGTAATCTGATTACTGTCCTTTGCCTATAACAGAAGCAGTAATGGCTACATAACACAAGAAGCGTGCATTACTATAGAGGTTGGACTAAGTGGCAAAACAGTCTGCATCAAGGCAGCATTTAATAGCGGAAGCACTGAAATACGGGAATGAAACGATTTTAGGATTTATGAAAAAAGCTGATAGTAGCTGTTAGCATTTTATTATATTTAACATTTAAAAGTTAATGCAGCATTTGTTCACCCCTAACTCACATTCCTCTTCCATATTTTACATGGCATGTTAAATCAATGTCCTTTTCACTTTCTCTTTTTCATGGTCATTCCCTTTAGCTTGACTTTGAGTTGGAATCATTGGAGGAAAGGAAGGAGGAGGAGAAGGAGGAGCTCATGGATTGGTGGAAGATGATGTCAGAGACACTCAACTTCTAACTGGCCAAACCAGTCACTGTCAGGTTCTGATCGACTGAGGGTATCAAGAGCATCCTGGGTGTAAAATATTTAATCATTGATGTACGTGTGCTCGCCCAAATTATGGTAGCTTTTACTTTCTTTTATTCTTTTTTCTCATGTTTTTTGAGGAGCACTACATATGGACTATAATAAATTTATCGTATGTAATATATACAATGTAATAAGTGCTATATTAAAACAGAAACAGGTTACATTCGACCTTCTCAGCTGCGAAGACGTGTGGAAGCCCGCTTGAGCGTAGACTACAGTTTCACTTGACAAGGTCGTTCAGGGTCCTAATGTCGTGCTCTTCAGTAAAGAATCACTGTTTGTCTTATCGATGGGTTCTTGTTTGGCAAATATTGATAAAACATCTAGCTTATGGGTGTTGTTGCTAAAAAGCATTCATTTTTTCCACTATCTGCGTATGTACCTACATACGCATGTACCAACACACATGCACGCAACGCAGGTAGTGAATAACGCAGATGGTGTGATTTTATTGATCGGTCTAGCTTTCCTTTTCTTAACCATGTGCTGACATCGTTATTGTGAGAAACCTCCGTAGCTGCGGTCACCACGTCCACCAACCACCAAATCAGAAAGCACTGTGTCGTGAACGAATGTACGTGTGGAAACTATTCATATCGATCACCATAGATTACGATTAGGACCGGTTATGACTGAAGCCAACGTGGATCATATTTATGCTTTACATCTTCGTCTCTGTTGAAACACTGTCCTGTGGATTTGGATGTTTGATTTGGTTTGTCGTTTTTGGCTCGTTTAAAAAGGAGTTGTATTGATAACTCATCTCATGTACTTTTAAAGACGTTATTGAATATTTAAGCTGATTCTGAATGCTGAGGAACGTTATCAGTGAACTCCTTCATATTAGAACTCTATAGGAACTCTATAAGTAATTCTATTATAGTTATGAGCTTGTATTATGTATGTTCTTAAAAGTTACACTTTAAATTAAAAGCAGCACAACCGCCAGAGGCTGTTATTTCTGTAAAGATAGAGATATAGAAAGATGCGTAGGCTTTTATAAACTATACCAAAATGCACAGCTGTGTGATAACGAGAACAATCGATGGTCTTTATTTAACGAACACTCTGTAATATACAAAACCCCGCAACTGTAAATGTCTGTTCCCCCTTTCACCATATGTATCGTTGAGATGAGAAGTATATTTAAACTTGCACTGCGAAATCCACCTACAGAGGCAAGGGAAGCTCTCTGATGGAGGTGTTAACGGAGCGCTTTGGATTTTGCTCTTTAGCACCACTACACACAAATGCACACAAACCTACTGAAGTATTACAACGTCATCAAACACTGCCTAAACCTCTTATCGCTTCAATGTCTGTCTCCCATACAGAGCTTTATGAAGAGTTTCAGTCATATCGAGAGTTAAACCCAAAGCCATAATTCTAAAGATGATTTAAAAACCCATGCTTCTATTTCTCTTTCCAAGTTTTAAGTGGTATGTCTTGTATATGAATGTAACGATGATTTAAAATGAATTCTGCAGTTCACAAATTAAACTTCCCTTTCTGTTGTCCGTCTGCCGTCTTTCTTTTCTCTCTTTTTCTGCCTTTGCTCTGCACGAAGATGTGCATTTATGTATATGGTCGTCTTGGAAAAACTGTACGATCGGATCATCGGTTCATCTAACAAACACGATTCCCAGGAGTAAGCTGTACAGCGTGAAATAGATGAATAGGGTAAACGGGACCTTATGAAATGGCTTAAAAGAGGGATGGTAAATACCTTACCTGTAAAACTGGAAAACATGGTGGAGGCAGTATAATGGCTTGGGGCTGTTTTGCTGCTACTAGACCCGGACAGCTTGTAAAACATTTGATGAAGCTGTGAAGTTTGGACGGTATCAGGACTTTCAGCAGCAGAATGTTGGGGTGTCCATCTATAAACTAAGCCTTAGGGTGGGCCTGCAGAAAGACGACAACCCTAAAACACCACTCCACAGAGCATGGCTGAACAAGAAAACATTTTGGAATTGCTGAATAAACATACAGACCCTAATCCAAAGGAAGCGCTGTGGCAGGATCTCAGACCTTCCGTTCATATGCAAGTCAATGTGCAGGGCTGAGGGAGATCACACCAGTTACTGAAAGCAGAGGGTCACATACATACTTATGTTGGAGACATAAAATGTTTGGAAATAGATTAGATTAGATTAGATTCAACTTTGTCATTGTGCAGAGTACAGGTACAGAGCCAACGAAATGCAGTTAGCATCTAACCAGAAGTTCAAGTACAGTATTATTTACATAAAGAGCCGTAATAATAAATATATACATATATAAGCATCTCTATATACATATATATGAATGTATAGAGCAGCGTTTACAAATGAATGTTTCCACTGTAAGAGTAGTGCAAGTAGACAGTATGTACACAATGAAAATAAATGAGGTAGAGATAATATAAGAACAGTATGTAAACATGAGTATACAGTAGGCTTGGTGATGAATAAAGTACAGTAACAATACAGAAGGTGCAAAGATGCAGTAGAGGGAGTGCAATGTAAATTAAAGTGTCCGTGCAGCGTTCATGAGACACACAGCCTCAATATGTTTAACTATTAAGAGTCTTAAATTTAGGGATGTCCAGGCATGTTTTAATAGATCATGTACCAGATAACTCCTTGGTCCTGTTGGAACACTTGTTTTATTTTTATTCTCTAGACTCTTCTGTCATAGAGACAATTCAAACCAACAATTTTCCAGTGGGGAACCCTCAGGGACTTTTAGGCCTTTGATTTTTGTGAAAAAAAAAACAAACTTATTTACAAAGTAACTTATTTAATAGAATCTTCATAGTAACAGAAAATTATCCAGTCACGCATTTGTTTACTCTGTGGTGTCTAGGTAGATACTGACTCCCATCGTGTAGGACTTCAGGAGCTCAACAGAAAGCCTAGCATGTATGATTAGCTACCAGCATGACTAGGAAGTAACAGTGGTAGTAAATAACGTTTAGTTATGTCAATGAGGTCAACTGTGGAAAAAGACATCACTCCAGGCCTTCTAGGTGTCTTAGTTACACTGTACTGCCAAAAGTATTCGCTCTTTTGCCCTTAAACACATAGGAACTTGAGTGACAGCCCATTTTTAAATCCATAGTTTAAAATTACCACTGTTTGCAGCTATAAGAGTTACAAGTTTTCCACAAGGTTTAGGTGTGCTTATGGGAATTTTGAATATTCTTCCTGAAGCGCATTTATGAGGTCAGACACTGATGTTGGAGGAGAAGGCCTGGCTCGTAGTCTCCGCTCCAATTCGCAACTCGCTCATCCACTGATGTGCAGTCATGTTGGAACCAGAAGGAGCCACCCCCAAACTGCTCTGTCGTAACTTAGTGGCTCCAATTGATCAAGCCAGACATCACAATACAACACCTCTGTTCCTATAAAATAAACTATTAACAGGTTTTGACATTTACGGCCAAAACTGAAGCCCTAGCCGCTGTAGTCAGTGTTCACCACTGCATCATTCACAACCCGCATTTGAAATGAAGCAGACAAGATGTTGATTGAAGTGTAGACAACTCAGAGAGTTGTAATTACTGTAAGAGAAATTACAGTCAGTGTTTACACTGTCCATTCAGCAGTTTCATAGCCTGCAGTGTGGGGCCGGTTCCCTCGTTATTTCATGACAAATTAAAGAGATAAAAGGTCTGTAGTGGAACATGCATTTGGTGGCTGTTCATGGGGGTCACTTTGTTAGATGAATGGGGGCGACTATTAGACTGAGAATACAAAAAAAACAAAAAAAAAAACAATCAAAGAGCAAATAAATAAATAATAATAATAAAAAAGGCCAACTAAGGTGGAGGATTCCAAAATTATTTTCATGGTGAAGAAAAAGAAAAAGTTTCCAGAACAATGGAAACTGAGGAGTATGAAGAAGGAAAGGAAGGCCGCCTGAACCATATCATACCACATCAGTGTACACATGGTGGAGGCTGGTCTACAGGTCATACAGGTCACCTGGGTCACCGCTGTGTATTGATGATGTGACTGGAGGTATCAGGAAGAATTCTGAAGCGTATAGAGTTTTACTTTCTGCTCATGTTCAGTCAAATGCTTTACAGTACAGATGGATAACGACCCAAAACACAAAGGCAGGCCAGGAGCTTAGTAAAGCCAAGCAAGGGAACGTTTCTAAATGGTAGTCAGTCGCCTGACTTTTTTGAGCTTGCTTTTTTTTTTACTTTCTGAGGACAAAACTGAAGGCAGAGGGGCCCACAAACAACCATCTCAACCACTTTGTACTTGTGCACCTCTTTCCAAACTATCTATATTATATTATATAGTATTAATACTAATTCATTTCATAACTGAGTCTCCAAAACAGAAACTACGTAGGAAAAGCAAGACATTCCTAACTTCAACCTACTTCAGTTTAAAGAGTCGTTTCTATTCGTCTATTCATTACGACTCAGAGTTCTCATATGACAGTAAAGACATTTCCAAAGCCCTAATGAACCTGGTTTCTAACAGTAAGTTGCTTCTGAAGTTTCACCGTCATAACCTATAGCTGCATTCTGCTCGGGTAAAGTTAGTCAGGTTCCATTGTCCCTGGGTGCTTGTGTAGCACATCTGAGCATCCTCTCTCATTATTCTTCTCTTGCCTATCAGCGGCGCTCAGATCGATAGTATTGACCAAGATGGAGCCAGCGCTGTAGTGCAGCTCGACAGTCGGCCTAGCGGGACTTTTAGAATGCCTAAAGCAGCAATACCGTCCCCCCCCCAAGATGCGCCCGCCTCATTACCGTAGGCACAGCATGGTAAGAATAGCATTGATATGTATTTAATTAAAGCTAAAAATAAACTGGGGCAGCGGTCTCCCTCGAGCGGTGACCCCCGTATCTAATGAAATGAATTAAACAACAGTACAGAGCCAATTATTTTTGGACTACAGTCGCTTCTCCTGCACTTGTGCTCTTGTTATTGTTGGAGCTTGCTTGATGTTCCCTCTTTTGTTGTTCGCTCTCGCATGATTCTCTCCGGCCGTTTTATCAGAAACTGGTGTCTTGTGGCTCTTCTTGGCTGATGTACAGTTAGACACTGTAGCTCATCTGTTGAATGAATGGTTGAGGATGGGGATGAGGTTGTAAAATTGGGAAACAGAAAATGGGCTAAATTGAGTGGAAGCACAAGATGGGTGTTTCTAATAAAGTGGCCAGTGAGTAGACGAA
>JAMWET010001167.1:20000-26028 GCA_024036415.1 Prochilodus magdalenae
ATTCTGTATCAGAGTGTTCCTGAAGTACAATGTTTCATCTCTGCTCAATGTGGGCACATTCTACATCCTACATTTGTAGGAGTGTGGTCGCGCGTCAGACAGACTGCATTTTATTCACTGAACACCTGTCAAATCAATCTATTAATCATGAGTTATGGTGGGCTACAGTAGGGGGCACAGCGTGGGACAGTAATCAGAGAAGACTGAGGGATATTAATTACTACTTGATTCTAGGGCTGTACCCGACTCAGAATTTTGCCAGTCAAATCGGATTCGCCTGTCCCGGCCGACGATTCGACTATTCGTTCACGTTTTTTCTCCATGTACATTATCTAGTAATCAGTAAATCATTCTGCATACAGCTCAGATCTGATGTCCTCCTCATTTAGAAAGTCAGCTGAGTCACAGGAACATATTTCTGAACTAAAAGAGACCCAGATGAACGATCTGAATTAGAGCCTGATTTAATTGCAGGATATAGCGTCAGGCAGCCAGCACGTGTTAAAAGCACTAAATTAGTCAAAATTTTATTATTTTTAGATGAAAAGAAGGGTAGACCTGAAACCGTTTAATTATTCTATTACCTGTGCTGAAAGAACTATTTCTCATTATTCGACAGGCATATTAAGTGAGTGTACTTTAAATAAAAATAATCTTGTAGACAAATAAACTAAAATGTCTGTAATTTAGGTTCTAAAATAATAGAATTATGTCTGACTGAATGAAGAGCAGAATTAGGTTTAATTTGTTCAGATTCTCTTCTTCAGAAGCTCCTCCAGACTTTCTCTAGACATCGTTCCCCCCGTCTTTCTCAGCTTCAGCGGTGGACCGCCAGCGCACGTTGTCATGCGGATTTAATTTTTTAGCAAGCACGCGTCCCAGCCCAGCTAGAACTTACATATATATATTTATTATTCCCCTTTTAATCATTATTAAAATGTCTTTTTACATTCTTAAAGTTCTTGTGCATTTTTTTTAGCTTTAGCTTAGCTTTAGTCTGTTTTACGGAGGACAAAAAAGGTCACTGTTCTCAGTCGACTTGAAGGTTCTCCGAGTGACAATTCGACTCGTTGACTTCTAGAAGGCAGCCCTACTCGACTCTACTGAAGCATTTCTTTATTTTTACTTTGGGAACAGAATTACCTTTACTTTTATAAGAATAGTATAATGCACTGTTTGCAAGATAACATGATTAATATAAATAACTTATATATATATATATATATATATATATACACACACACACACACACACACACACACAATATATATATACTTATTGTTCCATATATATTAATGTTCATTTTATCTATCTATCTATCTATCTATCTATCTATATATATATATATATATATATATATATATCCCATCACATACCAGCCATTTTATCAGGTCTTGTAACTACACTCAGTGCCCATTATATCAGGCCCACTGATTATTTCTTTAATCCACTTGTTTCTCTGTATACTTCAGGACCCAGTTCTTCAATGGTCAGGACCCCCACAGGACCACCACAGAGAAGGTATTATGTGGGTGGTGGATCATTCTCAGGACTGCAGTGACACTGACATGGTGATGGTGTGTTAGTGTGTGTTGTGCTGGTGTGAGTTAATCACACACAGCAGTGCTGCTGGACTGCGAATCTTTCATCAACCAAATAATGCCTGCTCTGTGGTGGTCCTCTGGGGGTCCTGACCACTGAAAAGTTAACCAGCGGTAATAAAGCTATAAGAGAAAACAGAGGACCTACACTGTGTCCTGGTAGCTCCTGTTAATATATCTAGTCATTGTATGTTCTAAAGCGAAAGTCAGCTCCCTCGTTTGGAGCAGTGTTGGAGTCATGACTTTTTGTTTGAGCAGAATTCGCTTTCATTTGTTCAGATTGACTCTTCGTCGAAAGCTCCTCCAGACTTTCCTCTGAGACATCGTCCCCCACGTTTTTCAGCCGCTTCGTAGTTGTCGCTGAGAACATACTTTTACTTACTTGTTATCTTTCCTTTTTCCTTCACCCGCCGTCTTCCCCCCCCCTTCTTATCATCCTCTTTTCATCCACGTCCACTCCCCTCCTATAAGCCTTGGGCGTACATCTTTTGACGCTGAGCCCGAGCACCCGCCCACTCAGAGGTCTGGATTAAATCTTTTTTGCGATAACAAGCCATATGTCACAATGGTCCAGGACCATAAGACCTGTAAAAGGAAGATAGGCTACAAAGGAGTATTATTTTCCCAGCGCACACTCACACCGCCTTGTATTAATTTAATTATTAAACATGTTTATATAAGCAGCTAGTTTGTGTTTATATGGGACATTATTAAGGTTATCAGTACCTATAAGAAACACAAAGTACAAATGAGGCTAGATTATAAAATAATACACATGGGAGGGGACACCCCCAGGCCCCCATGTACTGGCATATGCATGCATAAAACTAGCAGTCTCTGTGTGTGGGGTGTGGCGTTTGTTGGGGATTCATTGTATCCCGCCAGCGTGGAGTCCAGCTCAGAGTGTTTGACGGTTGTGATACATGCTGGTAGCAGCTGCTGCAGGGCAGACAGCATCACAGAGACAAGCAGTCACCTCCACACACTAACACACACACCCACACTGCCGCTACTCTGCCACAGCCAATCTGAGCACGAGAGGTCAGTGCCTGAGGTCTCCTCTTTCTCTCTCTCTCTCACATACGCACATAAGTATTTTTGTTTTCTTACGTGTTAAATTCAGCAAATAAACAGTTAGTGTATTAGAATGCTCTTCACTCAAGTTGCCAGCAGCAAATGGCGCTGCAAATGTCATTTGAACCAGAAACAAAAATTCTTGCATTTGATGTATACAAAGTGATAATATAGAATAACTGTGAGTCTTAGGTCTCTGAGAAAATGATTTCTCAAAATTTCTGCTCTGTTACAATGTTTCTTCTTGTTTGGGTCGCCCCTACACCGGGGGGCGTTCAATCCCGTAACAAGACAAGTCTTATTGTCTGCCTAACAGCAAGTTACATACCTCCCACAACAAACCAAAACCCAACACACACCACAGCAAAACTCCCCTACACCTGTACAGTCAAACAGTGAAACTCTCCCTACACTGTCAAGTCACATCACAGCAAAACTCCCCTTACACTGTCCAGTTCAAATCACAACAAACTCCTCCCACATCATCTGTCAAACACAGAAAAAGTCCTGTCAGTCAACTACAGTAAACTCCTCCTATAACATCAAACACAAACTCCTCCTGCACTGTCAGTCAATCACAGTAAACTCCTCCTACACTGTCAGTCAATCACAGCAAACTCCTCCTACACTGTCAGTCAATCACAGCAAACTCCTCCTACACTGTCAGTCAATCACAACAAACTCCTCCCACATCATCTGTCAAACACAGAAAAAGTCCTGTCAGTCAATCACAGTAAACTCCTCCTATAACATCAAACACAAACTCCTCCTGCACTGTCAGTCAATCACAGTAAACTACCCGCCCTACATATGTCAGTAGACAATCTACGAGCGAGAACATCACATCCTACACTGTCAGATCAGATCACAAACAAAAACTCCTCGCTACACATGTCAGATCAATCACAGGACAAAGAACTTATCTCGCGACACTGTCAGTACACAATCCACCCAGACAAAACTCCTCCTACACTGTCAGTCAATCACAAGCCAAAACTCCTCCTACACTGTCAGTCAAGTCACAGCATAAGATCCTCCAACATCATCACGTGGTTCAAACACTGACGAAAATAAGTGTCCCAGTCAGGGCAAATACAAAGAGTAGTAAACTCCATCCTTATAACAATCAAACACAAACTCCTCCTGCACTGTCAGTCAATCAGGCAGGCTAACTCCTCCTATGTTGGTCGAATCACAGCAGAAAAACGCCATGTTACACACGTTTCAAGTAAATCACAGTAACGCTTCCTGTCCTACAACTGTCAGTCAATCACCTAGTTAAACACGATGTATATGTACACCTGTCACCATGGTCAGACATCACAGAGATAAAACTCCGCCTGACACACCGTTAATCACAGCAAACTCCTCCTACACTGTTAATCCTAGTTGCTTTTTTTTTTGCTTTGGGGCTTTTTTGCTGCTGGTGGTCCGGAGGTCTGTCATAACTAACCTCATCCAATACCAGAACATTTTAGCTAACAATCTGGTTGCCTCTGCCAGAAGGCTGAAACTGGGCCATGCTTGGATTTTCCAACAAGACAACAATCTGAAGCTCCTATCAAAATCACCAAAGACTTAAACTCAACTGGAAAACTGTAGAGGCCAGTCCACAAAGAAACCCAAGCATTTCAATGAATTGGAGAAGTGCCCTCCACAAGTGTTCTCCAACCTTGTTAAACAGCAGAGCGGTTTCAGTCTCACCAAAGGGAAGCTCCACCAATTACTGAACTTAGTGTGCCAGTATTTTTCTGGGATCTGCAACTTGTTCTGGAGTTGACGGTATGTTCTGCTATATGAAGTACATTAAAGTTGAAGCCGAAACAAACGCCACTACCATTACAGTGAATGCTTATGGAGTGCCCTTCATACACTGTAGGTCTTTTCTATTGTCTTCCATTAGTAAGTAAGTGATGGCATAAAATGAATAGAGAAGACAATGCAAGGATATCAAACCTCCATTCCTCTGTGTCTCTCTATATTGATTCAACTCTTCCTCTCCTCTCCTGAAACAGGGTTGTCCTGTCTTCCGTCAATCCCTCCATTCTCCTCCACAGTGTAAATCAATGGATAGATAGCCTGTGGAGAAACAGAAGTGACAGGGACGAGTGAAGGACAGAGAGAGGCACAGGGAAAGGAAGATATGGTACTTAAAAGAATGCAAAATGACAGTGAAAGTGTGGGGGTGTGGTGAAAGCGCTCACAGGCATGTCTGAGCCTTTTGTGTCCTTCGCTGACCACCTCATACCGCCAGCGGCCAATGGGGTGGGCGCTGAACAATTCATTAAGATAAATTAAGAAATGAAGGAGGCCCACGTACAACTTTAAAGCGCTCGCACATGTGGAGTTTAGTTCCCTCCAGTGATCGGCAACATTTAACAGAGCATGTTTATGTTATGCGATGCGATTCAGGGCACGGTCAGTGAGATGTTAATTCAGAATGACGCTAGCTTGCCCACCTCCAGCTATTTCACCACAATGCCTCCTACTCTGGCCAAGCATCCCAGGTCCATGTCTTTGGCAGCAGTGTAGATTTATTCTGGATGGGGGTTAGTTTTTATTTCACATATGCTCTTTGGAACATGCTCAAATTTGGATCAAGTTATCTTTCCCACATAAAGCTAGAATCCAGGATTTTAACAGGATTCAAGATTTTCCTCTTACTGTAGGATCTGGGAATGAGGTGTCACGACAGTGTCTTACGGGCTAGTCGGCCTGGGCCCGTTCAGAGAGCTAAATGAATGTTCTTTGCTTACTTGCTTTCCTTAATTTTGCCTGATATGAAGTCCACCTAATACACTCACTGTCAAAAAAACATACTGAGAGACATACAGGGGTTGGACAATGAAACTGAAACACCTGTCATTTTAGTGTGGGAGGTCTCATGGCTAAATTGGACCAGCCTGGTGGCCAATCTTCATTAACTGCACATTGCACCAGTAAGAGCAGAGTGTGAAGGTTCAGTTAGCAGGTAAGGCACAGTTTGCTCCAAAATACGCAAGCACACAGAATATGGGTGACATAACCAGAGTTGCTCAAAGAGGAACAAACAGTTGGTGCACGCTTGCTGGAGCATCTAGTGACAAGACAGCTAAGTCTTTGGATGTATCAAAGAGCCACCCTCGGGACCCAGGGTAATGTCAGCATCCCAGACAAAGAAGGAACGAACCACACCTCCAAAGGATTAACTGTGGGACGCAGGAGGAGCTGTCGAAAGATTATTTCGGGTGCAACACCGGGGATGTACCAAAAAAAAAATAAACATGGCTGACCAACGGACGCTGTATTGGTCCGCAAGGGATGAGCCCCAACACCATACTAAATAAATCGAATGGAGTCTAAAACCAGGGTGA
>JAMWET010001168.1:0-14586 GCA_024036415.1 Prochilodus magdalenae
TTTAGCACAGTACCTTAGAAGTTGTGATGGACACGGACACAGTGTTTGGGTAGAGGCTGGAATGTTGAAAACTTCCAACCACCCCCCCTCACACTCAAAGAGACTAAAACAGCAAAGATGAAACGAATCTCGTTCAGTGGAGAAAGAAAAAATAAATAAAACCATGCTAGCAGAGGGACTGGAAACTTTTTTACACAAGCAAGTGTGTCTCACCTTTCACTATAACTGAAAACACGCTTACACTATCTCATGTTTACCATGTCAGATTCCTACACCACATCCAGCTCTAAAGTAACAGTCTCTAGAAACTAGCAGATAAAATATCCAGGATGGGTACATACGCAGAATTTCATGTTTATCTCCGGACATTGATCTTTAACTAGATCCGGCTTTACTCTGGTCAGTTTAACTTTTGCTCACTGCCTCATTGTCGGTTAAGACATGATGATGCATTTCAGGCTGAAGTGCAACATGTTAAACCTGGTGGGGTGGAAACTCTGCTAGAGCCTTGCCTCGGTTGAATTAGCCACAGCCATTCGCTTACTAACATGACCAATGAAGAACTTAACCCTAACTGCTGCAGGGATTAAGCTTATCCATCGTTAACCAGTCCCTGGGTAGTTGGATCCTAGTGATGATTAAAAACTATTACGTACGCTGTATATGAGGGTTTATAAATTACTGTCATGCATCAAACACTACACCAACTACTAAATTAGAGAACCCGAACGCAAGAGAAGCTGAAATGACTGGAACTGGATAAAGAGAAATTCTCGTCTAGTGCATCATTATAAGCCTGAGAAAGTATCAGTGAATCATCAGTTTTGTAGGGAGAATACATATATTCGGAATAGAAATACACTGTACATCGCTGATGTACTGGTGATGAACTGTAATCAGAGGACTGTCATAAACACACTGATGAGCAGTAGAACTCATCAGCTATGAACATACCCCATCAATACTGAAGCAGGTAGCATTTACACACATCACAAATCTGGAGCTCACATGATCGGGACCTCTAAAACAGTTCACCTGCTCTTTCGTACTTAACAAAAAAAAACACTTGATAGAATACGGGGGCTTCCAGTTTGCCTGGGTTAAGATGTAAAGTAACAAGGTCATGAGCATGCGTTATGAGACTTCAAATTTTCCTGCTCCGCCTAGAGTGACTATAGTGGACAACATCTAGGTTGAGACACCGAAACCAAAGCCCATGATAGCTGCAGTGTTATATCCTGTCAACAGTGCATCCATGGCACCAACAGTACAACAGCTCTCTGGGGGCAGTTTTGTAGTGACCTGGAAGAGGCAGTTGGACAGGAACAAAGTGTGCAGCGCACCCGCTTTTTGCATGAGAAGTATAGCCAGTAGCATCCTCCATCTCTCTGTTGGAGACAGAGCCAGTGGTTAAAGCTGCTAAATCAGAATCCACAAATGCATTTTGTTTATGTATGCCGGCCCCTCACACATATAGATTGGGACATCCATGTTGTAGAGCTTTGTAAAGATTCATTGCAAACTAATATCTCCTAAGCTACAAGACTTTTTCAAGTGTTTCAGCAAAGTTCTACATCATAAACCATACCAAAAAGCCATAGTATGTAGTAATACCTGAGAATTCAAAACAAGCATCACCCAGAGTTTTTAAATTGTACCACCCAGCAACAGACTTTTAAATAAACACTTGGCCCAGAGAGCTGTACAACTTTTAGTTGCCAGAAGTCATGAATCTAGATCGATTCCAGTTTTAAGTCTTTGTAATCAGAGCTTAACTAAATGTTTCCACCTTCTCTGTATCTCTAGAAAGATTATTATTAGTCTTGATGCAAAAGCCTTGCTGTCAATGAAGGGGATGCTCAGACACAGGGGATAGCGATCCATTCCATGGTTAGGATTGTATGTGAAAACAACAAAAAAATTGCCTCAAAACATAAATACCAAAAGGTTATAACCGCCCCAGATGTTTTGTTCCAAGAGAACAACAGCAGAAGTTACTCAAAAATTAAAAGCCCAGATGAGATTCAATATGGCACAAACAAAACAAAAAAAAAAAAAAAATATAATGTACCCCCCCACCACCATATAGTATACAAACACAAAAAACCAACGGGCATGAACGGAAAACTGGGGACTCAAGGGTCCCCCGGAAGCTGGGGTGATTCTGAATTCTCAAGGGTCAGGAGCTCTGCGGGTATCTGAATTCTCAGGGATCAGCAGCCTGGGGGAATATCTGAAAGAAGGGAGGAGTGCAGGAACGAGAATCAATGAGAAGCAGCCCAGAACGAAACAACAGGCTGATGGTTAATGGCCCACCAAACACCTAGGGAGGAGAAGAACACCATTTAAAAGGGAGGGATTAACTAGTTGGGTTACCGGGAGCAGGTGAGATGGAGCAAACGGTGCAGAGAAGGGCAGGTGCAGGAGCCCGGTGGTTAGGGTGCAGTAGGAGGCAGGAGCCAAGAATCGTGGAGCTACTGGTGGCCAGCATGAGAAGTGTCCCAAGAGTGTAGATCTGGGACGATCCGACCAATATGCTATTTGTTATCTTTTGTAGTATGTATATGAAAGGCACAACATGACTCCACAAACTTGATACCACCCAGCTAAGCTCAACTTACATTACAGGCCATTATAGTAATTGGGATATTGTAGATTACAATTACATTTTGCATCAGGTAAGGAATTATTCTTTGACAGGTTCATGTCTCTCTGGACTAACTGACAGTCCACGATATACACAATGACTCCACATATACAAAATAAATACAGACACTGTACAATATAAAATCTACACAATATACACAGTACACAAACAATAAACAAGCTCTATTGTCATACCTCCGGGTCTCCCTGACACTGCCGATCTCCCAGACTCAATTTCCAGGAGTGCACTGATGACGTCTGATGACGTCACACTCACATGTCCCCAGTCAACCAATCACTCACAGTCTAGCTAGCTTGAGTACTGATTTGTTCCTCCTGCAGCTCTTCACACATCCTGCTTATAAACCACTCACACACACATCCACATGGCAAAGTTTTGCCAAACCCGTTTGCAACTCTAAGCGTTTCTCTCTTGCCTTTTTCTCATATCTCTGGTTTTAGCCTTCCTTGTCTTTTCTTCTCTTCTTTTTGCTCATTACCGTTTTGATTTGTTTTGCTGGATTGTTTTGACTTTCTGGTTTTTTCAACTCTGCCGGTCTCTCTTGTTACAACTCTGCATTACCCCTTTTGTTATGATTACCTGATTTCCGCCGTCAAATAAACCTCCTTTTCTCGCACGCGGTCGACCCCAGTTTCTTTGTGTTTCCTGACATATATATGGATCAAATAATATGCAGTTTACAAACTATTTACAAAAACTTTACATAAATATAAAGTAGTGCAACCATCATTAGTATGCATAGTGTATGGGGAATAAACTGTAGTGTATAAGCTGCCATGTGAGTAGAGAAAACTATGGAGGAAACAGGTGAGGTAACAGAGTTAAGGTCTCAGATGATGTTACTGGTCAGCTGTTTATTTTGTGTAGACTGGCCCTCTGATGGCAACTGAAGGAAAGAAGCTGGTCCTAAGTTGTGACTGGTTGTCTTGTGTATCAGGGTCCGAGTGAGTGCCTGTGTGCCAGTGTTTGTGAGGGAGTTGGAAATGGTTGTGTCCAGGGTGAGACAGATCTGTGATGATTTTCCCCACCTGTTTCCTGATTCTTGAACAGTACTGAAGGATGGGAAGTGGAGCACCTATGATGTTTGCAACTGTCTTTAAAGTCCTTTGCTTTCTGTCCAGATCCTGTACTGTGGCCACTCCAAACCAGACTGTGATGGGTGTGCACAGGACTGATTCAGTGGCTGCAGTGTTGAACTGAATCAACAGCCCCTGTGGCAGACTCAACTTCCTTAACTGCTACAGAATGTACATCCTCTGCTGGGCCTTTTAGATGATAAAGTTGATGGAAATGATCCTGAAAACTTGACAATAACACAGGGCTGTTAGATAGTGTGAGGGTGAGTAGTGTTGAGGGGCGTCTCCTAAAGTCACCTCCACGGTCTTCGGTGTGTTTTATTCTAGGTTGTTCTGACTCCACCAGGGCACCAACTGTTCAACCTCCCTCCAATATACAGAAAGTCCCAGAGTCCAGGGGTGACAGCTGAGAGAGCCGCTTGCAGCTTGACAGCTCCACAATAAGGCACAAATCTCCTTTATAGTGACAAAGCTATACTAGGTTGGGAGTTTATTTGAGTTTCTCTAATGAGAGGCTTGCTGGAGTATTTCAGTATTGGAGCTGTAAGCAGTCCCATGCAACAGATAACTACACAGTCTGTGTTTTCATTTTTAGTAAAGGTAACCTTGCATAGAGAAATGTGTTACTGCTACACTGGTATAACGAAGGCATACTGCACTGTTTGGCTAAACACATACTACTGCAGGTGTGAAAAGCATAGAGTCACATACCGCTAGCTCTTCTTCACACCCTATTCAAACCACAGCATATCAGCACCTCTGCCACCAAGCCCCAGACTGTATCTACATCTAGAGACAGAAGGTTAGGTTTGTACTGACTGTCTGGTTTGTACTTTCCCACTTGCACAAGTCTTCATGCAGATTTTTAACAGTTTATTGGAGCTATGTGGTGAACCTTCCTGCTTCAAATGCTCCACAATACTACCTATAATTTGACCACCCGGCAATTTGCATATCAGGCCAGCATGTCTGTGGATGATGTGATGAACAGGGATACCACTTTATCCCTCACCACCTCGACGCACCAGGGCCTATACAGGAATCCTGTTTTGAATCACACTTTAGTCCAGCATTGAACATTACTCCTTCAGAACTGTTCTACAATAAAGCCTCTCAGCTTAACATGTCTACGTCTACCTCCCAGCAGATCAGCAGCTTTATCACAGGCAACGAACAGTGACGTACACTAATTACTGCACCTACACAAACCACTCTGTCAAATTCCTCAAGTTCGCAGACACTACAAGTCATCAGTCTAATCCAAAATGATCAGCCTGCTTACAGATTGGTGGCTGAACACCTGGTTTGCTGCACCAGCCACAGCAACTTCTCAAACAGTGACAATGACGCTCTCCTTCTTAACAGGACCCTAATGACTGTGGATCCCTTTAAGTTTCTGGGAACAACCAATGACGCGAAGTGCTCAATTCTATAAGAGTTAAACCACCCAAACTACAAAAAGGTTTCTTTCCACACACCATTTCAGTTTTGCCTATTGTGTAACCATTAAGCTTGTGTTACCGAGTCGCTGCCCAGCTCGGATTCATAACACTATCATGCCAAACCTCAAACATGTGACTGAAGTGCAATGCAATGAAGGTGGTTTTCAGATGAAAGTGGTTTTTCACATGACCCTTCTTAGCACAAATGGCAAATACTAGTGTTACATCTTTAAGACTTTATGGCTTTAAAGGTCAGATTGTTTGTGTGTTTCCTGTTAAAGAGGCCCCCTGTTAAACCATAGAATACACGCCAATGATATCTCTGTTGTGGAGCTGTCAGTAACCCCCTGACTGCTTTCAGTAACATTACACTTTGGCAGTATAAGGTCATGTCCTCAAACACACTTTTTCAAAAACATTGCACTCAGAAAGTGGGAAGTAATTAGTGTCATTTTACAGTGATTATTAATACTCAATAAGCACTGTAGTCACAGCAGACCTTAATCTGTATAATAGATATTAATATTAGATAACCACATTCTTATACAGTCGACAGGTATAATGTTGACAGTACAGGTAGTAAATGTTGATGCTACACTGAAAGGGCAAAACAGAACAGAGTGAAAAGCCAGGGAAATGTTAATTATATGTTAACCTATTCCAGCAGGGTTAAGTTAGCCAATATGATTAGGTTATTACACCATGTTGTGGTTGAGCTTATTGCTGCAGGGGGCTAGTTAGCTTAAACTCCCTGTTGAGGGTTAATAAAATGTTAGCAATGACATTAGTATCATGTTGGACGCACAATCAAAATAGTAACATTAAGTGTTTTAACCACAGGTCTATATGTCAGTTTATATATGCTTTATATGTCAGAATATGCGCCTCCGGCCACTGGGTAGGGTCGGTTTCGGTCAGTTTGATGAAGTCAGTGTGGTAAGGAAAAACTCTCCCTGGGGAAGGAAAAAAAACTCGAGAGGAACCAGGCTCAAGGGAAGAACCCAACCTCCCTCAGAAAAACAGCTTAGAACATCTATTAGATATTAGTCTGATTATTTCGGAGGAGGTATAGTAACTGCCAAAGTTGGAGCTGACCCATAGATTACAGTTCATGATCAGAGGCCAGATAGTAGTCATTGTAAATGTTGTAGTCATGTCGGGTGATAAACAGGAGGAAACCAGTGCAGGAGATCCACAGTGGAGATGATGCTCAGGTGGGTGTAGCTACTCTCTTTCCAGGTAATTGTATTTCCTGTGTTTAACAAAGAGGGAGAGAGAGAGAGAGAGAGAGAGAGAGAGAGAGAGAGAGAGTGAGAGTGAGAGTGAGAGAGAGAGAGAGAGAGAGAGAGAGAGTGAGAGTGAGAGAGAGAGAGAGAGAGAGAGAGAGAGAGTGAAAGAGAGAGAGAGAGAGAGAGAGAGACTGATTTTGAGGTCTGAGAGGTAGGCTTTGCACCTTGTGTAAATTGAGTGTGTGTAGTCCTGAGAGTCCAACATGGTATGCACAGAAAGTGTTACAATAGTTTGTAGCAAGAAACACTTTACTCACACATAGTTCAACTTTTGTAATAATTACGTTATTATAGAGGTTGTAAGGTAGAGGTGATGTTGCTGCTGGGCAAAAATCTTGTATCTGCATTTTTGGAACTTTTTTTTTACACACATAATTAAAAAAATGTATTTATGATTTCAGGTCTAAAACTTATATTATGTGGTGATTGCTTTAAGACTGTACAACTTTTCTTGGTACTGAAATGATTACTAATGCATCTGCATTGCTTACAACTCACACAGCAATTTAGTATTCAGTAAACATCTGCTCTATGACTATGTTCACTTATACAGACAAAATGTATTTATTTATTAATTATTATTTATATATTTAGACAAAATGTATGTGTTTTTATTTTTACAACATAATTTCTGGTTCTGAACCGGACATTGGGCTTTCGATGTTAGATGTGGCCACAATGGGAAATTAAGCTATAGACTAATAAACTATAATTTTAAGAATTAAGTTACAATAAACTGACATCTAGGAAATAGTTCCAGATCACGTAATATATACATATACACATGCATATATATTCAAAATAAAAATCTAAAATGCTAATTGGTGGCTACTAGTATTTCTTATTGAAAATAAAAATTCTAAAAAAAAAAATATTCCATAAACTACCACTAAAAGGGACAGCACTATAAAGTGAAAATGTAATAGAGAAGTATGTGGTTTAATCTGAAAGAACTGTATGATGTTTTTTGTATTTTCTTACAGCACCAATGAAAGCAGTGCTCACCTTCCAAATATCCAATCAGCTTGGCTGGTATCATGGCTGGTATTTCCTGTCAACGATATGGTTTAACAGACCTCATTACCTTACTGCCTCAGTGTCTAGGCAGCAACTATGATCAGGCTCCTCGCCACTCTTTGCCTGCTTACAACAGGTGAGTGATATTTTCAATGCCTCCATATAAAACACTGATACTATAGACTATGTATCTTTAATGTTAATGAAACTACTGAACACTTTTCCAGTGAAATGTGACGCTGCGGAGCTTAAAGTACAAACTGTGAGGAGTGGAGATGATGTCACCTTAAAATGTGAACACTACATGGACAAAAATGATAAAAACCAGTATTTATCTTGGTACAAGCAGAGTTTAGGTAAGGTGCCAGATCATGTTGTGAAATCATTTGGAAATGGAAGGCAACCCAGATTTACACCAGGTTTTAGTGACGGCCGTTTCACTGTGGATGAAGAAGTATTTGATCTCAGTATTAAAGGAATAAAGGAGGAGGATGCTGGAACATATTTCTGTGGAAAAGTAAAGACAAACTTCATAGAGTTTGTATCTGGAACTCTTTTGGTTTTTAAAGGTATGGAGCACACTCTCTAACTTCACTGCAGTATCTGAAACTTTTACTCCCATTTCATTCCAGTTTAGTATTTGAACTAAAAATAATTTTTTAAATAAATATTTATCTGCTTATTGTTTTATGTCTCACCCCACTCATCACTTGTAGTGTTGTTTTTGTGTGTTTATTGTTTCTATGAATTCATTTCAAAGCTGAGAAGATGGACCACCGTCCTCTGACTGAAATGGTTATCGAGACCGGAGAGTCTGTTACACTCCAGTGTTCAGTACAGTCTCTTACTTCAGACTGTTCAGGAGAACACAGTGTGTACTGGTTCAGACACAGATCAGGAGAATCCCATCCAGGAATCATTTACACTCATGGAAACAGGAGTGATCAGTGTAAGAGCAGCTCTGAGACTGATTCTTCTACACAGAGCTGTGTCTACAAACTCCCCAAGAGGAAGCTCAGCATCTCTGATGCTGGAACTTACTACTGTGCTGTGGCTGCATGTGGACAGATACTGTTCGGAAATGGAACTGAAGTTAATGTACAAGGTGAGAACACGGATAGAGCTTCAGTTCAGTAATGGAATTTCTCTTCTCTTTGTTTTTGAATACATCATCTGATATTAATACTAGAATTGCATATTTTATCATTTCAGAAAATAACAGTTGGATTATCATCACCTTGGTAACGCTGATGAATGTAACATCTGTTATTGTGATTTTAGTTCTTCTTAAGAAGCGACACAAGGGTGGCGTTTTTATTTTTTGGAGCCGCTATAAAACTATTTCACCAAATATTAAATAACTTTGTTGTATGTAAGCATTATGTCAGTCTTATTAATTAGGTTTGATGTTTTTATGTACAGGTGCTGAGAATGTCCATCCAAGCCACATTAATCAGGTAATCACACCTACCATCTGCATTCTTCACATAAATGCACCTTTGTTCTGGAATCTGTTTATGTACTGTTATACCGGTCACTAAATCTAATCTACACAGTATAAAGCTGATGTTTTTACTCTACCTGTAACGCTTGCTCTACTTGTGGTCTGTAATGGATAGTAATGACTCTTGTTCTGTCTCAGGCTGAGTACTCAGAGGTCTTAAAGTATGCTGCCCTGAATTTTGCTAAGAGCGTCAAGGAGAGTCAGTACCTGTATACACAGGTGGAATATAGCTAATGGGAAACGGGTACAAACCACAGTGACCACACAACAATGAAATCACACTTTCCAGAAATCATTTGTATTTAAATAATTTAATAGTGTTCCTCAATCGAATCAAACAACCAAGAAGAAACAACTAAACAGGAACAACTGTTGTTGTGAGCACTTCAGTGGCATGCCTCTCTGTAATTAATCACAACAGACTGTAGCAATGTTTCTACATGCCATCTTGGAATTGATTATATGCAAAATGATTACATATATAAGAAGTGCCCTGCCTTATTTGCATATAATTTACAATGTGGTGTGGCTTTATCAACTTTTTATGTTGTTTCATTTGAATAAAAATGTTAATTGATGTTTTGTGTGTAGGGCTTAATTAACATAAATAATAAACTTTTCTTCATGTTAAATTTGTAAAAGTCATCAAATTGTCTTTGTTTTCCTTTTCATGAAACTCTGTTGTAGTTATTTTTTTTTTTTCTCTTGAAACACACATGGACACAGTTACCCACATTCGCAATATGCAGCTCTGGATAAATGTAGAAGCCACCTCAAAATGCATAAGATTCTCCAGGTTTTTTTTTTCTCCTAGTTTTACAGTGTGTAAGGGTGAAAAATGTGTGTGCAAGGAACTAGAAAGGGAAAAAAGGAACGTGTCCCTTGGCCTTCTCTGGGACACACGCCCAGGACACAACTCCCATAGCCAGGGTAGGAGTGGGATCACCCAACACATCTCACCATTACTCGTGTCCGGTTTAACTCAGAAGTAGGGGGACATCAGACTGGAGGCTATGCTACAGCTGGCTCCTCCTTCCCACACAGAGAGCTATAGCCTCAGGCGTTCATGCGCCAGTAGTACATACATGTAAGCAATCATTTATGGGTTTGGATATCATTTGTGCATGACCAAAATAAGCAGTTTTTGTTTTATTTTTGTTAAACTCCAGCAGCTACAAAACTCTCTGTACACCATTGGTCACATGTGTTTTTGTTGATGGAATGAAGAATGAAGCATTTCTGATGAGATGGGTCAGGACAAACTGGGCCAGTTTCACACAAAAATGTAGACAGACACACCAAATCCACCAATTACACACAAGGATTTTTGAGGCAGATGATGATTTCTTTCAAACCGGCCATCATATGATCATCAATGTCAGATGTACAATCTGCTGATAAGGTGGGAATGGAAAAGGTGAATGCAGTACTCAGGAAATGCCATGGAACTACATTTTCTGTGCTGTTTTCTCACAAAGATAGAGAAAAACATGTAGACACTGTATATAATGCACAGGCATGTATGTGGATTCTAGAGGATAAGCAAAGGCATGGCTGGTGGCAGTTATTGGCATTACAGAACAGCCTGCTGTTTCATTTGTACTGATGAAATGTACTGTTCCTAATAGAAATGTCTAATGCTGTTCCAGTAGCGACTGTTATATCAATTATGGAGATCCATTATTTTTTCCACTGTTATTATTATTATTACGGTGTTGTCAGGTATGTGCTTTGAACATGGCTTTGTGCCTATAGATAGTGATAATGCTAGTGGGAGTCCTACTCAATAGTGTAGCTAAAGATAAATGCTTCCTAAATACCTACATGAATGAGCCATGGTGGTTACTTTCAGTGTTTTGAAGTATACAAAGCAAACGACAGAAATCTTACTGATGTTAATGTGAACTGAAACCCACCAATGATCAGAGCTAAAAGCAAAGCTAACGGAGCTAACAGGAAGCAATATAACTTTCTTGAAAAGGCTTTTCTGCTTCACTTCCATGACACTTTATTCTTGCATCAACTTTTACCCCAGTTTTAACTGTAAAGATACTTCTGGTATTTATATTATATTTAACAGTAAAAAGTGCATTGACCAACACCCTGTGCTAAATAATTTTCACTTTAGAATTTAGATAGATAGATAGAGAGATAGATAGAATAGATAGAAACATGGACATTATAAAATATGACATTAATGATCTTTAATTCCTTCATATAAAAAACACTGCTGTTTTAGAATATACAGGAGTTTATACCTCTCGTTAGTTATACACTACTTCTGCATGTCTGTCCTGTAAGGGGCCAGTGCTGTTTAAAAACTGACGACCAGCTGATTAAACACGGGCATGATTCGGGTGTGATTCTGGTCAAAAACTGAACACAGGAATGAACGGGCTGCGGTGGACAGATACCCGATAGTGTACCATGATCAATAAAGGGGCTACAGTCTTTGTGTTATCTACATTTATAAAGTAAATTATCAGTGACGTGAGCGCACGCATACAGTGTGATATCTGTCTGTGCCAGATATAATATCTTCTTCTGAACTGAGCTTAAAACTCAATGTGGCCATGTTCAGTTACAATGGAATTTACAAGTTGACCAATACAATGCAGTTATGCAGTACAATACTAAAATCCTCCATGGTATCTTTAATGTGACTGTTCAGCTGGAAGGAACATAATTCAAGTGTGTGTTTGGATAGCCAGAGTGAGAACCCTGCCTGCAAAGTCAAACTGTTGTAAATATTCTTATGTAGGAAGCTTAAGTTTCCTAATCCAGATTAAGTCTCAGACTTACTAAATTGCAGTACAGAGTTGATTTTACTAATTGGAGGTGCAACCGCTTAGTCCAAGATGTTAGGTTTTGATCGAAACCAGACCAGTGAATCTGTTTTTTGTCATTAAGGATATCTAATGTGCACATGTGTGTTTCAACAAACAGAGCTGCTTCCAGTTAACCCATTAACTGAAAACGGGCATTCTTTTGATCAGCAGGTTAAGGCTCTTTGACAGGCATCTCAAACCAGAACAGGGCAATCTGCTGCAGCCATTAGAGCTTCTTTCGACAACATCATGTGTTCCAACATGCCAGCTTCTCAGACTTCACCACTGAAAACTGGCTAGTTTGTACTTCTTTAAAACACCGACCAATCAGAGAAGTTTCCCAACTTCAGAATGTCCAATCACATCATACACGATGTCTTTTCTACTACACACTAGCTGCACCAGCTCATTAGGAAACCGTGATTTTTTGGGGAAATATTGACTGCACACCAGACCACATGATCAGACAACTAAACCACTTTTTGTCGTTTCTGTAATCTGGTGAGTCCTGTCATTTCCTTTACAATCTTATTTCATCCCTGGTGAAAACAGGCATTGAGAGTCATTGTGATTGTATTTAGTCATGTAAACAGGTTTTAAGCTTTGTGTATTCAGGTGAAAATGTCCTGACACTGAGGAGCTTCAGGTGCAAAGAGTGAAATAATGGAGAAAATGTTACAGTAAACATCGTGACCATGACTTTGTTAAAAAAAAAAAAAAAAAAAAGACAGGCAAGCAAGCATTAGTTTAGCGTGGTATAAAGCAGAGTTTTGGAAAAGCAGCCTCAGTTAATAGTAAAGATCAGCTGAGGAGTAAGGCAGACACATCAGACCTGCGCCGAATGCAGTTTGCAGAGCTGCTTTCAGAGTGGACTGCAGAAAATGGGAAAGGGAAAGTTTGATATCAGCATGATTTAAACACTCGTGAGACGAGGACCACATAGCGGGACATATTTCTGTGTGAAGCTGACGGACTGTTGCTGCCAGAAGTTTGAATCTGGGACTCTTCTTCTGCTTTTCAAACAGGTAGCATTTCTTTTCTTTTTCTTTTAAGCAGTATGAAGCGATATTTTAGCAGACTCTGTTCCATCCTTCATGTTCATACAGCAATGTTTTCTCTTCTTCCTGTATTTTGATTTGTTTTTAAAGATGAAAAGTCTCACCAGAGTGGATGGTGGAATGAAAGTAGCAACGTGAAAGGTTGGAGAGTCTGTTACAACACTCCAGTGTTCAGTGGCTAGTTTTTTGAGGGCTGTTCAGGAGAAGAACCACAGTGTGTACGGGTACAGACAAGGGTCGAGGAGAACCTCAGCCAGGAATCCATCTAACACTCATGGAAACACCAAAAAAACAGTCCTGAGCGTGCATCCGTCCTGTCTCCTGGTTGTGTTAACAGTCTGGCAGCTCCTCCCTTTATGAACACCAGTGATTATACTTCCATGCTGCGGAATCGAGGCCAGCCATTAATCGCACTACCTGTACATACACACTATAAAGGGACACCAATAGAGCTCCGAAACGTGCATGTGCTGGACAATATACTGTTCCCACGAGTAAAGAACGGCCAAGAGCCAGTAAAGAAAAGTAAAAGCTGAACTGCAGCAGTAAGAAACGCTTCTTTAGCAGCTACTTGCTTTTGAGGATGCTTGGTTTTTTTTTAATGAGGTTTACAGGAATACATGGCCACAGCCCAACGCACTGTCATACAACCCCACAACCAACTGCTATCTAAACTATTCTCTGAGGCTTTCATTCAGAATCCAGTCACCATCTGAAGTTTGCAGTCTGATAAATTTTCACCACAGAGTAAGGAAGTGTTTTTTCCCTGTGCCGCTTCCTAAAAAACGACTGACTGTGTCTCTAAAAAACAAACAGGACTCAACTGAAGACACATCATGGTAAATATGGAGGACACACGCATGAGAGTCAGGTAAGAAACTAACTAAACTCAGGTCCAATTTCTTTCCTGTTTCATAAGTGGGAATAATAGGGCATGGACTAGTAAAACTGTTTCTAGGTATTGGTGTAGCCTAGTGATATTAATGTAGTCTATTAATGTGGACATATTTAGGAATCTTTAGGACTAATGATTTTTTAAAACCAACACAAATGTTTATTATTACCTATAAATGATTTTATAATCTTTCAGGTGGATACTGATGTTATGCCCAAAATTTAAAGTTTTGCTGCTTGCGTTTATATTCATTTGCTCAGGTTCAATTCTATCATCACTTTAGTTTCAGCTCTGTTGATGTTTTCTGCTCTGTGTATCTTCAGGTATATCAGGATGATGGGATGGCTATGGCACAAAGAACTTCGGATTCAGGCTAAAATGGAATTATGTTTGAGAATAATGTGAAGGGATCACTCCAGGAGCCCCAGGACTGGAACAGGAACATCAAGCATGCCTAAAACTAACTGGGACACATAGAGATACTACAACACGGGAAGTGCAGACTCCATGGCCCAGATTCTCAATTAAATGGACTGTGTAATCAATATCTGACATATGCCTTTCAAAAAAGCGATGAATTAAATGAAAGCTAAAAATCTATTTTTTTAATTGTGGTGAATTACACTGTTTCTCCTCTGTTTGACTGCTGTTATCTTATGTTCAAATGGATGTTCCTGATCTTTTTCTGGTGCAAAGAGATTTGTATATGGTTTAACAAACACGGGTTGATTGCACAGTGAGCTGAAGGGGAAAGGCTAAGGGTTTATTAACAAGTTAGCAATACAGCCAAGCAAGAGGACCGACGGATT
>JAMWET010001169.1:0-36249 GCA_024036415.1 Prochilodus magdalenae
CAGATGCTGAGGAATGATAATAATAACACTGCATGTGTACAGTTTGGTACGTGTGTCATATGGCCATGTTATTGCATGTGTATATGTCATTACAGAAACTGTTTCATAATGTTGTGGGAATCTAAAGTGGTGCGTGGTCAGTGATGCTACTGGGAAGAGCTTAAGTAACTATGACTCTTACTAGAGAATCAGGAACCAACCAAACCAAAGAGAAGAGGAGACAGAGACACACCGAGAGAACCTCACCCTACAGAGGGAGTAGAGTTTAACTCTGAGGAGAACAGAAGAAACGGTGGAGAATTCCAGAAGACACCGGACTGTTTGTGGGAACATCAGTGAAGCTGGAGTTCAGTTCAGGATGAAGGTCCTCTTCCTCCTCTTCACGTTCAGCCTGATCTCAGGTCAGTTCCTCTACCTAAAGAGACAGATCGTACAGGTGTCTGTGTTTGTAAATCAGTTGTTAAACTGGAGGGTTTAGTGTTTCTGTAGGAACTGAATGAGATCAGAGATGAAGTAATATCTTGGATTTGACTGGCAGGTCCAGTGAGCTGCTCTGAGGTGATTGGCTACTCCGGAGGTACTGTCATAATTAACTGCAAATACTATCGACAGCTTCACAGGGATCATAAGTATTTCTGTGAGATATCAACAAAGCAGTGTGTGTATTTGGACCAAACTGAGAACACATGGAGTCATAAAGGCAGAGTTGATCTGTATGACAATCCCGGAGTTCTTACAGTGATCTACAGAAACCTGCGTTTACAGGATGCTGGATCATACCAGTGTGGAGAGACTGTAGTGTGGGGTCAAGATGTGAACCTGAAAGTGAATGAAGGTGAGAAACTCTTACAGATTATTATTGTCCTGGAGTTCTCTATACTGATATTTCTCAATGACCAGATGAACCATTTAGGAAATTACTGAAACAGTCCCTGATTCTATATCACTAACAGATCCATGCTGTTTGGGATCAAAGACAGTGACTGGTTATCTGGGAGAGACCATCACCATCAGCTGTTCTTCTCCAGAACAGGAAGAGGGAAACTACAAGACCTTCTACAAGCATGATGATCAAGAAGTGATTCATAGCACTGAGAATCAGAAAGGCAGATTCTCCATCTCTGATAACAGAGAATCTAAAGTTCTCAGTGTGAGGATCAGGGATGTGAGAGAAGATGATGGAGGAGTGTATTACTGTGGAGTGTGGAAGGAAGGAGAGCCAGTCAGTTATTCCTCCCTCTACACAGAGATTCAGCTACAGGTCACAGGTGAGACACAGTAACCTCTCCTTCTGTTGTGTACAGTGTTTATTAGTGGAGAGTTCTAGAGAGCACCAGTACCTTCCAGACTCCTGAATAAGATATGTAGACAGATGACCGTATAGAATCAGTTAATGTTTTCCAGTTGAGTGACTGAAGGGATGAAAGACTAATGATTCAGGTTTCACACATGACCGTGCATGTGACATAAGCAAGGATGGGACTTATCATTGTACCTAACTGACCCAACAGCCATCCAGCGAGCAGTGGTGTCCTCCATGGCAGGCGGCTGCACCACGCAGGACTACATGCACACAGACCATTACCACGACTGTCCTTAACACCACGTCACCGTCACCAAAGACTGCAGTGGTATCATACCAGACTAGCAGCGGGTCATCATGCAGGGCCGCTTCTGAAATGGGCTCCCTGATCTTTACTGCTGATGGACCTCATGATGGTAGCAGCAGAATGACTTCAGAAGCTTCCAGAAGCTTTCTGTCAGCCGGTTTAAGAGAAATGCGTAACACTTTCAGAGGAGACTGTATATAAAGATGTCTCTGTGTCTCTCAGCTCCAGGTTCCTCCATCATCATCATCACTGTGTGTGTCTGTGTGGTTCTGCTGCTGATTGGAGGATCAGCTCTGATCTTCTACAGACTGAGATGCAGGAGAACACAAGGTACTATTAACACACACACTCACACGGGGCATGTCGCTGTCCTCATCAACAGTTCAGATCTCTTCTAGGTCTGGCTTCTTCTGTATAGACACACAGTGGAGACGGCGTTTCCCATGTATGATTAAACTCAGTAACGCATCATTTCTGTTTGTGGTGTTTCCTCTCTTTCTCCAGACTCTGCTTCCACCAGCACACGACCAGGAGCTAATGAAACAGTAAGTAGATGAGACTCATAATGAAGAGAAACACCAAAGTAGCTTACAGATATAGAACAAACACAACACAGTAAAACGCCTAGCTCATTAATACAGAGCTGTATATGAAGAACTGAAGTATCTTTAGATTCAGTGTACTGGATATTCAGACCCAGCAGGTGATTATGTAATATGCAGTAAGTGTTGTATGTTTGTAGTGACTGTGATGCTTTCAATTCAGGTCGACACTGACTATGAAAATGACCCACCTGGGAAACGGAACATCATCAACATTACTCCAGTCTACCAGAACCTGAACCCCAACACCAACCAATCAGATCTGGTCTACCAGAGCCTGGATCCAGGAAGCAGAGAACCAAATTCAGTCTACTACAGTCTGAAGACCAACAACACCAGAGTTTAAATCCCAACACCAACCAGAGTTTAAAGCTTGTAACCAGTCAATCAGATACAGTCTAGCACAACCTAAATCCCAACACAAACCAATCAGAATCAGTCTAGCAGAGTTTAAACAACAGCAGTTAATCCAATTTAGTCTACCAGAGTCTAAACCCCAACACCAACCAATCAGATTCAGTCTACCAGAGTCCAGACTCATCCCCACTCTTGGTTCTCCAGTGTGGTGGTGGTGGTTTCCTTACTGATGTGGGAGCAGCTGTAGTGTATTCTATAAGGATTGGGGTTCAGATGCTGGTAGCACAAGTATGACCTGGACTAGTCTGGAAAACTCATGGAAGAGACGTTGTCTGGATGGAAGCACATGTTGTTCTAAATTATCTATATACTGGTCAGCACTGACCAGAGCCTCTCCAGATGTGCAAGATGCCCACACCATAGGCACTAATGCAGCCTGTACCATCAGAGAAGCCAGCTTTTCAACAGTGTGCTGATAACAAGCTGGATGGTCCCTCCCCTCTCGAGTACAGGGATTCTCCAGACTCTCTGAATCTCAGGATGGAATTATGTACTGTAGATGGTGGGAGATACTTCATAGTTTCATGCTGAGGAACAATTTTCTAATTCTCTTAAAGAGTTAATCATTTTCATGGAATAGTGAACTGTCTCACTTTCACCATCTGATATGTGTTTATGTTCTGCTGTGAATAAAATATGGGTCTATGAGATTTCCAAATCACTGCATTCTGTTTTATTTACATTCATCTATATCTTACTGTTATGCTTCTGGGCTTTCCCATTCCTCTCATCCTCCCGAACTCCATTTCCCAGAGGGCAACGCTCGATGACGCCACCTCCACATGCTCGCGTGTAGATGTGCTTTCGTTCACAGTCACCTGAGTTTTAGTTCAGCTGATTACAGTTGCTGTTTGTACTTGCTATATTTGTATTACAAAGGCTTTGCCTACTAGTTAGCAATTCTGAGCAGTCTCTTTGGTTTATGGTTCTTCTGGTTCTGGCCCTCTTTCGGTTTTCGACCACCCCTTTTGCTGTTTCCCCTTATCGTTCTATTCTGGATCTCTGGTTACTGATCTCTGCTCTGGCCCTTCTCTCTCGCGTTGCCCTTCTAACTTGGTATCCTCCCCTGACTGCTTCTTCCTGGTTTCGACCTGTATCTGTCCCTGACTACGTTTCATGCCCTACCCCTGTGCTGATTCAACATTGTTGCTTAACTTGTTCATCACCTTGTGTAATAAATCTGCTTTGGCTTTTAACTCTGCGAATGTCGATCCGGAGTCTTCTTGCCTGGCACTTACACAGCATCCCAACCTTTACGGAAGTGGCATTGTACTTTAATACCTACTGTAAGGTACTGTAAGGGAAAGTGTTAATGATAGTTTTATAAAATAGCTGATAATACAGAATAATAATAATAACACTGCATGTGTACAGTGTGGTACGTGTGTCATATGGTCATGTTATTGCATGTGTATATGACATCACAGAAACTGTTTCATAATGTTGTGGGGCCTAAAGTGGTCAGTGATGCTGCTGGGAAGAGCTTGAGCAACTCTGACTCTCACCAGAGAATCAGGAACCAACCAAACCAGAGAGAAGAGGAGAAGGAGACACACAGAGAGAACCACACTGTAAAGAGAGAGTGAAGTTTAACTCTGAGGAGAACAGAAGAAATGGTGGAGAATTCCAGAAGACACTGGACTGGAGTTTGTGGGAACATCAGTGAAGCTGGAGTTGAGTTCAGGATGAAGGTCCTCCTCCTCCTCTTCACGTTCGGCCTGCTTTCAGGTCAGTTCCTCCTACAAGAGGCAGATCGTACAGGTGTCTGTATGTTTGTAACAGTGGAGGGTTTAGTGTTTCTGTAGGAACTGAATGAGATCAGAGATAAAGTAATATCTTGGATTTGACTGGCAGGTCCAGTGAGCTGCTCTGAGGTGATTGGCTACTCCGGAGGTACTGTCATAATTAACTGCAAATACTATCGACAGCTTCGCAGGGATCATAAGTATTTCTGTGAGATATCAACAAAGCAGTGTATGTATTTGGACCAAACTGAGAACACATGGAGTCATAAAGGCAGAGTTGATCTGTATGACAATCCCGGAGTTCTTACAGTGATCTACAGAAACCTGCGTTTACAGGATGCTGGATCATACCAGTGTGGAGAAGCTGTAGTGTGGGGTCAAGATGTGAACCTGAACGTTAATGAAGGTGAGAAACTCTTACAGATTATTATTGTCCTGAAGTTCTCTATATACTGATATTTCTAAATGACCAGATGTACCATGTAGGAAATTACTGAAACAGTCTCTGATTCTGTATCATTAACAGATCCATGCTGTTCGGAATCAAAGACTGTGACTGGTTATCTGGGAGAGACTGTCACCATCAGCTGTTCTTATCCAGAACAGGAAGAGGGAAACTACAAGCTCCTCTACAAACAGGATGATCAAGACTTTAAAGAAGTGATTCATAGCACTGAGAATCAGAAAGGCAGATTCTCCATCTCTGATAACAGAGAATCTAGAGTTCTCAATGTGAGGATCAGTGATGTGAGAGAAGATGATGGAGGAGTGTATTACTGTGGAGTGTGGAAGGAAGGAGTGCCAGTTAGATATGCCTCCCTCTACACAGAGATTCAGCTACAGGTCACAGGTGAGATACATTAACCCTTTCTAATTCT
Source organism: Prochilodus magdalenae (assembly GCA_024036415.1). NCBI lineage: Eukaryota > Metazoa > Chordata > Actinopteri > Characiformes > Prochilodontidae > Prochilodus > Prochilodus magdalenae. The sequence goes on from JAMWET010001169.1 coordinate 5,253, forward strand.
GGTATGTGTTTGTTCAGGTTTAGAGTAACTAGTGTCAGTGCATGCTCTTCTGCAGCTGGTTTATACTCAGTAAAAAAACAGCAGATACTTATCTATAGAAATGTTACATAGCAAATTGACCAATGATTGTATAGCTCAAAGAAAGGAGGAAGCTGCAGAGTCTGGGTTTGGTCAGCTGTATTGTGAGAGCCAGTTTGTCTACCCACATGTTGAGAGAAAGAGAGGGAGAGTGTGGGAGAGAGAGGCACGCTTAGAGAAAGTGAGATATGCCCAGCGTAAGACTGTAACCGCGTTTAGTAGCTTGCTTTTAAAGCCAGAAATGGCCCAGGCCCTCCGCCTTTAAGGCAACGGGCGTGAGACGGTCTGTACCTTGAGCTTCAAGTACAGCTGGGTTTGACCCACCATACTTCAAGATGCATGAAATACAAGCCTCAGGACTCTTCTCTGTCCTGGAGCCAGAAGAATGGAATACACTTCCACTGGCTGTCCAAACAGTGGTTCATACCCAGGCTGGCTGCTCCAGCTGCAGACTCTCTTGGGTCTACGAATGTAGGCTGACAGCATTCTCTTTGATAAATGGATAAGTAAGCACTGTATTGCATGTTTCTAGGTATGAGCCCTGGCTGGGTATTGCAAGTTATTGCACTTATACTATATTTAACTTAGTACTTTTTTTCTAGATGTCAACTCTGGTGCTTGTCCTGGCAGCGTCTGAGCTTAAGGGTAGTTTGGGCTCTGTAGTATTTGATGCCATGTGATACACCATCATTATGTCAGGATACACGACTACATTATCATCATTACTAGTGCTAGTCTGAGTGAGTAAACCCGTTCTGCCCAGATAACTGCCAATCTAATTTCCTCAGGTGGCTGAGACAGCTCTGGTCAGTTTATGGTCATGTGGGAAAGAGTTTGGGGTCTGATGTTTGTCTGTGTGTATCTCATCTCCAGGTGGAAGGACTGTTCTCATTGCTGTGTATGTCTGTGTGGTTCTGCTCCTGATTGGAGGATCAGTTCTGATCTTTTATGTAGTAATGAGACTCAAGAAGCATCAAGGTACCACACACACACACACCTGTATGAGTTTGTCATTGCTCTGTGTTGAGTTTTAACGGTTCTGCATCATTACAGACCCAGCTTCTTCATCCAGCACGCTGCTCCAAGTCATTAAACAGGTGAGAAATTGTGTGTGTGAGTAGCGTAGTGTAGGTGGTAGTAACTTCAGACTCCTACAGGTGGTGCTCCACGAGCAATGAATGTCTCGTTCTATGTGTGGAAAATGGGTCTCTTCTCAATCTATAAATCGCATCACACATTCCTCAGGTATTTATAGCCCTGTCATCGTCATGCAGTGCCATCTGCATGCACCTGAAGGTACTACCACCTTAAACACACAAGGTGACTGATTTTTTTTTTCATGAGCTTAATTAAAGTAGTAAACAGATAAAGCCCCTCCCCCAGCTATCCTAGAATCAGCCCTGAGAGCAGGTAAGGTATTTGGGGCAATTGTAAAAAATGGTAAGCACATTGACAGGGGAATGAAATTTGTCCTGTGGGCATGTGCAGTTGGGTGGCTGTAGGTAACAGGAAACAATAGAGTTTGGGTGGAGCCAAAAATTAATGGGGTTTGGGGATCTGCCCTGAGTGAGCATGCGCAGTCTGTTGGCCGTAAATTACAGGTAACAATGGGGAATGGGTTAGTGTTAGGGTTTCAGCTTTTGGGTTTCGTGTTAGGGTTAGGGTTTAGGGTTGGTTTAGAGATAAGGATAGAAACATGAATGGTGTGATGATTTCCCATGTTGGGCTTGGCTCCCTGTTTGCTCCATGAGAGTCTATGTGTAAAATGATATACTGTTTTTCATATTCTAGCCAACTCAGGTTGCTTCTGGTGCCAGTAACTCTGAGAAGATTCAGCCCCCCGGACGTGTATCTGCTTTGGCAGTTGCTGCACCACCATCTGACAGTTCAGATACAAATATTTCCTCTTCTGTACAACCACCCAATGACCAAGACCCCACTTACACTACTGTGAGTTTCCAGAAGAATCAGGCTTTAACCACTGATACCTCAGTGTCTGTCAGTATAGAGGAACCTGCTACCGAGTACGCCGCTCTCACATACCACATCCACCCCAAGTAGCTGGAATTCACAAGCTCTATATACATTATACATAGACTCACCATCAAAACCATTCATCTTGGTGCTGACCACGGTGCCTCCACACACGGATTTGTGGGTTGTCTCACCAAGACAAATGCGGGACTCGTCACTGAAGATGACCCACTGCCATTCTGAGTCACTACATGCCTGTCTGGTACAACACCACTGCAGTCATTGGTGACGGGGACGTGGTGTTAAGGACAGTCGTGGTCTATATGCATGTAGTCCTGCATGATGCAGCCGTCTGCCATGGAGGACACCACTGCTCGCTAATTGTCCAAAATCGTTGTTGATAGGTCAGTCAGGTACAGAGATAAGACCCAGGCTTGCTTATGTCACATGCGCGGCTGAGCAAGAAACTTGAATCATTAGCATGTCTCACAATGTCAAACCTGCCCACCAAGTTTCACTCCTGTCGGTTCATTCCTTGGGGGTGCAGCTATTGTTCTGTTGGTGATGAGTGTATATGTACGTCATATATCTATTTCTACTGTTACTAACTGATGTTCTGTTAGTGTCTGATAATATCAGCTTCATTTGTCTGCACAAAAGCTTTATTACTGACTGATGTATTTGTTGCCTACTACATTCAGTGCCTCTTAAATATTTTATCATCTACTAGCTGTACTTTCAAAATTTGTTTTAAACGTAATGTTGAAAAAAATAAAAAAATGCCCAATAAACAGACACGTGTCACACTCTTATCTATGCTGTTTATTGTGTGGTCATGCACTTATCTGCAGAGCCACTAGTTGGCGACGTACTGATTTCAGGCAAAAGTCCAATCAGCGTCTACAGTAAAACATGGGACTGCATGCTTTCCCGTACTGAAGGGGTCACCTGCCCCAGATCATCACCAGTTTATGGATCTCCTAATGGGCTGGATTGGGAATGTTTGAACTGTAGAATAGTGGAATAGTGAAACTGTACGTGTTGGCATGTTTAGAGGCAGCCTGTGGTCAAAGGAGTGTGTTGCGTTGGGTGTTGGCTGAAAACAGAATGTGGCTCCAGTGATTGGTCCTGCCATCTTTGACAGAAACTACTTCATATATGTATTTCCTATAGCTGTCTACCAGTTTAATGGATTTTTTTGCATGTGTAGTCCATTTTACCCTAACCACCCACCACAATCCCCACCATTACCAGCACCACCAAACTACTTCCACTACCATCACCTAACCAACCACATCCCACCTCTACCAACCACCCTGACCACCCTCACCACCACTAACAACCATCCCGACCCACCATAACGACCAAACGCCCCAACATACCACCACCACAGCCATCACCCCAACCCACTACCACCACCTACCACCACCACTACCAACCACCCCAACACATCACTACCATTACTCATTTACTGTTACCATTACTCAGTTAATGAACGAATGAGACCAAAGTCAGCAATATGTAGTAAACATTCCGTTGCTGTTTAGCTCTACTGGCCATCACTGGTCTGTCTATGTTAGCGTGTATGAATGTGTCACCACAGAAATGATCTCATGCTGTCCTATGTGTATGTAATGTGGGATGTGGTTAGTGATGCTGATGGGAGGAGCTGTGAGTTTGAGCAACCTTGTCCCTTACCAGAGAAACAGGAACCAACCAAACCAGAGAGGTAGTTAGTATGAGGTTTCTTATCAAATGCTGTCCTTGTTTTTCCATCTGAAAACCTGTACAGACCACATTGATTTCAGGAGTCCAGTTTGGGTGATGACAGGAGCTGCTGTCCATGGTACTGAACTAGCTAGTGAGTGTCTTTTGACCAGAAGGACCAGCCTTGCAGAATGTTGCAGAGTGTTTAAATTCTCATTGTTTTGTAACTGCATTTTCAGGTTAGTCAGATGTGCAGGACTGTTTTTTTCCCCTTAGCTCATTTCATGCTTCCTGAAAGAACTTGACCTCACCAACAATGGCATGCAGGACTCAGGACTAAATCAACTCCTAATCATAAAATTATAAAACGGTAACAGAATTAAAATAAAAGTTTGGCAGCTTTACCAGACTTAAAATAAACTTAAATATTACCCATATTTGTTTGTTGCTATGTGTCTTTAACAGTAAGATGGATAGATTATGATGCACTTAGGCCCAAAGTAATCAACATTAAATGGATAAGATGGTGGTAGAACCAGTGTGGAAGTGAAAGCTACCTGTTCAGAGTTCACAATTACTTATGTGTTGAGTTATCTGTTTGCATTTACACATTTGGAAGTAGCAGGTTGTGTCTAAAGAAATCATCGGGCGGTCAGTGATTCTGCTGGGAGGAGCTGTGGGTTTGAGCAGTTTTGACACATACCAATGTAACAGGAACCAACCAAACCAGAGAGAGGAGCAGACAGAGACAGTCACACAGAGAAAGAGGGCTACGTGTTACAGAGAAAAGTGGAATATAATTCTGAGAAGAACAAAAATACACAGAATTCTGAAGAGAGCTGACTGGAGTTTGTGGGCCCATCAGTGAAGCTGGAGTTCAGTTCAGGATGAAGGTCCTCCTTATCTTCAGCCTCTACCTGATCTCAGGTCAGTTCCTCTACTGCAGGTTAAGCCTGTATTCCTGTTTATCATCTTTAGAAAGTGCTGTTTTTTTCCTGCTGCAGTTATTTTAGCACACAGCTGGAGATTTCAGTGAATCTGGGTGAATGTAATGAGATCAGAGAGATGAGTGAGACATTTCAATCTGATTGGCAGGTCCAGTGAGCTGCTTGGATGTGATTGGCTACTCAGGAGGTAGTGTCATAATCTACTGCACACACAAACCATACAGAGTGCATAATAAATATTTTTGTAAAGAAAAAACAAATCAAACACCAAAGTCATGTATAAATCAAATAACTCCAAATAAATGGATCCATGAAGAGAGATTATCTCTATACGACTCCAGTAAAGATCTTATAGTGGTCTACAGAAAGCTGAGTTTACAGGATACTGGATCATATCAGTGTGGAGACACTGGAGTGTGGAGTTATGACCTGAAGCTGACAGTGAATACAGGTGAACCACACTATAAATCTCAAAATTATATTTGCAATATAATTCTATGTAAATGAAGTTATTTCTAAATGGTATGTTGCTTTGTGATGCTGTAGATGTTCCAGACCGGTTCATTATTCTGTATCATTTACAGATCCATGTTGTTCGGGGTCAAAGACTGTGACTGTTTATGTAGGAGAGACTGTCACCATCAGCTGTTCATATCCAGAGGAGTTTAAACCCAACTACAAGTTCTTCTACAAACAGGACGGTCCATTATTTACTGCAGCGGTTCATGGCAAAGTGTCTCAGAGATTCTCCATCTCTGATAGAGAATCTAAAGTTCTCAGTCTGAAGATCAGTGATGTGAGAGAAGATGATGGAGGAGTTTATTACTGTGCAGTGAATGTTGCAAGAGACACAATCAGTTATGAAACGCTCTACACAGAGATTCAGCTACAGGTCACTGGTGAGTTACATTCATTTCTCCTTCTGTTGATGTTTACAGGGTTTACTAATACAGTGTTAGTGGTGGGAGTAAAATGTTAGCAACAACACGTGTAGTTGTCACTAATATGTTTGTGACTAATAGAGCAGGAGAGAGAGAGAGAGAGAGAGAGAGAGATATTACACTATATTACTTTAGATTAGGTCCTGAACTGAACTCGTAATTCATTAATTATACTGTGTTAAGGAAATCAAACCTCAGCTACTCTAAAAAAAACCTCCACCACCAACATTTCAGTTGCACTTCATGGTTGATAATTTTAAACCGTTGTTCATTCATAATTTTAGCAATAATAATTTTGCATTTCTGTGGTTTGATATTATAAAGGCTCAACCTACAAGACTTCAACAACAGCACCGCCAGCAGTTACATCTGGAGAACATCCGTTTGGTATGTGTTGCTGCACCTAGGAGTTTAATGAAGCGATATTTATTGCCGGGTTTACATACTTTATTCATCCTAAAGGAAATTAGACTGTGCAATGATACATACACTCCCACAAGCCAGGGGGCAATGGGCACAGTTGTCTGATGCAGGGGGCAGCCCTTGCCATGGCACCCAGGGAGCAGATTAGGGTTATTGTCACTTTATCTTTCATTATCAATATTAAACAGTTTTTGTTCTGTTCACTTTTATCTATTAGCTCAGCAGATGTAACTTTCTATGGAGTCATGTTTACATAAGTTCTAAAGTTAATCAACAAACATCTCCTATTTCTTTGACTGTACACTCATGAAAAACTTGCGCAGACTGTTTAAGTGGTTTAGGCTCCAAACCAGGAAATGTGAAAACAGAGGGTTCCTGGTTTATTTGAGTAAGTGTTTGTGGTCATGTGACGTGGTTAAGGTTGTCTGTTTTTTCTGACTCTTATCTCCAGGTTCCTCTGTCGTCATCATCATCATCTCTGTATGTGTCTCTGTGGTTCTGCTGCTGATTGGAGGATCAGCTCTGATCTTCCACAGACTGAGATGCAACAAGAGACACGGTACTATCAACACACACACACTCAGAATCTCTCAGTGTCCTCACTGTAGATATAAGAACCACTTCTAGGTCTGAAACAGTGGCTATAGAATAGACAGCAGTCCTGTAACAGTGACTCACACAGTGATGATCTCTCTCTTTCTACAGACTCTCCCTCCATCAGGAGAAGATCAGAACCGGATAACACTGTAAGTACAAATGGTTCATGAAGTGAATCGCCTGAATAACTTTAAATCAGTGGTCACAACTCTAGTCCTGAAGACCGATCTTCCAGCAGAGTTGACTTTATCTTTGACTTTATCTGACACTAAAGCCTCTTATCCAGCCAGTTAAGTCATTTAGAAAACGTGAATTAGTACAAGTTTCAGACTGTGATTAAAATTAGACTCTACTAGAAGGTTGATCTCCAGGACTAGACATTGTTTATGCTGCTGTAAATGAGCAGTCATGATAAAATTTATATTCATAGAAACGTGGAGTTTAAATAAATCTGAAAATACAGTATTAAACTAGAGAGACCATAGTGTAGTTCTCAAACAGAGGACACTTTGGGCAGGCTGGCGGCATAAGTCAGATAGTCATCCATGATGGGTGGAAGGTCAGGGATGGTTTCAAATCTGGCACTAATCCTGTGGCAACACATATGAGGTGTAAACACAAAGAACAAATTCACAAATAAGAAATAGGTTTTTATGATTTTAATAGGGTCAACTTCTGTCAGGAATCAGCTTCAGTCTCACACTCTCACAAGCGATGGCTTCAACAAATAAGCCTAATATGGACTAAAGATTAAATTATAAGAAAGATAATAAATTCAAATGACGACCATGATGATGGGGTAGACTTATGGAATGCAAATACAACGTTATCTACAGTAATACTGAAACATCTTTATGCAAGAATATAATCTAGTAACAAGGAGCAATATCAAAAGGAAAATAAGAAGCCATGCCTGTGTGTCCACTGTCACATCAAATCCAGAGCAGAAAAACAAAAAGTACCCTCTTACTTTTCCGTGGCCGACAGGGGGAAAGCTCTGGTTGAGATGTGTGAAGGTTTCAAGTCTGCAGGTAGGGGTGAGCTCTGAAGGTGGTCACAGTTCCCCTGAGGGACCTTGTTCTGGTAATGTTCGAAGTAGCACACAAGCCAGTGGCTTCAATGCATTGCTCTTGAAAACCCTTCAAGATCTGGAGTTCTGGGAATCAGTGTTTTCACTGCATCACAGGATTTTCTGAGTTTGAGGGCATAAACATTCTCAATCAAGCTGTGCATCGTGTGTTAAAGTTCTGCTAGTAAATGATAGTTTACTCTGAAAGTTCTCCTGAATCATTACTTGGAAGAATGAGAAATAAAAAAAAGGATTCACAAAGAAAACATTTGTTTGCATAACTCTTAATAGAGGTAGAATAAAATGAACACAAGTGGTCATCAGGGAGAACAACAATGGTAACACAGCTTTCCATATATATTTATATGGATATATATATATATATATATATATATATATATATATATATATATATATATATATATATATATATAAAGGCAAGGTCAATTTATTTAGTCCACTGAAAAATCTGGTTTTGGTGATATTTTGTGGATCAATGTTTAGCTAAAAAGCCCACTCATTCCATTTTGATCCAAAGTTGTTATCTTCTTATAGCAGAAGCTTCTTTAATTTTTCAAGGGGGTGGGTTTACAACCTCAGAGTTGCGACAAAAGATTTTCTCTGACTGGGCTGGATGTTAGGAAAAAGAAGAAGAAGAAAAAAACAATACATCATTGTATCTAAAAGAACGTATCTTCAATGCAATCTCTTTTCTTTCCAGTTAACTTTTGTCGCTCAGCAATAAACTAAAAACAAAAAATTTAGTGCCGCTTTTCCTTTAGATGCAGTTGTGCGTTTTGTACAGCCTGTTTGGGCTTCTAGGTCACTAGCACCTTTATTTGACACTGACAGGTAATAAGGAGTGGTGCCACACCTTCAAAAGTGGTGGGGCAAAACTTATTCATGTGTTTTTAATATTATGCCAAAAACAAGTACTCATGAGTGTCAGTGTTTGTTTTGACATGCACACCACTGGGTTCAGCAAAACCCTGCTATTCAGTTAAAATCCTCATAAATTAGCAGGGTTAAGTTTTTTTGCCACAGGCTTGAATACAGGTGGAGTGCTCATGTGATAAAACAGACGTAACTATGTTTATCCTAATTAAACCTTGTATGTTTGATAGAATAGTCGTAATACATTACAATATGAATATAATGATTAATAAAAAACTCAATTGGTCTGAAAATTCTTAATGAGAAAGTTTATTTAAGATCAACATTCTGTAATATTATATAATACGTAATTATTAAAATGTTTCTAGATTAGTGAATATGTAGTTTTGTGAATTGTGGTTTTATTCTAATTCCAGGTTGGTGCTAAATATGAAAATGATTCACCTTGTAACCTGAACAACATGAGCATGAGTCCAGTCTACAACAATGTGAATCCCAAAACCAGTCAATCAGATTCAGTTTACCAGAGCCTAAACCCTAACACCATCCAATTAGATTCAGTCTACCACATTCTAAACCCCAACACCAGCCAATCAGATACAGCCTACCAGAGTCTAGATCCCAACACTATTCAATCAGATTCGGTCTACCACATTCTAAACTCCAACACCAAGCATTAAGGTTCTGTCTTATAGACCCTATACCATAACACCAACCAAAAGATTCAGTCTACCAAAGTCTTAGCCAATCAGATTCAGTCTACCAGAGCCTAAACCCCAACATCAACCAATCAGATTCTGTGTACTAGACCCTAAAGCCCTACATCATCTAATCAGTTTACCAGTGAGAGTGTAAACTACACAAACTAACGAGATTCAGTCTACCACGCCCCAACACCATCCAATCAGATTAAATCACCCAGAGTCTAAACACCAAATTTAAGTCAGTCAGATTCCACAGTAAAAATGAAATTATGTTTCTGAATCTACATTTTTGTTTGTTTATCTTCCCACACTGTAATGTTTCTATGGTGTTTTAATAAATTCTGATATTCATTATGAAGTGTTTTCCTATGTAAGAAGCTGGTCCTGTTTACTTTGTCTGCTTATTGAATTTGCCTCATGTGTACCTGTCTGCTTTTTCTCAGACCCCTGTCTGTTGTAACTGTGAGCGCGGTCTTGCCTACCCTATCTACTACCCACTAACTTCAATCACTGGATTCAGATAATGATAATCATCAAAGTATGTAAAATAGATTATTGCTATTATTGCTGTTATTGTTTGTTGGAAATTTTCCCATGAAAGAGTCTCAGTGTTTCATTGGGTAATTACACTGACTGAAGCTCAGTACAAGTGATGTCAGTACAGTAATAACTGTATGCCGCTAGCGACTGAATCATCCAGGAGGCATGGTCTTGCAGAGTGGCAAGTGCAGAGCACCACTGTAAGTCCTACAGACTCAGTAAAAGAGACAATGTAAATAGTTGGGTCTGTAAGCTGGGGGATGTAGATGTGTTGATTGTGCTATTTTGTGCTGAGACAAATTCACAAAGAAAACATCTGTTTACTCTTAACAGAAGTAGAATAAAATAAACATGAGTGGTCAACAGGAAGAAAAAACAATGATGGCACAGCTTTCAATAAAGGTAAAGGTAAATGGTAAATTAAGGCAAGGTAAATTAATTTAGTCCACTGAAAAGTCTGGTTTTGTTGATATTTTGTGGATCAATGTTCAGCTAGAAATTCCACTTATTTCAGTTAGATCCAAAGTGCTTATATACTGATAGCAGAAGCTTTTTACATTTCAAGGGGGCGGGTTTACATCCTCAGAGTTGCGACAAAAGATTTTCTCTGACTGGGCTATAAGTTAAGGAAAAGAAGACAAAAAAACAACAACACGTCATTGTATCTAAAAGAATGTATCTTCACTGTGATCTCTTTTTTTTTCATTTCATTTTTGTCTCTCAGCAATAAACTAAAAACAAAAGCTTTAGTGTAGCTGTTTCTTTAGCTGCAGTCATGCATTTTGTACAGCTTATTTGGGCTTCTAGGTCACTAGTACCTTAATTTGACACTGACAGGTAATCAGGAGTGGTGCCACACCTTCAAAAGTGTTGGGGCAAAACTTATTCATGTGTTTTTAATAAGTGTTAGGTTACAGATGAATCACTGTAAAGTTCAGGTTTTAAGTTTAAAGTGTCCACTGTAGTTTAATAAGTGCTACAGGTCAGGGGGAAAGCTGTTAGCATGTCTGGTTCTGCTGGTTTTGATGGCCCTGAATCTTTTACCAGAGGGATGTATCTGGAGATGCTGATGTCCAGGATAAGTTGCAACTAAAGTCAACTACCAGCTCTACTGTCTTTTGGTGTTGAGCAGTAGGTGACTGCTACTGCACCAGGAAACAAGCTGTTTGTCTGTGGGCAAACTCATCACCATTGGCTATGTGGTGTCATCTGCAAGGCCTTCATAAGGGGGTAAGGTCAAGTGAGTTTCTTCTGGGTTTGCAGTTGATTAATCCTCAGAAGTGACTTGGACTGTTGGGAAAACACATTGGAAAGTCCTTGCTTACGTTCATAACTGCAAGAAACTTTTACATGTCTAATGTCAAATCTACCCATCACGCTTCATTCATGTTGGTTGTTTGCTTCTGGGTGTAGTTATTTGACAGTGGGACTGGAATGATGGAGGTTTTGATTAATGTGGGAACAGAGCAGAGCTCCAGTGACTTGTTAAGCAGTGACGTGCTGTGAGGTTGAGCAACTCTGACACCAGAGAAAGAGGAACCAAGCAAACCGCAAACAAGAGGAAACAGATACAAAGAGAAAACTACACATTAAGAAAGTTTTTTTTTTTTTTTAACTCTGAGGAGAACAAAAATAAACTTACAGAATTCCAGAAGACACTGCATGGGAATTTGTATAAACATTACTGAAGCTGGAGTTTCACAGTTTAGGATTAAATTCTGGCTGATCTCAGGTCAGATTTTCTACATAAAAGTTTAACAGGCTTGTCAGAGCTTCAGATCTAGATTTCTTCCTCAACCCGCAACCGTATCATACGTGTGTTTAGTTCCAGCAGGAAAACATTTAATTTGACTTCATGAAATATTGACAAAACCAAGTGTTGTGTAATGTAACCTAGTACTCATAATATTGTCCTTCCATGAGCAGCAGTTGGAAACAAGGTCACTGCTTATTGAATACCTTTTATTTTAATTATTTAAAAACTTACTCATTTATTAGTGGACGACATGACAGTTTATCCAGTATATCAGCTGAAATTTTATTCTCTTATCTCATGTACACCTTTTGAAACATAAAAGTCTTCAGAGAACAGCAAAACCAGAAGTATTTACCTCGCTCTTCCAACACTTTTGGAGGAGTCTTACTATGAAGATGATACATTTGTTCTTTCTGTCATTGTGTGTGTCCCTTAGCTCAAGCTATGATATACATATACATATACACATATACACATATATTCACATATATATACACATATACATATGTGCTAGACAGCAAGGTGGTTTGAATTACTGATATATATATATATATTTAAATCACCTTGCTGTCTAGAACAGCAGCTGTACAGATGACAGTAGAAGTCCTGCAAGAATTATTCACACAGTTAATCCGAAAATCTTCCTGGATACCGCTTTATGTGAGTGATTTCTCTCTTTCTACTAAGCCCTTAACCCCCCACTGTTCCAGAGGTGCCGTATTATGGCTGACCCCGTGCTCCTACCCCAGGCCTCTAAGCTGGGATTTGCAACGAAAGAATTTCATTATACTGTGCAAGTACCTGAAGATACTAATATAATTTTTATTGTTAAATTATGTCTCAAATTAAACTTGTTGTACCTTGTAAACTTGTTAAACAAGTTATAGCATTTAAATTAACATTGTTTTGTAACTGCATTTTCAGATTAGTCAGATGTAAATTTACCCAAAACAGCTGTGCAGAACTGGTTTTTGCTCTCAGCTCAATTTCATCCTCTCTGAAAGAGCTGGAGCTCAACAACAATGACCTGCAGGATTCAGGAGTGAATCAACTCCTTCTCAGACTAGGGATTTCACACTGTAAATAACACACTTTTATTGAATGGAAAATTTTGGCTGTTCAGCACATAGATGATGCAAAATACATACATTTTCTCATGCCAAATTGTTTATTTTAAATTACATGGACACAACGGCTCAGGGCGGGCTTGCATTTTCTTGATATCAAATTAAGTGTTGATAAAACACACCCCAAAAAGAAATACAAGTTTACTCATTTTAGAAATTTTAAAATTTAATTTCTCCAAATTTATCTGTGGTTAATCCATGGTTATGTTAACTATTCACATTTTAATTTACTGGTTCGCTCAATAGACATGTTAGAGTAGACCTTGTTTTATTTTATTTCCGGTTTTATTTTATTTCCAGTTTTATTTTAAATTTAGTCATGTTGAGGCATGTGCTTGTTGTGAGTTGCAAGCTAACAGATGCCAGTGTTGGTTAGCATCATATTAAGTGATGGGAGGAGAGGAAGGACCCTCATACCCAGAAAGTCCAGTCACATTCTCTTGGAATCCATACACAGAAACAAATGTCTCAATTTTCTGATTTTAATGCCAGTGTTTCATTGTTTGGAAGCCCCAGTCATATAGTCAAGGCTGGTGTTGCTTATGAAAATGATTCACCTGGGAACCTGAACAATGTAAGCATGAGTCCAGTCTAAAACAATGTGAATCCAAAAGCCAGTTAGACACAGTCTACCAGCATCTAAATCCCATACATATTGGAAAGTACAGAATGTGGGCCTGGTGTGCAGTTATGTATGTGGATGTAAACAGTAGATGAATGTATAATAAGTGAATAGTGCAGGTAGTGGGAATAGCAGCTCAATGTTCAGGTTACCTACTAAAACAGTAGAAATGTGCAGTATATGTAGCAGCATAAATAAAAGGTATCCTACACATTTATTTTGTTATTTTATTGTCGTTGTCTTTAAAAGTTTTACTGCTGTTCATAATTTCTGTAATGGAAAATTCTATTAGATAAATTATTTCTTCAGTGCTATGTGTTCTAGAGATAGTTCAGCACAAGTTAGAACAAAACAAAAGGTAAAATAAGCTGTTTCAGCTTTGGCCCAGTAGGTGGTGCTTGACATCAGTTGTGTTAAGTAATATAGAGTTCTGGTAAGGGTCAAAAAGTGAAGCAATTAAATGCAAGACCAGAACAGCATGCACACTAAATGTTGTATGATTCCTTTGTTTTTTTCCAGGTGGGTAAAACAGCTTATAATCTTTTAAATATGGTTATCCAATGAATATACATTAGGAGAAGAGGAGTTGGGGCAAAAGTGAGAACTGTTTAGAGAATGTTATTTTGCTATTAAGATGCATATTTATTTCCAGGTTATTCTAGCTAGTTCATGCTAGTGCATTTCATTCAGTAAGCTAAAACCTTTACTAAGAATGTGAAGAGCCAAATTAAATTGTGTTACCTAAATTTAAAAACAGCTCGAAACGTGTGTAGAGCCTGCTTAAAAATGTAACCTGGATTACTAGGTCACCACTCATGTAATTAAAAGATGGTGTGTTATTTCAGTTCTGTAATGTGTGTAACAAAGATGCATTGTTTCTTTTTATATAAAAATGGTGTCGCTACTGAAAGACTGAGAATTGCTCTTTGTTTATGAATGTATGTTATTAATATGACAAACTGTGCAAAATGCAAGACCAGAACAGCATGCACACTAAACGTTGTGTGATTCCTTTGTTCTTTCCAGTTCACCCTGACCTGGACACTCTTGTCCGTGAGAGGGGTAACATATATAAAATCTCAGATGTTCAAGGAGGTCTAGTGGGATGTGTGATTTGTGAGACATGGGGGCTACCAAGAAGTTCATACCCTGTTTGTTCCACTGTTGACAACAACAGCAAAACCAGGGAAATGTCCCTAATATTTTCATCAATGCTCCATTGAAAACTGATGTAGGCTAACCCTTGCTGCAGACTACCCATCATCAGAATACAACATGATTACACATTAATTACATATTTTATTCTTTTATTCATTGTTAATAATAACAATGGACAGCATAAATATTTCAAATATAGTACTATACAGTTCAATCTAATTGTGACCTTTTGCACACTGTCATTAAATGTTTGCTGGCTATGATCTCACAGAGAGTTTCTGTGAAATTGTATCAGCAGCTCTGCAATCAGAAAACTGATACCTCATCCTCTCTGAAAGACCTGGAGTTCACCAACAATGACCTGCTGGATTCAGGAGTAAATCAACTCATGAGGCTGATAAACCTTGTGATGTGCATGCACTGCCATCTTGCTCTAAATCTTTGAATGTCAAATATTTAGCCATATTTTGTAAGTAAACAAATAAAACTTACCACATCAAAATCAAATAAGTGAATTTATTTTTGTATGTAGACTTTAATATGTTTAAATTAAAAAAGAGTAATTGTAGTGAAAGTAGTTCATGGGGCACATATAAGCAATGAAAGTAGAAGTCCTCTAAAATTTATTTACACATGGTTAATCAGAAAATCTCTCTGGATACAGCTTTATGTGAATGATTTTTCTCTTTCTACAGGGCCCGTAACCCCTCACTGTTCCAGGGGTGCTGTATCATGGATGACCCTGTTCTTCCACCCAAGGCCTCTAAGTTGGGATTTGCCAAGAAAAAAATACTGTACTGTGCAAATATAACATATTTATACAACAAATATAAAAAAAATATTTTACTTTATTTTACTTTAGTTTGCTTTATCTCACATATGACCCAGTCAGTTCAGGACTTATTTTTCGCTTTGTAATATTCTACCTGAGAATCCATTTAATTCCATTTTATTGTAACTATACCAATACACAGTGTACAGTATAATGAAACATTATTCAGCTACTTGAACAATGAATATGTTAGGAAAATAGTGCAAAGACAATAGACATAAACAAAAAAATTGTGCATAAACTGTAAAACAGATGTGCAAGAGGAGTAACTGTGTGTCAATGTCTCTGAGGTCCAAACACTAGTGAGTATATACAGTAGCATGAAATACAGCTTAATGTACATATTTGAAAGTACAGCATGTTGGGGTAGCCAGGTGTGCAGTTACGTATGTGGTTGTAAATGATAACCACAGACTTGAAATGGCAAAAATAACTTCTTTCTAATAGACTCAGGAGCTCACACTATAACCTGGATGTACTGAGATCTTTGTTATTGTTGAAATAAATTAAACTTAACCAAGTTATACCATTTAAATTCAAATTGTTTTGTAACTGCATTTTCAGGTTTGTCAGATGTAAATTCACCCAAAAAAGCTCTGCAGAACTGGTCATGACTCTCAGCTCAAGTTCATCCTATCTGAAAGAGCTGGAGCTGACCAACAATGACCTGCAGGAGTCAGGAGTAAATCAACTCCTTCTCGGACTAGGAATTTCTCACTGTAAACTACACTTTTATTGACTGGAAAATTTTGGCTGGTCAATACATAGTTAATGTGAAATACATATAAATACATTTTCTCATGCCAAATTGTTACAATTACATGGAAGCAACAGCTCAGGATGGGCTTGCATTTCATTGATATTAAATGAAATACAAAAAGAAATAACCACAGGGGGTCCAACAGAGGTTTTTGCACTTGCCTTCTAGTGGGCTGGAGTTCCAGTGACTTGTTAAAGATGTTGGTGAAAAAGTACAGTAATATGGACGTCACATGCACAGTCTAATGTCAAATCTACCTATCACGTTTCCTTCCTGTTTTTTTTTTTGCTCCTTGGAGCAGCTATTTGACAATGTATTTTTGACAATCAGTGTATTTTTGATGATGAGAATATTTTTGACGATGAGTATATTTTTAACACTTGTCATATGTCACTGTTATAGCGTATACATATGACATCACAGAAATTACTTTATAATATCCTGTGGCTTAATGTGGTATGTGGTCAGTGTTGCTGCAGTGTGGAGCTGTGATGTAGAGCAACTCTGACACCAGAGAAAGAGGAACCAACCAAACCACAAACAAGAGGAAAAAGATACACAAAGAGAACTATACATTAAGAAAGTAGAATTTAATGCTGAGGAGCACAAAAATAAACTTACAGAATCTTAGAAGACACTGGATGGGAGTTTGTATAAACATTAGTAAAACCGGAGTTCAGTTTAGGATGAAATTCTGTCTGATCTCAGGTCAGTTTTTCTACATAAAGGTTTTACAGGCTTTTTAAAAGTTTGGATCCAGATTTCTTCCTCAACCCCCAATGATATCGTAGATTTGTTCAGTTCCAGCAGGTAAACATCTAATTTGACTTAATGAAGTATTGACAGAGCCAAATGTGGTGTGTAGTGTAACCTAGTACTAATAGTACTGGCCTTTCATGAGCAGCAGTTTGGAAACGAGCACAATAACAGACATAAAACCATTGCTTATTGCATTCCTATTATTTTAATTATTTAAAAACTTCAATTTATTAGTGGACGACATGACAGTTTATCCAGGATATCAGCTGAAATTGTATTCTCTTATCTCATATACACCTTTGAATATCTAACGTAAAAGTCTTCACATAA
This sequence comes from Prochilodus magdalenae, assembly GCA_024036415.1. Lineage (NCBI taxonomy): Eukaryota > Metazoa > Chordata > Actinopteri > Characiformes > Prochilodontidae > Prochilodus > Prochilodus magdalenae. The sequence goes on from JAMWET010001169.1 coordinate 22,471, forward strand.
CAGCAAAACCAGAAGTACTGACCTCACTCTCCCAATACTTTTAGAGGAGTGTAACTATGAAGATGATACATTTGTTCTTTTTGTCATTGTCTGTGTGTCCCAAAGCTCCAGCTATAATGTATAATATATAATATATATTTTGTAAGTAAACAAATAAAAATTAACCTCATCAAAATTAAATAAGTGAGTTGCTTTTTGTTTGTAGACGTTAATATGTTTAAATTAATGAAAAAGTAATTGTAGTGATAGTAGTTCATGGGACATATAGCAACGACTTTAGAAATCCTCTAAAAATTATTCACACATGGTTAATCAGAAAAGCTCCCTGGATACATCCTTATGTGAGTGATTTTTCTGTTTCTACAGGGCCCGTAACCCCTCACTGTTCCAGGGGTGCTGTATCATGGCTGACCCTGTTCTCCTACCCAAGGCCTCTAAGTTGGGATTTGCCAAGAAATAATTTTATTGTACTGTGCAAATATAACAAGCAAAATATTTTACTTTATTTTACTTTACTTTGCTTTATCTCACATATGACCCAGTCAGTACAGGACTTTTTTCACTTTGTAATATTATACTTCTTGAGATTCAATTTAATTCAATTTTATTGTAATTATACCAATACATGGTGTACAGTATAATGAAACATTATTAGCCTACTTAAACAATAGATAAGTTAGGAAAATAGTGCAAAGACAATAGACATAAACACAACAGCATTTGTGCATAACAGTAAAACAGATGTGCAAGAGCAGTAACTGTGTGTCAGAATGTCACTGAGGTCCAAACAGTTAGTATATGCAGTAGCATGAAATACAGCTTAATGTTAGTTGTACATATTTACATTTACATGGATGCAACAGCTCAGGATGGGTTTGCATTTTCTTGATATCAAATGAAGTGTTGATAAAACACACCCCAAAAAGAAATACAAGTTTACTGAAGTTAGAAATCTTCAAACTTAATTTCCCATTTGATTTGAAAGTAGCTGCCCAAATTTAGCTGTGGTTAATCCGTGGTTAAATTAACGAGTCACATTTCAATATATTGTATATATGGTTTGCTCAGTAGGCACATCAGAGTAGATCTTGTTTCCAGTTTTATTTTATTTCCAGTTTTATTCCACCTGGTTAGGTCTCTCCATATAACACAATAAAACCAGGGTGGGAGGGTGAGAGCTAGCATGTGCTTTTTTTGAGTTGCAAACTAAAAGATGCCAGTATTGGTTAGCATCATACTAAGTGATGGGGGGAGAGGAAGGACCCTCATACCCAGAAAGTCGAATCACATTTTCTTGGCATAAAATCTCTGCTCATCAAATTACTTTACTGTATAATGTTTTACTTCTTGAGATTATATTCAATTTCATTTTATCGTAATTATACCAATACAGGTTTTGGAGTATAATGAAACATTATTAGGCTACTTACTGAAATACAGTTTAATAATTAATGTACACATTGGAAAGTACTGCATATCGGGGTAGCCTTGTGTGCAGTTAAGTATGTGGTTGTAAACAGTAGATGAATGTACAAAGTGTACAGTGCAAGGAGTGAGAACAGCAGTTCAGGTGACCTGCTAAAAGAGTAGAAATGTGCAGTATTTAAAATATCAGATTTTCAAGTAAGGTAGTCTAGTGGGATGTGTGATATGTGAGACATGGGGGATACCAAGAAGTTCATATCCAGTTTGTTCCACTGCTGTGGACAACAGTATCCATTTTGCGTCAGACTAGCTTTCACCAGTGTGTAACAGGATTACACACTGACCAAATGTCAAATATAGTACTATACAGTTCAATCTAATTGTGACCTTTTGCACACTGTCATTACATGTTTGCTGGCTATGATCTCACAAACAGTTCCTCTTAAATTGTATCAGCAGCTCTGCAATTGGAAAACTGCCCCCTGAGACAGTTGGACCTGAGAGATATCTACAGACTTAAAATGGCAGAAAAACTTTTTTCTGATGGACTCAGGAGCTCACACTGTGACCTGGAGATACTGAGATCTTTGTTATTGTTGAATTAAATAAACTTATTCAAGTTATACCATTTTAAATCATATCGTTTTGTATTTACATTTTCAGGTTGGGCAAATAACAGAACTGGTTTCTGCTCTCAGCTCAATTTCATTCTCTCTGAAAGAGCTGAAGATCAGCAACAATGACCTGCAGGATTCAGGAGTGAATCCACTCATTCTCGGTCTGAAATAGTGGTATAGAATAGACAGCAAAAGTCCTGTAACAGTGACTCACAAAGTGATGATATCTCTCTTTCTACAGACTCTTCCTCCATCAGAAGAAGATCAGGACCTGATAACACAGTAAGTACATATGGTTTATGAAGCAAAACAGGGTGATGGCACAAGGTATGGGGTCAGGGATGGTTTCAGATAATTGCTGGCACTAGTACTGTGTTAATGCGTGTCTGGTGAAGTATAAATAACAAATGAGAAATACCTTAATTTATTTGCATCATGATCAGGGAATCTTCTAGAATGTGAATAGCAATTAAATTATTACTTTAAACATTTAGTGATAGGTCCTAAAAGGGTTAACCTACTGTCAGGGATCAGCTTCGGTCGTGGCAACTGCATGCACATTCATGTGGAACGACTCCATCAAATTATCTTATTTATGGACTACAGAGTAGATAAAGATAAATTAGAGAAAAATCTTCTCTTCTGCTTAAATATTTATCAAGTCAAACCAAGTCAAGTAGTTCAATATGTACAAGACATACAGAGGATTGCAGCAAATGCACATTTACCCATAAACAGATTTATAATGTCATAAACAGATAAATAATGTTTTTATTTTATTTTATTAATTAGTGTTTATTTAGTGTAATAAACACTAAACACCAAATAGACGGATGCAAGACATAAACTTGGTAACTTGGTAGATGGTAGTCCGAACAGTCCACCAAAAGTTATTAACTTTTTTTTGAATGAATAAAGAAACAATGTCAAACCACAGAAAGGCAGGTAGTATGTACTCCTGAGTCAATACAAGTGTAGGAAATAAAGAAGAAAATGTATGAACTCCTAATGAGGTAGAATGAAATGTGTAATCACAAGTGGTACATAGGAAGAGCAACAATGACGACACATTCATGTGACTTCTTCACATTCTTTACATACAGGGGGTGGGTTTCCGTCCTCAGAGTTGCGACAATGGCAGGCACCCACAAGTTAGGAAATGACTAGCCCCAGATGTAAGAGTTTTTCTCTGAATGGGCAGTTAGGATTGCACAAAGTGTGTTTCCTGTGCTTCAGTGATTTCACAGACAAACTGAGATCAACTACCATCTCTGCTGTCTTTTAGAGTATTGAGTAGGCAGTCATTGCTGCTGCACCAGGAGGCCCACTCAATGTCCTATCTTTAGGCAAGTTTATTACGATTGGCTTTGAGGCCTACCAAGGTGCTATAATCTGGATCTTTAGGATCTTCACAGCTGGTTCCTTACAGACATAGTACTTGGTATACAGACTGAAGAGGAGTGATAGCACATAAGCTTGCAGTTTTCTCCACTGCAACAGTCTGTTTATCAGGACATCTACAATCTACCAACAGATGGAATCTCGCACCGACAGCTTGGGTAGTTAGATCTGCAGAAGCTGTTGATGTCCACAAGGAGAAAATGTGCATAGGTTCCAGGACTGTCAAGTTGCTGTAGAATAAAGTGTAGGACCAAGCTCATCATGTCCTCCAGAGATTTGTTAGCTCTGTATGCCAACTATAGGGAATCCAGCAGAGGCCTTCAAGTGGGCTTGGAAAACACATTGAAAGGCTTTAATGACTACTGAGGTCAGGGCTATTGGCCTGTAGTCCAGTAATGTTAGTTTTTTGGGGGACTGGAATAATGGAGAAGGTTTTAAAGCATTTGCGAACAGAGCAGAGTTCCAGAGACATCTTGTTGATGTTGGTGAAAATTTGGTGCAAGCTGTCTGAGGATAGTTCTTTGTGTGTTCAAATCTGCAGTAGAATTCCTTAGTTAGCTGGCAGTCATTCAGGAGGGTCCCTTCCACTTTTGTAGTTGGTGATCTGTTAAAGACCTTTTGAGACTGAGGTTGGGTTGTTAGCAGCACCGTGACTTTTCAGCTTTTCTGAGTATTCCTTTTTTGCTGATTTAAAGCAGCCCTATGGCTTCTCAATGCCTCCATTGGTCCACCTCTTTACTGTTGTGACAACAGGCTTGTTGGTTTCAAGTTTTTGCCTGTATAGTGGGGAAACGAGACTGTGACCAATCAAAAGACCTCGAAGGCCAGAAGACAAAAAACGCTTTACAACATCTAATCAAGGATATTCTAGAAGAGGTTGGAGTATCATTATCAAAGTCCATAATCAGAAGAGCTGTCAAAAATGTATATAAAGAAGATGTAAACTGCTAAAGAAGAGAAGGGCCAGATAAGAATGGCCTAATAGTTCTGATACCAAATTCTTTGGACAGGTGAAACTCTTATTAACTTTTACCAGAATGATGGGAAGGGAGATTGATCCAAACCTAACCACGTCACCTGTGAAACATGTTGGAGGCAGTGTTAAGGCATGGGCATGTGTATGTCTCCTGGTGGAACTAGGTGACTCGTTCTCAGAGTACTCATATTCAGTCAAGAGTTGCAAAACAAATAGCATTTCACCGTGCACTTGTATAATTACCCATGACATACGTTTTTTTTAAGGTGGAGAAATGGAAGGGTCTTAGATGGCCGAGTCAGTCACCTAACCTCAACCCAATAAAGCTGCTGTTAACTTCCTGAAGACAAAGCTAAAGAGAAAAAGATCCACAAAAGAGCAGCTCCATTAAAGGCTAAAGCATCTTGAGTGAGGACACTCAGCATTTTGATGGCAATGGGTTTCGGTCTTTAGGCAGTCACTGACTGCAAAGGATTTGCAGTCAAAGACTAAAATGAATCCTGGTCTTTATACAGTAATAACATTAGTTTGCCCAGCTACATTGGACCAGTGGAAAAGGAAGGACTATGTAAAATTCTTAAATAATTATTGATTATTATTAATTTTAAGCTCCTTGAATGACAAGGTTTACAGCATGTTATGGATATTTTTAACACAAGTCATATGCCCATGTCATTGCATATGGCATCCCACCAATGATTTCATAATATCCTATGGCTTTATATGGTATGTGGTCAGTGATGTTGCTGGGAGGAGTTGGGAGGTTGAGCAACTCTGACTCTTACTAGAGTAACAGGAACCAACCAAACCAGAGAGAACTGCACCTTACAGAGAGAGTAGAGTTTAACTCTGAGGAGAACAGAAGAAGCATTGGAGAATTCCAGAAGACACTGGACTGGAGTTTGTGGGAACATCAGTCAAGCTGGAGTTCAGTTCAGGATGAAGGTCCTCCTCCTCCTCTTCCTGTTCTGCCTAATCTCAGGTCAGTTCCTCTACTTAAAGAGACAGATTGTACATGTTCCTGTGTTTGTAGATCAGTCGTGAAATTGTAGGGCTTAGTGTTTCTGGAGGAACTGAATGAGATCAGAGATGAGATAATGCATTTGCATTTGATTGGCAGGTCCAGTGAGCTCCTTTAGTGTGACTGGCTATTCAGGAGGTATAGTCATGATCTTCTGCAGTCACTATGGATGGCATAACAGGACTAAGTATTTTTGTGGGACCTCAACAAAACAGTGTGTGTATTTGGACCAAACACAAAACAGATGGAGTCATAAAGGCAGAGTTGATCTGTATGACCATCCTAGAGGTCTTACAGTGATCTACAGAAACCTGAGTTTACAGGACACTGGATCATACCGGTGTGGAGAGACTGGAGTGTGGAGTCATGTTTTGAACCTGAAAGTGAATGAAGGTAAGAAACTCTCAAATTAGATTATCAGATCGAGTCTATTAGAACAGATTAAACTCCTGTAATTCTCCAAAAGTTATTATTGCTGAGTACTATTTTTTATAATTTGAAAAAAATCTTTTAACAGGTCCATGCTGTTCGGGTCGAAAGACTGAGACAGTTTATCTGGGAAAGACGGTCGCCATCAGCTGTTCATATCCAGAGGAGTTTAAAACAAACATCAAGTTCCTCTACAAGCAGGACGGTAAAGACCTTACTGAAGCGATCAGTACTACAGTACCTCAGAGAGGCAGGTTCTCCATCTCTGATAACAGAAGCTCTGAAGTTGTCAGTGTAAGGATCAGTGATGTGAGAGAATATGATGGAGGAGTTTATTACTGTGGAATGTGGAATGGAGAAGAGTCAGTCAGTTCCTTTTCCTTCTTCAAAGAGATTCAGCTACACGTCACTGGTGAGGCACCTTAACTTCTCTTTCTGTTCATGTTTATAGTGTCTGTTAGTGGAAACTTTTTGAGAGCACCAGTACATTCTCCTGGAGATTGGTTGCTGGTTACTGGTGAGACACGTTAACCCTTTCCTATTATTGAATGTATGTTTACATGGTTCATTCAGGTTTAGAGTAACTAGTAGGAGTGATACAATTGTCTGTAGCTGATTTATAAAGAACGGCAGATTATTATCCTATTAGAAAGGCTGGGTTTGTCTTGTGTTGGTTGGCTGCATTATGACAGCCACAGTCTGTCTACCCATGTGTAGAACGTCACTGCTAGAAGTGAGAGAGAGAGAGAGATGGACAATGCCTAATGCATTTTGTAGTACAATCGTTACAATGAATGATGACATCATTAATAGTATATGATGGACAGTGATATAGACCCAGAGCAGCACTGTAACAATCTTTAGTAGATCAGATCTATACTTACACATGTATATCATAAAGGGTTAATACAGTATGGACTTTTGCATTCTCTGTATTTACAGTACCAGCGTCAACCACCCCTGAGGAAGTCCATTTTTGTAAGTACATATAATCCAAGTATGCTTATTATTTCCAGACCATCATTTAAAAGCATATGCAAATGCACAGTACTGTTGTGACGGAAGTTGCTATCTTTAAAGCTAGTTGGAATTTCAGAGGCTTGGATCCAGATTTTTCTATAAATCTCATAGCCACAGCATAGATTTGTATAATTCCAGCAGCACCTGATTGTTTATCTAATGAACTACTGATAGTGAAGCGTGTCATTTATACTACATACTTGTAATGTTGGCCTGCCATTCGGTATATCGGTAGAAATGTTTATCTGTTTTCTCATATTCACCTTCTGATATCAAAAAACAGAAGTATTGACTTGCTGTCCCAATACTTTTGGAAGAGATTAAAGGGGAAGATGGAACATTTGTTCCTTCTGTTTTTGTCTCTGTGTCTCTCACCTTCAGGTTCTTCCATCATTATCATCATCATCATCACTGTGTGTGTCTGTGTGGTTCTGCTGCTGATTGGAGGATCAGCTCTGATCTTCTACAGGCTGAGATGCAGGAGAACACAAGGTAGTGTTAAACACACACACACCAGATGCGGGCATGTTGATTTATAGAGGCAATGTTGTGCTTGTATGATTAAAGTCAAAGATAAATGAATACACTATACTATGTGTTTGCTGTTTGTTCTGTAGATTCTGGTTTCATCAGTACACAATCAGGAACAAACGAGACGGTAAGTGATTGAGACGGATAAAGTAAAACATCAATATAATATAATATAATATAATATAATATAATATAATATAATATAATATAATATAATATAATATAGTTAAGTTCAACATAGTATATATATAAAAACCTAGCAGGTGATTATGTAGTACATGGTAAAAAGTTGTGTATTTGTAGTGACTGCGTTGCTGTCATTTCAGGCAGATAATGACTATGAAAATGACCCACCTGGAAATCAAAACAACACCAGCATTACTCCAGTCTACCAGAACCTGAATGTCAACACCAACCAATCAGATTCTGTCTACCAGAGCCTGGATCCAGGAAGCAGAGAACCAAATTCAGATTACTACAATCTGAGGACCAACAATTAGTCAGACTCAGTCTACCAGAGCCTCAACCCCAACGCCAAGCAATCAGATTCAGTCTACAAGAGCCTCAACCCCAACACCAAGCAATCAGATTCAGTCTACAAGAGCCTCAACCCCAACACCTACCAATCAGATTCAGTCTACAAGAGCCTCAACCCCAACACCTACCAATCAGATTCAGTCTACAAGAGCCTCAACCTCAACACCAACCAATCAGATTCAGTCTACAAGAGCTTCAACCCCAACACCAAACATCAATATTACCATCTGAGTCTATTGTATATTATGTTCATATCCTGAAAGAGATATGATTCAAATTCACCAAATTCAAATCCAATGATTGCTGCCGTAGCCGAACTAACATAAGTTTTTATGTTTTAATATGTATTTTTTAGTTAAAATAAAGATGTAAATATTGTTTCAATGATAAATTCAGTATGATTAAACCAGATAACTGCAGATTAAATTAGATTAATGAACAGAAATGACAAGAGGCAGGGTGGAATGAAGAGATCGGAAAAAACACATATGAAAGTAAACCAAGCTTAGCAGCAATGATTTAAAAAAGCAGACTGCACATAATGCTAGCATTAATTTTGGAATATATATGTATATATAGAGTTAACATTACTCTGGACCAAAGTATCTCACTATATTAGCAGTCTATTCAGAGGCCATTTGATACATCAGTTACCTCTAATTTATAAACTACATCCAGTCAGCCCAATTCCTGGATATTGGATTCCTGACCCAGAATCACTATCTTCACATCCTTCCAATTTGAAATGAGGTATTTTTGAAACCAAATGTATTTATATTTTTTATTTTGTGTACCTGTTGCTCATTATTAGGGCAAACATTTGTAAAACCAAACTATAGTAGCTGTAAATGAATGCAAAGTATATGAATTCAAGCAGCTAAATTTAGTCTAACAGGCTTTAGTCGCTTGGACCAAATAATCAGATTTACCTGATTGCATCCTTAATTTCTGTGAAAATGCAAAACAGTTCTTTAACAAGGTTATGTAATGACTTTCACTTGATGAGCATTTCCTCAATCTAAAGCCATAAAAAACTTCTGGAAATAATTTAAAGGCTTTATCTTTCTCTCTCCTTTTTTCCCCACTGTCATTACGAGTGTAAACACACACTCATAGTCAAAAAATAGTTGCACCCAGAAGTAATTAACTGACAGGAATAAAACTTGGTGGGAGAAACATGTGAATCATTCAAGCTTCACGCTTGGTCGCAAATGCGACGTATGATAGATCACTCTGAATAAAGGAATTATTTATGAATCAATTTTTAGATCCCTTGTCTACATGTATTTGTGCCTTTACTGACTGTCCATTTCTTAAGTGATTTCGTTTAAGTGGTGGCAGCATTTCTGAGAATATAAAGATTTCTTTTGGTCAGATAGTGTGTAATGGGTCAACAGCATCAGCTCACCACCAGAGGGAGGTAGAGGGCTACACCTCAGTAACTAGTGGCAACTGGCCTTACCTTTGCCTGGCCTACTTGCAGGCTGCTTCAGTGTTCAGTCCTGAGTACACAGTGCCATGTGCATTTCCATCTGCTGCTAAACTTGGGTAATCTTGTGTTCTTGAGTTTGGCGTGGCCTTTTATCTCTGGTTCCAGGTCTCTGGGTACATCAGCATAAGTTTTCTTTACTAGCCTGGTCCTGGTCCTGAAAGTGTTTTATACAGACCAAACACTTTCTGGACATACAGCGTGTTAAGACCCATGGTTGGATCTGCTCTTGAGTTTACCATCCTACAGTGGAATTTAGGCCTCGTGTGTGGTGGCGGTTTTCAGTTTGGCTGCTGGTTGGTGCTGAATTGTTTTATGTTCCAAAGCTGAACATTTGATTCCTTGTCAGGGTGTCTGGGGTCCTTTTCTTTCTGGAGTTTGCATGTTCTCCCTGTGTCTTTGTAGGTTTCCTTCCACAACTGGAGATGCTAAATTGCCTCCTAGGTGTGAGGGGTATATCTGTGCATCTGATCTGCGATAGACTGGTGGCCCGTCCAGGGTGTTTTCTGCCTTCTTCCCTAAGTGTGCTAGATAGGCTTAAGCATCCCCATCTAGTGTCGGGTCTCAATGGCACAACAGTATATCTATTCACATATGACGGAAGATATTAATACACTTTACTGAGGGTAAACGAGGGCCACCTGCTAATAGCCACTTTACATGTCCAGCCAATTGAACCCAAGGCACTGTCAATTCTCAAGAGCAGATACAAGTCAGACCTTTGCACAGTGGGCTACCTGGTTGGTTGTTAACACTCACCTGCTCCCACTTCCTTTATTTCCTTTTTTTACTAAATGGGAGCCACTGGGGGCACAGCCAAACTGGAGCTGCATGGCCTGCTTACACACTCCCTCTGTGACTTGGAAAATGCCACTGGCTCAAAATCACCAACAGCTGCCATTTCTGCCATTCAGCTAATTCTACCCTGCCATTACTCATGCACACCTACACTAGTGTAAACCTCCAGTGTACTTTCTGTTGCCACCCTCTGCACCATCCATCGACTCCATTGTTTGATCCACGACTGATCCTGGTGGATGAGCTTCTTGTGTGTGTGCTGCTTCTCCCTAGAGCTTCTAGGGGACCTTGACTCTCTGCCTCGACTCTACAACTGGGTTCGGTGCACTGATCTCTTTGCGTTCACTCCAGAATCAGCATGGATCTTGCAATTATGTTCACCGTTCTCAGTATCCAAAGAAAGTCTAAACTTAAACACTTTGTAAACACTGACCAAAGCTTGATGTCCTCTTTTGCTGCAGGAGACGTACTGATAAAACGTGGAAAGTACTGATCTCAAAGTGCAGCGAGTAAAGTCCCAAGCACCAGTACATTTCACTTTTGCAATACCTTGGGCCGAGACACTCATTATATCCCGTGTAGTTATTTTGGTATGTGGTCAGTGATGCTGCTGGGTGGAGCTGTAGGTTTGAGCAGCTCTGCTTCTTACCAACCAAACCAGATAGAGGAGCAGAAAGAGACACAGAGAGGAGCTGCTCTTACTGCTGAGGAGAACAGGAGGAAACTTCTAGAGACAGAAGACTGGAATTTACCGATCATCAGTCAAGCTGGAGTTCAGGATGAAGATCCTCCTCATCTTCACCCTCTACCTGATCTCAGGTCAGATGTTCTACTTCGTATGAAATATTCTAGATATTTAGAATATTGGAGCTGATTCAGGTTAAAGTGTATTCTGCTGCAGATCTGTAGAGGAATTCAGAATGTAGTGGGATGAGGGAGATGAGTGAGAATCTTGTTTGTTTGACTGGCAGGTCCAGTGCCGGCATGTAACTGACCCTGTGAGTGTTGGATATCCAGGAGGTAGTGTTGATAATATACTGCAGCCAACAGCAAGCATATAAAGACCAAGACATACTTCTGTACCAACGCCACAGAGCAGTGTGTGTATCTGAAAGCTAATCAAACACAGAACACATGGGTCCATGAAGACAGACTGTCTGTTTCTGGCTTTATTGGTGGACTTATAGTGACCTACAGAAACCTAAGTTTACAGGATGCTGGACAATATCGGTATGGAGAGACTGGAGTGTGGAGTCACAATGTGAACCTGAAAGTGGACTCGGGTGAGAAACACTGAGATACTAAGTACATCATAATACTGTCACTTAGTGATTTCTACAGGACTATGAGGTGATTACTGATCAGTTCAGGTTTTATATGATTGACAGATTCATGTTGTTCGGGGTCAAAGACTGTGGCTGGTTATTTGGAAAAGGCCGTCACCATCAGCTGTTCATATCCAGAGCAGTTTGAGGAAAACAGCAAGTACTTCTTTAAACAAAATAATGAATATTTTATTGAAATGGTCGATACCACAGAGACTCAAAGAGAGAGGTTCTCCATCTCTGATAACAGAAGATCTAGAGCTCTCAGTGTGAGGATCAGTGAAGTGAGAGAAGATGATGGAGGAGTTTACTACTGTGCAGTGAAAGTTGAAGGACAGGCAATCAGTTATTACTCCCTCTACACAGAGACTCAGCTACAGGTCACTGGTAAGATTAACTCTTGATCCCGTTCATGTCTCCATTGTTTATTAGTGGGTAAGAAACACTGAGTGGAGAAAGAGAGGCTTTACTCACCATCATTAGACCAGAGAGAACAGAGGAAGTTACAGAGTCTATGTTTAGACTTAAGTATCCCCTCCCTGTTTCGGTCAACTGTCTCAACATGACCACAGAGTCTGCACACCTAGGGTGCAAGATGCACTGTGGGCAAGCATCAGTGAGGACAGGACGAAAGAAATAGAGAGTGAGTCACATCCTGGGCTCTTGACTCTACATGGGCTCTATGTCATGAAAGTCTATTTTAGATATTTTAACTCATCAAAAACAATCCCTAATGAGAAACCCCCAACAGCACTGCAGTCAGATATTATTCAGCCTGCATAGGGATCCAGGTTACGGTTGAGATGCATTTAGGTGGGTTTTGAACATTTTGTGCTGGAAATAATTCAAGCAATTTGGCAGCCCTGGAATTGACCAACTTTACCAACGAACAGAACAGAGCCTAAAGTTGTAGAGTCTAATTTCTACTCAGTTGGTCCCACTGATTTTAATCCACTGTCTCAACAACATGACAACAGCGTATCAACCCACACATGATGGACACTGAAAAGCACTTCACTGAGGGCAAAGGCCATTGAGGACAATAGGAAATAGACAGACAGGATGACTCTAGTACAGGATTTTCACTATATTATGTTCAAATTACAATGTTCCACAAAAGGGTTAATGTTGGGACCAAACACAACGAAGACACCAACAACAGAAATCACATCTCAGACCATCAGTAAGAACTGTGAGTTATTATTCAGAACTCCCTCCTTTACTCTATATTCATGTTCCACACCTGGAACCAGAACAGATGTGGAGCTAGAGGCCTAGTCATGTGTTTGTTCTCTCTGTGTCTCTCAGTTTTTTTAGGTTTCTCTGTTATCATCATCTCTGTCTGTGTGGTTCTGCTGCTGATTGGCGGATCAGCTCTGGTCTTCTACAGACTGAAACACAACAATCAACATGGTACAATTTACCCACATATACACACGCTGAATATGCCAGTGTCATCATTACACTGTATATCAATAATTCAAACCAAGCCTACAAGCCTCTCTTATTGGGACGCAGCATTCTGTGAGTGGTTGAGTCCTCTTGCAGACTCCCTCCATTGCCAGAAGATCAGAACAAATGTTCAAGTAGGCATTGTTTCTCTCCCGTCAAAACATGATAACTTTTACATCAGTGACCCATTCCACCAACCATCTAGTGTAAAGTTATGACATTATTAACCCTTACTGAACTTAAGATCCGATTAGCTTAAACAGTAACATTTGTGCAGATAACATCCTACATGACACGTTGCGGTTCTCCGATATACTGATATGAAGTAGGACGACATGTACCAGAAGTCATTGCGAGCGAAACATCATCCAACTTTCTTCACCGGGACAGGTGTCCGATGTAGTACAGGTTTGTAAATTCATAATGTGGAAAACTTCATTCCTTAACAGTACCTGAATGCATTACGTATTTCTTATTTTTTATTCCTTTTTACTTCCCTATTATCTACGTCCCCATTTTCAAATACCATCACTTTTTTTTACCCCTCACACCTTCCATTTATATTCTTTCATATTTCTATTTTTTCTCACCTCATTCTTTTTTCTTATTTCTCTCTCTATCTTTCTTCTTCTTCTTTCTCTTTTCCCCCCCCTCTTCCCTCTTTTCTCCTTCCCCTCCCTCCCCTCCCTTTTCCCCTCTCTTCTTCCCTTCTTCCACCCTCCTCCCACTTCCTCCCTTTTTCATCCCTCTTCCTCTTT
>JAMWET010001170.1:0-17110 GCA_024036415.1 Prochilodus magdalenae
AACGCTGATCTAGTAACCGGCACTGCCTCTGTGTTCAGACTCTTCGCTGTGACCAGCTGGCTGTTTGTTCTCCTCTCTACAGTCTGTCCATCATCAGTAAGTAGCCAAACACTGAGACGGTCAGTTTTAGATGGACTGCTGTTTATTAGGGTCCTCCTTCACTCGTCACGTTTATTACAGGACAGATCAGCTGATTCAGCCTCAGCACCATGGCAGAAATCCTATTCTCCCTTCTGCATCCGCCTGGTAAGATCAGACTCTCCATCTTCCTCATCGCTAGACTGTGTGGGGGTCTTGCAGCTCTGGTTTGGGCTCTGCGTGTTCTGTATGGTCATTGTATGAACGGAGGCCGAATCTCAGCCCTGGTCATCATGCTCCTCCTCTCTGACCTGCTGGAGCTGGTTCTGAGTCCGTACCTAGTGACCAAGTTGCTGCTGGATGAGCCGTGCTGGGACTCGAGCTGGACATGCCGGATAGTTACCTCTTTATGGTCAGCATCATTGTTCTATGGGCTTCACCTCCAACAAGTGGTGGTTCTGGAGGCGGCCCTGTCTTCCAGACATCCACGCTGCACTGCTCATGCGTTCTTTCCTGCTTGCTCCGTCATCACCTCCATCATTGTGTTCATTTCATTCGTCCTCTGTGAGGTTTTCAGAGCAACTTATCTCGTACTCCTCTGTCTGCCGCTTCTATTAATGATCACACTGACATCATGTATAGTCACTTGTAGAGCTCCACCCCAAACCAGCTCCACCCCCTGCAGAACCAGGAAGCCGAGTTCTGCAGCGTTAGTGTTTGCCACATTAACACTGATCCTGTATGGGACCTTCATCATAATTAATGTTACTATAGGGCTTTCCTGGGGTCTGTGGGTGGTGTACTTCTCTCTGCTGAGTCTGAGAGTGGTCATAGACCCTGTGGTGTGTGTGCTGGTCTACAGGAAGGACCTCAGGCTTCAGACGGCACCTACACACACGGAGCACGATGCAGTCATAGAGCTGAGTGAGATACAGAGCTCAAACCCAGACACAGCTCAGGAAGTCTGAGGTGAAAGGCTAGTGTTACCCCACCATCCCCCACCACCCCACCACCATGACTCTATATGGATGTACATTATGCTAAAGTGATGCTGATGGAGGATCCAGAGGTATATGAATGGGAATCGAGCTACTGAATGATCTCTACTGATAGGATGTGAATGTGTCAATCAAAATCAGCTCTTCATGTGTCACCATATGGGTTATGGTAGTTACTCAGTAAGTCATAGTGGTTGTTATTTTCTCTGTCTGGTGGGATTGTCTCACTCTGTAACTGTGTAACCAACAACATCAGAGCCTCTAATGTTAACTAGAGTGTTACGGTAATTACACGTCTGTAATTCTGTTCGTATGATCTGCTGCTTTAGTCTGAATGTAACAGGTGATGTGTAACTACATACATCGTTATAACACATGGTTAAAAAACTTCCTCATTTTATAGAAAATAGCAGCATTTATACAGTATAATTTGTGTTTTTATTATTGTATATAAACTCTGTAAAATTACAGACGTTACCTGTAAAATAATAATCCAGCTGTTAGGTTCTATCTCAGTAATGATCTATTTCTGTTTTAGTAAAATTACAATATTATTTACACAGTATTTGTTTGTGCTGTCTTAAATTACATACAGATTACATACAGATTCATGTAGAATGTCCATCATTATCTGTGGTTAAATATGCAGATCATTATATAAAGGTTTATGTCCAAACTAGCTCAGTCTGATTAGTGTTATATTCATGCACCTTAAAAAGATCAGTGGTTAAATAAACAGCTAAACCAGCACTACAAAATAAAAGTCAGATATCTCAATTCAAAATTAGTACAAAACAATTAATGCAGTAATTAATTATTGGAATAGATAAAAACCGTTAGTTTAATTTTTCCCAGCGTTTAGGAGGCTGAAGTTTCAGGCTTGTGGTGTCACATGGTAACCTAATCAAAGTCCTGCCTTTAAACTACTGACACATCATTGGGAGTAACGTTTCTGAAATTAATTTAAATATATGTATTTTTCTGTGATACCCCAAAAGCAATGTCTGGAATCATTTCACTGTGTCCATTTATTATTTCATAGTGTATTATTATTATTAGTTATTACATTTTATTACATTACACAACCTTTTATCATGGTTACTGTATATATATGTCATGGTGACCTCATCTAATGGTGTGGATGGACACCAGTTTGTAACATGGCATAAAGGACCAACAGTAAACACTGAAGTGACCCGTGTGTATTTACATCACTGAATTACCGGTGGTCTGATCTTCATGTTAGTGGTCACAATTAACACCACCTAACTAAACTAATACACACACAGTTCTGCTCTACTGGCCACACTGAGGAACATCCACAGTGCAGGCTGGAACCCTCCAAACGTTTCCTGTAATGTTGAGGAGGAAGTTTGGACCATTCCTTCCTGCACATGTTCCGCCACGGATAACACCACTTGTCATTGAACTACCACACCATGTGGGAGACTGGGGTTTGATTCCCCACCTGTAATATGATTAACCTTGTAAGTCACTCTGGACGTACTAATGGACTGGGCGTGGGCTGGACAGGTTTCTGGATGTAGCCACATCAATGTTCAGACTCTCCTGAATCAAAGAATTGCACTGATTTGGTGGATGCCGTCCCTGGCACAATTCCAAGGAGAATTCCCAGTAGGCTGGTGTTTTAGCCACTGCTGGTAGACCCGTATGAACCTACGCTTCCATACACCTGCAGGGTTAGCTACTCCCTTCACACTATGGTCTTTGGCCACACCCACATGCAGTCACTCCTTTTAGCCAATCATTAACATCTGCTCTGGATTTTCCACACATGGAAGGAGACATTCCCTGCACTGTAGCACCTCTTCCCAATCTATGGATCCCGTCACTCACACCCCGCAGGGATTTATAGCCCCGTCATCCTCGTGCAGGGAAGAATAAATTCAAAGGTGAATCTAAACACTGTACAGGAGAATGTAAGGGCATTCAGCTTAACCTGGAGAGATGTTGGGTAATGGAACAAGACAGTGATTCCAGTACATCAACTAAAGACCGACTGAAACAGAAGATCTGTGCTTTGGCAAGTCCAGGTCCTCAGTATACAAGCTCATACATACTTGAGAAGCCTCCCTGCTAAGCCAACTCTGGCCACTAGAGAGAGACATGGAGCCCCTCTGCCGCAATTAGTGGCAACGAGTGGCACCTGTGTCTCACTCTGCTTGATGAGGGACTCTCAGCTTGGCGTCTGTGCTCAGTCTTGAGGTTACTGACTGGGTGCACACGTCTCTAGACTCGCTGGTGGTACTGATAACCACTCTTGAGCGGTCTCTGAACTTTGTCTTGGCTTCTCTAAGCTTTCCCTTAGTGGCTGTAAAGCACTAGAGTAAATAAGTATGAGAGTGTGTCAGAGTGGTTAGCCTGCTCTCTGCTCAGTCCTCTCTGAGGAAAGTCAGTTCTAGGCTGCATGAGTGAGTGAGTTTGAGTTTAAGGTGCAGACAGGGCCAGTCTGGCTGCTCTCTTGCACTCCCACAGTATACCGGTATCAGCAATTAGAGGCCACTAGAGGTCTCCCTTCCCCAGAACTGTCTATGACAGCCCCTCTGATGAAGCCACCTGTACCTCATTACAGCTTCACCTCTAACGCTTCTCCAGTACAGCAGTATTGCCAGTTCCTAAGCGTCCTAGCTGTATGTGTCCTGGACACTTTTACTTTTGTGCTCTTCAGCCTCTGTTTGTGCTGTTGCCTGGACTGAACCAGTGTTTCCGGTCCTGTTGCCAGGCAGTTGACACCTATGTAGTTAATCATTTAGAGCCATTCTGATAATACAAAATTACAAAGTTCACCATGATTAATCTACCTTGACCAAAAGTAAAATCTTGCTGACGTATACGCTCTCTGGAGTCTCCCATTCTTCATTTTATGTTGGTGTAGTATCAACTAGCATGTTACTAGATCAACCATCTATGCTTAGAAGCTTCCCCGACAAAAACAGAGTCACCTTGTGTGTTTAAGGTGGTAGTAACTTCAGGCTCCTGCAGATGGCGCTGCATGAGGATGACGGGGCTATAAATCCCTGCGGGGTGTGAGTGACGGGATAGATAGATTGGGAAGAGGTGGTACAGTGCAGGGAATGTCTCCTTCCATGTGTGGAAAATGGCTCCAGAGCAGATGTTAATGATTGGCTAAAAGGAGTGACTGAGCATGTGGGCGTGGCCAAAGACCATAGTGTGAAGGAATCTGCAGGTGTATGGAAGCGTCTGGTCATACGAGTCTAGCAGCAGTGGCTAAAATCCCAGTCTACAGGGAGTTCTCCTCTGAAGTGTTCTAGGGAAGGCATCCACCAAATCTGGACCCACTGACCAGTTCTCTGATGTAACAGTGTCTGAACACTGATGTGGCTACATCCAGAAACCTGTCCAGTCCAGGCCAAATCCATTCACAGCTGTTGTTGGTGCTGGTGGAGGTGCTACCTGCTATTAGGTGACTAGGTCTGGTAAAGTCAACATGAAGAGGTTCAGTGTGTTAGTAGATGATGCCGGGATGAAACAAGAAAGATGTTATTGACCAAACAAGCACTGGAATATGGATCCAAACCAGCTACATTGATGATATACGTTATGAATTATTGTTAAACATTGTGATGGACATTACAGTAACCATACAGTAAGGTGTTACCATAAGACTGGTCCATAAGGGTGTTTCCACCACCACCAGAGCAGAACAGCCTAGATGCTAGTCTTCCATGCATCTTAAAGGTGTAGCAGTATTTGAAACTTGATGGGCTTGAGTTACAGATTGACCTTTGACCATTACCATAAGGCTGGTCCATTTGTGCCTTTGTAGAGAAGCATCTGAGATTTTGATCTGATGTAGGCAGCTACAGGAAGACAGTGAGGGGAACTGAAGACTGAAGCCATGCTGCTGCATTCTGGATCAATAGCGAGGGCCTGATGGCCTGCAGAGGAAGACCAGCCAGTAGCGAGTTGCAGTAGTCAAGCCTTTACCAGGTGGCCTCCCGAGACAGAAAGGGTAGCGTCTGCTGGATGTAAGACGAGATCAGGATCATCCCAATACCTGGGTTCTCAGGTTTCAGTCATCAAGGAGTCGATCAAAGCGTTCTCAGACGAGATGGCGAGATCACGGTGAGTTAGCAGCATGTCAGTCTTCCTAAGAAATATCTTCAACTGTTGTCTATGAAGAGGTGTTAGTCAGACGTGCCAAGGAATGACTGGACACCTGAGTTTAACACTGTGCTAGATCACCTTTGCTTTAGTACCACTGATTAATCATTTCATCAAAGGCTACTATCATCCTTTTAATGGCCGTGTAGTGTGTAGCTCAAAGATGCTGGGCAGAATGAGTAATGGGCCACTAATGAGGGCTGAGGGCTCTCTCTGGGCCCCTGACAATGTCCACCTTGCACCTTGAAACACAAACACACCAGACAGTTCTGGGAACACACTGTACAGAGCCATTTCTCAAACGAGCCCCGGGTTCTGCATTTCAGAAGCTTTAAAGCCTCCTTGGAAAAGCTGTGTGCCATAATCTGTAGTCATGTCTAGTCACCAGCCTCCCATAGCAACTGTTAAAAGCAATCACCTCAGTGTTATACATGCTGGCCACTTGAGCAGAGTATGGGGTGGTTGTGATATTTGGATGAAATTTGGATGAAATTTGAATGATTTTCCACTTTTTCCATTGAAATTCCAGAAAAAGTGAGTGGATGTAAAACCTGCTACTGATTGTCGGTTCTTTACCAGCATGTGCGGATGAATTATGGTCTACAGATGTGCCTGGGTGACTATAAAGCCATCTGATTCTAGGACAGAGTGAAGAGTGGTGTGGTCTACTCGTCTCTGAAGCTAAAACAATCCTGACTGGTCTGTGTGGTAAACCTGAGTGGTCTCCCGAGGCACATGTGTCTTCCTACTCTTCATTTTCAGAACATTCACAGTGTGTAATATGGAGTACTATAGATAATAAGCAGTATGAAAAGAGAATGTTTATAATTCCGCACATAGCGACACATAGAGGAGTGCGGGTCAGGGCGGCTGTGGATTAGAGTTTGGTGAATCTGGATCTCGGCACTGACGTGAGAATTACATAGAGTTTGCACCATAGTGGTTGTAGGTTGAGCTCTGCTTTGGTGGGGATTGATGAGGGCACTAGAGAAGACAGTAGTTTTTAGTGGAACCTGTTTATTTCTGTGATTCTGAGCAGTCGTGTGCTGTAGAGTGACCAATCACTGACTGTTTGGCCTCACCTAGACATTCCTGTCAGCATTGTGCTGACGGGAAAGTTTGGTGGAGGAGGGATAATGCATCAGGGGTGTTTTTCAGGGGTTGGCCTAGAACCTCATAGTTCCAGTGAAGGGACATCTTCATATCGTAGCATATGAAGACATTAGCCCATTGTCCACCTTGAGGGGAACGGCTTGGGGAACATGACCGTGCCCCAGTGCACAGAGCAAGGTCCATAAAGGCTGGGTGGGTGAGTTTGGTGTGGGTGAGCTTGACTGGCCCAAACAGAGCCCTGACCTCAACCCTATCAAACAGCTCCACCCTTTGGGATGAAGTTGGATGGAAATCGCAAGGCAAAATTTTTCCAAAGAGACATTCCAGAGTCTTATAGAAAGTTCTTTCCAGCATTGAAGTTGTTATAACTGCAAAGGAGGAACCAACTCCATATTAATACCTCTGGGTTTAGATAAAGTTCCTGTAGGTGTCCCAATACTTTTGTCCATGTGGTGTATGTTTCATTATGAATGCGTTTACGATGTATCTTGTGTGGTCTCCATTTACCCTGTACAAAGAGACTGACCCCCGGACAGGGTTGTGCTCATGTGTTCATGCAGCAACCAGTCCTGCTTTGTTGCATCGCCTCAGCTCGCTGCAGTTTCTCTTTGTCCATTGACCATCATCACGTCATCAGACAGGATGCCGTGGTCTTGTTTTCTCTTCATCAGATCACCACTTAGTCTCCAGCAGATAACATCGCAAAGAGCTGATCACACAGGTAACAACAAATCATGCATGCGTCGTGTAAACACTGGCCTGGAAACACAGAGGTGACACTGTACTTGTACTGCTACGTAGCTTTGACATATCCACACCGAGGACATGTCATGAGCAGGGGTGGACAGAGGACTGATAATCCCTACTCAGCCATAGTACTGTTACTGTAGTGATGGTGTATTAGTACATGCATATTAATGAATGAAAGTAGGAGAAAATTGGTTATTTAAACAAAACTAGAGGAAACATGAAGATCAAAGAGTCCAGAGACGGACCACAGTACGATCCGCTAGTGCACATCCGCACTGCCTTCTGTGAACTGAGAAACATGGTTTACATTAAACTACATGCTTCCTATGGCCAGATGGTTATACGAGGTTATCAGGTCTATGTTATTAATAGTGTAGTGTCGAAGTGAAAGTTTCGCCAAGCGGGTCCGACTCAGACTTTGGCTGTGGGTTAGTAGAGTTGGCAATGGGTGGCGTGGCTGAACCAGGAAACGAAGTGACTCCCTTTTTAATGATGAGCGGAAGTTAAAGCTGTTACAGAATCCTGCATACTAGGAGGACTACTACCACTACTACTAATATTACTAACTACTACTACTACTACTACTACTCGACTACTACTAAACTACGACTGTACTACTCTACTATACTTTACTACTACACTATCGTTACTGGTGTACTATACTTTCACTATGAATGCTAACTTTACGATGTATCTACTACTGTACTACTGTACCACAGCAACTA
Organism: Prochilodus magdalenae; assembly: GCA_024036415.1. Taxonomy (NCBI): domain Eukaryota; kingdom Metazoa; phylum Chordata; class Actinopteri; order Characiformes; family Prochilodontidae; genus Prochilodus; species Prochilodus magdalenae. Next base: position 7,811 of record JAMWET010001170.1, read on the forward strand.
CAGTACTACTTTGTTGCCTCGCCTCAGTTTCTCTCACTACTACATTACTACTCATACTATCACTACTACTAACACACTACTACTAAGTGGTCTACTACTACTTCTCTTCATGATACTAGATCACTACATTACTACTCCACTTACTACTACTACTACATCGCTAAAAGAGCTGATACTACACACTACTACTAACTGTGATTTTATCTAGCATAAAAGTCTTTACTAATCACTGGACCGAGTACAGTAACACACAGGTGAACTGTACTGTACTGCTACGTAGCATTGACATATGTCCACCACCGTCACTACTAGGTTTTAGATTATGTCATACAGCAGGGTAACATGACTTGAGTACTGATAATCCCTACTCACCAATCATCAGTGCTCTGCAACTTGTTAGCTCCTTTGTCATCTTACTTACCTGTAGTGTGTTAGATCTCTCGTTTGAACCCCAGCACAGGTGTGAACAGGTGCTTTTAGTGGATGATGTGGATTTTATTTTTTACAGTTCCCCTTAAGAAGAAGACCAAGAAGGAGACATGCACTTCTCACATTTCCTCTACACTCACTGCATTAAGATGTGGTTTTCAGCAGAGGAGAATCTGAACCCTGTGTTCATTAGAACAGTCATGTTCCTCCTTGTCGAACTGTTCTTGGGTCCTCCAGCTGTGGTCTGGGCTCTGCATGTTCTGCACCACCATCGTAAGAGCGGAGGCCGAATTTCAGCCATCAGCGTCTTCCTCCTCCTCAGTGACCTGCTGGAGCTGATCCTCAGTTCAGCAATAATAGTGTTCACATTGGGCGGACATTATGTTATAACTTGTAATGTAATTGCTGGTCTTTTGTTTGTGACCAGGGTCTGTGGTCATCACCTGCACCAGTTGGTGGCGCTAGAGAGCGTCCTATCTCTGAGGTATCCATCTGTGGCTCATATCTTCTCTCCACTGTGCTCCACTGTGCTCTGCATCGTGGTGGTGGTGTTGGTGACTGTGTTGATGGTTCTAGGTGATGTTGGATGGCTGATGAATGTGCGTTTGTCTCTGTGGCCTTTAGCTGTGTTAGTGGTCACAAGCTTGTTTACATGCAAAGCCTTTTCAGGCCCGGTCCTGTCCTCCACCAACAGGAACCCAGGTGTGATGGTTCTTGGTGTTGCCATGGTTACAATGTTTTTCTTGTATGTACCATTTTGGTTGACTATGACCTTTGACCTGCCATTAGGTCTGGACTCCCCAGTGCATTTGCGAGTGATCTTAGAGCCTCTCCTGTGTGTGGTCGTCTACAAGGAGAGTCTTTGTGTTCAGAAAGTGCGAGCACGCTCAGATCAGAGCGCTACTTCATAAACTAGGAGCCTTGGTGCATTGTGTCATGGCATGTTTGCTGAGTTGCTCAGGTGGATTTACAGTTTACTGATCAGGTAAATCACTGAATTAATAAATGAGTTTGACTCAGATGTTAATCATTTTAAACAACACACTGTTTATTTTCTCTCTTGTTTTACTGTGTATATTAATAAAGACATGATTACGCAATCAAACGTCTCAAAGCGTACTGGACGCAATGTGCATTTAAACCTTTATACAATAAACCAGCACAAAAAAGCAATGAACGTCAAATTTAATCCTTTATTCAAATGGAACCAGCACAAAGACTAATTCATATCTGAACTGAGCTTCAAATTGGCCCCTCTCCCCTGATTACGTAGTTTGGTGGGAGTCTGGTTGTTCCAAACTTCTTCCATAAGGAAATATTAAGGCCACTTGAGAGACTTTCAGTGCAGCAGAAATGTTTCTGTAGCCTTCTCCAGATCTGTGCCTCCACACATCCTGTCTCTGAGCTCTACTTACTGCTGAACAAAAAGAGCATCTATTAAGAAACACCATACCTTTTTACTGGTTGGTCCCATGCTGGATTGTTCTGGATAGATAATGGATTACTGTAGGCTGCAGTGGCTGTAGGGTTCTATCGCATGTCTGTTTAGTTTCAGGCACCACACAGGAAGGAAGTATATAGAAAGCCACACCAGATATATCAGCTGTGGGCTAGAGGCTAAATTCAGGGTTGGGTGTTGTGCTGTGTATGATCCCTGAGATGCCTTCGGTGAACAAGTACACACAACAGGGGGTCAAAGGTCACTCGCAAACTCATCAGAGACAAACACATCACCCATACAGTCCAATACTTTTCCAGATCCCGGTGTTGTCCCGAATAATTCCTCAGAACTAAGCACAGGCTGGAATAGACCATATACAGGACCACTGTGGACGAGACTAAAGCCAGCACTGTAGATCCTGACCTCCCTCTTCTGTAAGGGGCATCACTGTTATGGGGCGGAGCCCTACAAGTGACTATCCATGATGTCAGGGTTACAGCTAAGAGAAGGGGCAGGCCCAGGAGTGTGAGGTGATCTACACTGAAGAACTCACACAGGGAGAAACAAACGAGTGCAATGATGGAGAACATGATGGAGCAAGAACGAAAGAAAGGATGATCACAGGTGACTGGGTATCTCAAAGAGAGAGCACCCTCCAGTCCCACCACCTGTTGGAGGTGAAGCCCATAAGTTTCTGCCCCGGCCCATAAAGAGGACAAGGTCCGACATGTCATATCATCCCAGAATCCGTCCTGCCACACGTTTGTCACTATGTATGGAACCAGAAGCAGCACCAGCAGATCACAGGAAAGCAGCATGATGATGGAGGCTGAGATTCGGCCTCCACTCTTATGATGGTGATAGAAGACGTGGAGAGCCCAAGCCAGAGTTGGTAGACCCCCACACACTCCAGCGATGAGGAACATGGACAGTCTGACCTTCCCAGCCAGACGCTCTTGTTGAGTTTCGGTCCAGAAGTGCTGGTAATACTCTGGGACTGAGAAGAGGATCTGGGCCATTGTCTTTCTCGGTCAGTCGTCTGTTGACCTGTGAAAGAAAGAGCTGATGAGGAACGACTTACACTGCAGTGTAATTAGACTTTTGAAGGTCATACAGAAGTGTTTGCAAGGTGTTGTTGAAAATGAATGGGGGTCTATAGGACAAACAGGGGATATATATACGACACATAGAGGAGTGCGGGTCAGTATAGCTGTGGATTAGAGTTTAGGGTCTGCCCTGAGTGAGTATCTGCAGTTTGGTGGTTGTACGCTGAGTGAATAGGACTCAATGGGAGAAATGGGAGATAGAAAAAAATGACAGACAGATGAGTGTGGGTCAGAACAACACTGAATTCGGGCTTGCAGGTCTGTCCTGAGGTAGTGGATGTGGCAATGTATGTGTCAGTGGAACAGTAGTACAGTAAATGGAGACAGACAGTGTTATCCTTTCAGGGTTGGTAGGCATGTGGTGGTTATCTGCTAATTGTGGCATCCTTGGTTATGGAATCCGTAGCTCATAGTCCTAACACACGCCCTTAGATCAGCCCCCTTTTCCCCTTTTACTGAACCCAGAACACATCACTATATAGGCAACAGTAATCATCATCATCATCATCATCTTCTGAAACCCTTATCCTTCGGGGTCCCGGTTGGGGGATGAAGACTATCCCAGCAGATAGGCTGGAAACACCCTTGACAGGTATACCCACAGGCATGCACTCTTGCACACACACTCACATCTGGGGTGGGGGTAAGTTAGCATCCCCAGGTAACCTGGCTGAATGTTACTGGACTGTGGGAGGAAACCAGAACACCACACAGTGGGGTCATCAGTTATATCCTATATCTCTATTACATCCTGGCTGGCAGGTTTAAAGCTGACTGGTTGATAGGAAACAGGCCACTGTTACTATCATGTGTTATAACAAGGAGTCGCACAGACTAGCCGACTATTCAGCTCAGTGATGACCTGTAAGCTTGACCAGTCATCCCAACAACAAGGATGGCTTGGAGAGGTCAACAGGTGAGATGTTGGCTTTGTGAAGACCATGTGATCTAGGGCTTGTTGGAAAGGGCACCACATACTATTCTGACCTAAGGAGTTTGGCTGTGCTCAACATTCCCCTGTTAATCTACCGTGCTTCAAGGATCAGACATGGAACGCCATCATATCACAAGTTACAGTGCTCTGAATTTCCCAGACGAGGCCACTTAGCATGAGTCGGATACAAATTTGCGAGATTCCAGGCTCCGTATCTCTGTGTCTCCGTATCTAGCAATGGGATCCAGGGCTTGTGTAAAATGCAATGAGTGCTCTACGTACTCGGGGAGTTTCTGGCTTCGTCACGGAATTTTGAAGTCTGATTTTTAAAGGCTGCTTGCTGCAAAGCTTTCCTCCTCTGGTTTAATGCATTACGTCTTTAATGATCATTCGAGCTCACCTTTGTGCTGCAGACTTTAACGCAGCTTACTTCATGCAGCTCCTTGTTATAACTGCTTATTAATGATTTGTAATGTCTGTATGAGGTATTTAATAACCATTAATGAACTAAGTGTAAAACATTCATAATCTCTTAAGAATAAAAGAAAAGCATTATACAGCATATACAGCATTATAGATCACATAGCAGGTGAACCAACTGTGTGCTCGGCTCTTTGTGGTGTGTCTCTGTTGGGTACTGAAGTTGTTCGGAAGGAAGGAAGAGAAGACCACTACATCCTGTCTCTTCTACGATGACGCTTAACAGAGAGGAACCGAAACTGAACACACTGGCCTCAATCTCTTTGTATACAGTCATTGTAGAGTTAACCTCACCGCATGTATACCCTTACTCTAATTTCATTCAGATACCTCACTGTATGTATACCCTTCCTCTGATTTCTTTCAGATATGTCACTGTATGTATACCCTTACTCTGATTTCCTTCAGATACCTCACTGTATGTATACCCTTACTCTGATTTCTTTCTGATACCTCACTCTATGTATACCTTTACTCTGATTTCCTTCAGATACCTCACTCTATGTATACCTTTACTCTAATTTCTTGCCGATATCTCAGCGCCTGTCTAATAGTGGGTTGTCTAATAGGGTGGTATAATAATGTAGTTATTTGTTTAATATATAACAAGCAGAAAAACAGTGAAGAATAAAAGTCAATTAAATAAGCTGCTTTATTTCAAATGATTCAGGATTGAGTCAAACTCATTTATTAATTCAGTGATTCAACCGGTCAGCAAACGGTCAGCTGAGCAAAATTTAACATTCTGCCATGACACAGTGCACCAAGTCTTATTTACAGAAGCACTCTTGATCTGAGCATGCTCACAGTGCATCCATACACTCTCCTTAATTTATCACACACAGGACAGACTCTGAGATCACTGAGCTAGATGGGTGACATTCGCACAGTGCTTTCTGAACCACACTAGAAGACCCGCACCACACACACTATTTATTCCAGACTAGAGGTTAACCCCTGTGTTGGGGTTGCTCTAGCTCTAAAGCTCTAAAGAGGGTTAGAGCAGTTTCAGAACACTGCTGGATGGTTCTAATACCTTACCAGGATTGGTGTATTCCAGGATTCCTGTCCAGTAATTCCCACTATGGCGTTCCAGCTAGCTTGTTGCTTGTTGCTTGTTGCTTGTTCAGTAGCTGAAAAAGCACACTGCTGGGCTGCTAGGCTGTGAGGCTCGGCAGGAAGTGATATATACTTACATGCGTCAAGGCTTAGTGCGTTCCTATTGGTGGAGGACAGGACCGGGCCTGAAAAGGCTTTGCATGTAAACAAGCTTGTGACCACTAACACAGCTAAAGGCCACAGAGACAAACGCACATTCATCAGCCATCCAACATCACCTAGCACGATGCAGAGCACAGTGGAGCACAGTGGAGAGAAGATATGAGCCACAGATGGATACCTCAGAGATAGGACGCTCTCTAGCACCACCAGCTGGTGCAGGTGATGACCACAGACCCTGGTCCCAAACACAGGACCAGCAAATACATCACAGATCATTTTATACTGTCCGCTCATTATTAATATTACTATAGCTGAACTGAGGATCAGCTCCAGCAGGTCACTGAGGAGGAGGAAGACGCTGATGGCTGAGACCCAGCCTCCGCTCTTATGATGGTGGTCCAGAACATGCAGAGCCCCGACCACAGCTGGAGGACCCCCACACACAGAAGAGTCATGTAGAAGAAGGTCATCCTAATGAGTGCAGTAATTTCCAGAAGCCTTGTCTTAGCGCAGTGCGTGTAGAGGACATTCATGCCTCCTTCTGCCATGGAGATCTGTAATAACAAGCCAAGTGTGTAACTCTGAGCTTCTTATTCATTTATCAAAAAATAATCTACAAAGTTCAGCCCTTACACTCACCATCAGAAGAACAGCTGCACCCAGAAGGAGGTGTGGGAGTGCGGTGCTGTTGGGAAGGAAGATAAAGGTGACCAGGATCAATAACTGATGATACATTTAGACTGATATGACCAGCATTTACTGAGCTACACACACAGAAGGAACGTCTCAGTATGGTGTCCGGCCAACATGTCTGCTAACCCAACATACCAGACAACATTTGTGAAGGAATGCGTCGTTCTAAAGAGCTCACCAAATTCAGGTTTCTATTTTATGTGTGTTTTTAATTTACAGAGCAGCACTCTGATCTGAGCGTGCCCACGCTTTCTGAATCCATACACTCTCCCTTAAGATAATCACACACAGGACAGGCTCTGAGATCACTCACAAATGTACTCAACGGGTGAGATTCGGCCTTCGCCCTTGTGATGGTAGTGCAGAGCCCAAACCACAACTAGAAGACCCGCACACACAACCATAGCGTATTTATTCCAGCAATGTTTCTGAGATTAGACGTGTTAACCTGTGTTGGGGTAGTTCTAGCTCTAAAGCTCTAAAGAGTAATCTAGTACCGAGTACAAACTGGCTAGTACATGGGTACGCTGCTTTGACGAGTAGCTAATAATGCTTTGAGGGTTAGAGCAGTTTCAGAACACTGCTGGATGGTTCTAATAACTTACCAGGATTGGTGTAGTAAGTCCTGTCCAGTAATTCCCACTATGGCGTTCCAGCTAGCTTGTTGCTTGTTGTTTGTTAAGTAGCTGAAAAGCACACTGCTGGGCTGCTAAGCTGTGAGGCTCGGCAGGAGGCAGGATGTGGTGCGTACTAACGTGCATCAGGGATCAGTGGACATCATAGGCATTGGAGGAAGCCCCGCCCCCATACCCAACCTAAGCATTTCAAGGAGTGACAATGTGAGAGGCTGTTTAGCTCTTTAGCTGTGAAACAGAGTAGAAATCATCAGTCTGATTATCAGAGGAACAGATAACAGTAGAGACACTGCAAGCAGGACACATCACTGTATAACAGCTGCACCCAGAAGGAGGTGTGGGGTGGCAGTGCGGTTGGGAAGGAAGATAAAGGTCACCAGGATCAATAACTGATGATACATTTAGACTGATATGATTAATATTTACTGAGCTACACAAACAGAAGTAGTGTCCAGCCAACATGTCTGCTAACCCAACATACCAGACAAAATCTGAGAAAGAATGGGCCGTTCTAAAGAGCTCACCAAATTCGGGTTTACATTTCATGTGTGCTTTTTTAATGATACAACTAAATTCAAAAGCTTTTTTTAAGAAAATTAAGAAAAATAAATATTAAAATATCAAACTCTATATTATATATTTAATAATAATACAATATTAAATATGCACTTCAACTTGATCAGCCTTGGTGTCCAGAGACTACAGAAGCAGAAGACAGGGTGGGCCTAGACCACAATCAGCAGAAGGTCCAAAGGGCAAGGTAGACCCTCACCTGGGCCAACAGAGGGGCTAATTATGGGAGACTGTAAAACCGAAAAACGCTCTCTGATATATCTAACCAGATGACCTCCCTCTTCTGTAAGGGGCATCACTGTTATGGGGCAGAGCCCTACAAAGTGACTATCCATGATGTCAGGGTTACAGCTGTGAGGTGATCTACACTGAAGAACACACACAGGGAGAAACAAACGAGTGCAATGATGACAGGTGATCACAGGTGACTGGGTATCTCAAAGAGAGCGTGCCCTCGAGTTCCACTACGTGTTGGAGGTGAAGCCCATAAGTTTCTGACCCGGCCCATAAAGAGGACAAGGTCCAACATGTCATATCATCCCAGCAGAATCCGTCCTGCCACCAGAAGCAGCACCAGCAGATCCCAGGAAAGCAGCATGAGGATGGAGGCTGAGATTCGGCCTCCACTCTTATGATGATGATGGAAGACGTGGAGGGCCTAAGAGCTGTAAGACCCTCTAAAAACTCCAGCAATGAGGAACACGTGATCCTGAGTGCTAACATGAGAACCCCCAGAGCGGCTAGAGTCACCAGAGCATCATCTCCACCGTGGGTCTCCTGCCCTGGTTTCTCCAATTCATCACCTGATATGACCACAAAGGCCCTTACCCATGATTCCACAGGAATGGGGTTTGCTGCCGTTGCGTGACGTCAGCGGAGATCCAGGTCACTTGCTATCTCATAATTATGACTTACTTTTGATAATTATCACTTTCTTATAATTATGACATGTTATCTAATAATTATGACCTTCTTATGATTGGCTTTTTAGCCTTTAAGTGTGGAAATGCGCTTCACAATAAAATAAATAAATAAATAAATAAAATATCAAAATGCTTTATATGTCCATCACTTATAGAGCCGGTGACGAACCAAAGCCGCTGGAGCTCCGGTTTGATCCGGATCAGTTTAACGGCTCGGCTGCTGAGAGCGAGTCAGCGCGCGCAGGTGACCGTTAAAGGAGTATGGTCGAGCGGCAGTCTGGGGTTAAACTGGGCCGGAGTGAGCCGGACCAAACCGGAGCTTTAGCGTTTTGGGTTCGTCTAACAGAGCTGAACTCCAGTCCTGTAATTTGATAAATATGTAAATAAACCGTAATAAAATATCAGTAAAACCTTTATAACAGTTCAGTATGAAGCTCCACAGTGAGTTATAACCCTAGTGTATTACTCAGTGTTCGCTCGTTCAAACGGTCCTCCTCTCGTCTCCTCCACCCGGTAAGTAACGACACTGCCCGGTTCATTTCTGCTGTTTTATGGTGTTTATTTAACAAATAAATGTGTTTCAGTTTTATTATACCTCAGAACCAGCAGCTCCGGTTCGGTGCTGGTATTTAATCGGTTAAATCTGAAACTGTAAACAGTACCTGCACTTTAGAGACGGTCCCTTTCCGTCTTTAGCGGTTCGGACTATTTCCATCAAACGTACTCGGCGAAGGAAAGATTGTCTGGGAGCGGTAGGAGGCACGAAAGGCGAAAACCCGCCGAATACCCAATTTCAGCCTAACTTTACTGAGGCGTGTCATTTAGCTACGGTCGCTAGCTAGCCGTAGCCTCCTCAAACACACTG
>JAMWET010001171.1:0-27040 GCA_024036415.1 Prochilodus magdalenae
GCGCTGTAATCCCACAAGTCCATTCTCCTCTCTTTCCTGCTGTGTTTTTTTTTTCCCTCCCCACGCGCGCGCAGGACTGTTACATCTGTCTCGCGCGTGTGCGTATCCCGCTCGTCGTCGTTGTTTCTCACACTCCCTCCGTTCCCTTCTCCTCCTCCTCCTCCTGCTGCTGCTGCTGCTGCTGCTGAATCCAGTCCATGCAGATGTCCAAACAGGTTCCTGACGTCCTCCTTAGGACAGAGAGGAGAGGAGATTCTGTTTTCCTCCTCCTTCTTCTTTGTTGGATACTGTCGTTTACTTTTCACCACTTTGAGGAGCCCCCCCCACACCCCCGACCTACCGCGCGCACGTATACACACATACACACACATACATACATACATGCACGCGCACACTCCGCCCTCTTCCGAGCACTAGCCTGGTCCAGTTGGAGGCACGAAGACGGGCAGGAACCATTTGCTCCTCCATCCCGTCTCCTTCATTTTCTTATAGGGTTGCCAAAGTGCCCTTGGCTCGTGTATGGACGCCGCTTCTGTCAATCACTCGGGGAGCTGAGAGCGTTAGGTGGAGCTGGAGGAGCTGCGCGCGGCGTCACCTCAGCTCCACAGCGGCGCGAGACGGGTTGCCAGATTGGAGTTTCATCCACCTGGAAATATAAAATGCAGGGCTAGTGGAAGTAATTTTGGGGCTAATAGATTTAAAGTGGAGCTGTTTATGTGTGTTGTTTTTTTTAACGTTTATTTATATTTATGTGTTTATATTTATTTTTATTTTTAATTATACCAAAGCTAGTGTGCTTTTTATGTAAAGTAATTAATTATTATTACAGTAATCATTATTATGATTGTGGTTATGATTATGATTTTACATATTATTATTATTATTATTATTATTGTTGTTGTTGTTGTTGTTCTAGTTGTTGTTATTGTTGTTGTTGTTATTATTGTGGTTGTTATACATTATTAATATTATTGTTGTTATTTTTATACATCACTATTATTATTGTTGTTGGTGTTGTTGTTGTTGTTTTTGTTATACATTATTATTATTGTTGTTGTTGTTATTGTTATACATTATTATTGTTGTTGTTATACATTATTAATATTATTGTTGTTCTTATTGTTATACATTACTATTATTATTATTATTATTATTATTATGACTATTATTATTATTATTGTTGTTGTTGTTGTTGTTCTAGTTGTTGTTGTTGTTTTTGTTATACATTATTGTTGTTGTTGTTGTTGTTATTGTTATACATTACTATTATTATTATTATTATTGTTGTTGTTGTAGTTGTTGTTGTTGTTATACATTATGCATGATTTGCATTAGTAATGTATATTTACATTGATGTGAGACTATTAACAGTTATATTATATAAAGTTATTTTATATAAAGTGTATCGTCACTGTCCAAAGAAAAACAAGTATCTCCAAAATAGCAACTTTACAGGAGAGGCCAAACCCCAATTTAATTCTAATGTAAGTCAATGGAACCAGACTTTTTCCAAGTGTCCAAGTTTTTCTTTGGGCCATTTCTGTTCCTCCAATCATCATGAAATTAACACACAGTGTAAACAGCAGCTCATGTAATCAAATGCCACATAAAAGTAAAAATCGTCAAAATGGAGATGCATCTTTTTCATTGGACAGTGAGGATATGTTTTACAACAACCTGTTTATTGGCTTTAGATTGTTAAGAAGAGTGGAAGACAGTTACAGTCAAATGACTGTCACATTGATTTAAGATCGTTAGTTAACATAGTGGAAAACAATATAATATAATATAATATAATATAATGTAATGTAATGTAATGTAATGTAATGTAATGTAATGTAATATAATATAATATAATCTCTCACAGTCTGAAGACCTGCAGTCAGGTAAAGTGGAGATGTTAAGGTGCTGCCTAGTTTTGAGTTTTGACTATGAGTGGATGTGTAGGCCTGTGTGTGTGCCCTGTGATGGACTTGCAGCCTGTCCAGGGTGTCTCCTGTCTTCTGTCCAGTGAGTGGTGGGATGGGCTCCAGCACCAAGCTGGATGTGTGTGAATTACAATGTGCAAAAGTGTGTGGTCCAGATTGTGGAGGTCAAATTAACCAGACCTCCACCTCCTTCAAACATGTACCTCTATTTAATCAGCATCTAAATTCCATGTGCACTTATCATCATGCACCCAGAAGGAGGTGTGGGAGTGCGGTGGTGTTGGGAAGGAAGATAAAGGTGACCAGGATCAATAGCTGATGATGAGTTTAGACTGATATGATCAATATTTATTGAGCTACACATACAGAAGTCTGTCTCTCAGTATTTGCTAACCCAACACGCCAGACGTCTCGGTATGGAGCTGCAGAGGTTCCTAATGGTGTCCAGTGATCATCCATCCCATGCAGCCTGAATATCCTCACACAGTTTCCTAGCATGAGAGATGGTGCGGTGTTAGGGTAGGGGTGGAGGTGGAGGGACACCAGGCCTTCTGGACGTGTGATAACAAACCGTTCATCGTGGTGCTGACCACGGTGCCTCCACACACGGACTCGTAGGTCGTCTCCACCAAGACTACAGTCCCTCCATGACAGGCGTGATACTTCACTGGTGGTTTTGCTAATAAAATGGAATGGCTGTATTTGTGTTGCAGACATGGCATCCCTTGATTTCCCTCGCCATCACTAACAAAGAGTGATGCCCATACCTTTGCACACGGCTCATTCTTTCATCTCCGGTCATCATCCACATGCTATCATACCGGTTAAGTGTTAATTGGTCAGGTCTGCATTTGCCTGGGCTGCTCTACAATGAGCAGTAGTAGCGTTAACCCGGGGATGGGGAGCATAGCGCTCCAATCTGGCAACCCTGGTGCTAGGAGGAGCTGTCCAGTGCTGAAAGCAGCGCCCAGTGAAAACACCCACGGAGCTGCTGCTGCTGTAGGGGGCGGGGGTGGAGGTGGGGGGGGATGAAATAGCGCCTCGGTGAAGATCAATCGAATTACTTCAGGTTTCTGTGCAGAAAGGAGAGAAACAGGCGCGTGGTGGTCTGAAACCCACCGTGAAAGCCTCGAGACATTCCGTGCGCGTCAGCGAGACGGGTGCTGGGGTTTGTGTGTGTGTATGTGTGCGGGGGTGGGTGGGGGGGGGTGGTAGGGTAAGAACACGCAGTCCACACCGCCACACACTCATGAGGAACGCGTTCACGAGCGTCTGCGCGTCGCTCTCTTCGTTCCCTGGTTTGCAGTAGCGCGCGCGCCCAGCCCTAAGCAGGCTCTTCCCCGTGCACCACGAGAACCCGTGGTGTTCTCCGAGTGGAGACACTGCAGCAGCGCCAGCCCCGCCAAGACACGACAACAAGGGGGCATGCAGAGGAGGGGCGCGTGGTGCAGCCCAACGCAAAGCCACTACAAAGTTGTGAATCATGGTGCAATGAGTCATCGCTTAATCCGCCGGCCCCTATACCGGCGAGCAGCGCAGCGACCACCGCGCGCGCGCTCTCGCTCACGCTCGCTTTCCGCGCCTCCGTTTGCGTCAGTGGCGCTAAAATGAGTCAAGCGCGTGTTCTTTTATTCCCCGGGTCGGTTTGGAACCCCAGATCCAGAACAACACGTCATGCCTTCCGCGTCTATAGCGGCTCGCGCAGAACCACAGATCCGGAGAACGGCTCCCTCACACCAGCACTCGGCTACACGAGGATCAGCTGCGCGCGCGCGTTACATAAACAGAGCCATGCACTCTTACATAGAGGGTTCTCCAAGGGTTCTTGAAGGTTCTACACCGAATCATATACATGCCAATAACCCCTAATATGCTTTAATGGTTCTTTGCATGGTGAAATCTTAGGATCGAGAATGTCTTGGTTCTCGATGGAACCTGTCCATTTTCAAGTTGGTTGTGTATACTCTAGAACCATATACATACATGGTTCTCCTATTGCTACAGGACTGATATCCTAACAATGACAGAACATTTTTGGCGCTACTTGGAACCATTTTCAGGAAGGCACTTCATAGAACCATATACGAAATGGTTCTATTGAGCACTAAAAATGGTTCCCCTGTTACTTCATAACAATCACAGAACCCTTTTTGGTGCTATTTAGAACCATTTTCAGGAAGGCGCTATATAGAACCATATATATGAAATGGTTCTATCTAGCACTAAAAACGGTTCCCCTTTTGTTACTTCATAACAATCACAGAACCTTATATGGTGTTCTAACCTAGAACTATGTTCAAGAAGGTACCGTATAGAAACTAGAACCATTTATGAGAAGGTTCTATTTAGCACTAAAATGTTTCTCTGTTGTTACAAGACTGATATTCTAACACTCACAGAACCCTTTTTGGTGCTATTTAGAACCATTTTCAGGAAGGCGCTACATAGAACCATATACGAAAAGGTTCTATCTAGCACTAAAAAGCACTAAAAACGGTTCCCCTATTGTTACTTCATAACAATCACAGAACACTATATGGTGGTACAACCTAGAACTATGGTCAAGAAGGTTCTATACAGAACCATATACAAAAAGGTTCTATTTAGCACCAAAAGGGTTTCTGTTGTTACAGGTCTGACTTTGTAACAATCACAGAACCCTTTGTTGCTATTTAGAACCATTTTTAGGAAGGCACTACATAGAACCATATACTAAATGGGTCTATCTAGCACTAAAACAGTTCCTTTATATTGCCCTTATACAGAACCATATACAAACTGCATGACTCATGGAGCCATCACTGCTCACGGTGTCTGTAATTCTGTCTGGTGAGTCGGGCAGGTACAGCGATAAGGCCCGTCCTTGCTTACGTCACACGCAGTCGAACGTAAAACTTCACTGGCATCTCTCACCATGTGAAGTTTCGTTCCTGTCGGCTGATTCCGTCTGGGTGCAGCTGTTTGTGTAGCTGTTCTTTAGACGAGGCTGGATAAAGCCTGGGACAGCTGAGGAGAACATTGAGCTCCACTCTTGCTTCAGATCTGGGAACATCCACAGGAGTTTCTGTCCATCCTTCCACTGTGAGAAGACACCCCAACGCTATGGAGGTCTGAAAGGACGAGTAGCTGTTCAGGAAACTCCTCACTGAGAAACATTTTTAAGCTTGGTTGGTGCAAAGAACCATTAAACAGCATGTAAAGGAGGTTCTTTCTAAAGCCTTTACATTAAGGTTCTTCAAACTTCAAAGCTCCACATATCCCTTTATGTTAATGCTCCAATGTTAGTCCCTGATACTCCCTGCCGTCCCCTGTGTTCTTGCTTGGTGTTCATGTAACGTGAGGTTCAAGACGAGGAGGCAGGATCTAGGCGCAAGGGTTTAATGGACAGAATAAATAAGAAAACAAAACAAAAGAAGCAAAACACTAAGAAACACCAAACCAGCTTACAAACACAACCACCATGGGGACAAACGACCGGCATGGAGACAAACGACCGGCATGGAGACAAAACACCAAGCAAGAACACGGGGCTACAGAGAGTATAAGTGAACAAGGACTAACAAGGAACCCCTGGGAAGGGGCGGAGCTACAAACTAGGGACAGGTGAGGGGACTGACAAAGGGGGCGGAGACAGGAGGAGCTGGGCATGGAACAGGACAACAATAGGCGCATGGAAGTGACGAGAAACAGAACCAGAGAAAACAGACGAACAAGAGCAAGACTAACATGCTAACAACCAAGAGACACCAAGTGGAACATTTCCATAACTGAGTGAAATATGATAATAACTAAAACCAGCTCAATACGTAAACAAATCCCTGAGTAAAATAAAGAAAGGGGGCAAAATGCCAGATGTTGACTAAGTAAATACAGGTGAATTATTCCAGCCCCTGAACATAATTTCCACATAACTGAGTGGAATCAGCTGAATCAGCCAATGACTGAGTAGAATGTCCCTGTGCAAACTTTACATTGGCTTTGAAAATAAAATTTAATTACGTAATAACAGAACAGTATAAGTGTCTGAAGCAAGTTGTGCGCTGTTCTTTGTTGGGTGTTTTAATAAATGTATTTATTTATTATAATTTGTTGTGTTTATAGGCTGTTTAGTATCGCTTTTAGTTTCTCCAATTGAAAAGGACTGAAAAGGGAATGAGGGAATACTAGGGTGCTGTTTCTTAGTGTCCGATCAGAACACAGAACGAGGTAGCACTCAGAGGAAGGTTCATTAACTTCACACCCACAACACAGAGATAGAGACTGGTTCTACTGTATACAGAGAAGGAAAGACAAATGGCTAGTGTCCTTCAATGAACGAACACTGGGAAAAGCAGTTGTCTCAGAACTAACATGTTTATTTGTATAGTGCTTTTTACAACCAACGTTGTCTCAAAGCAGCTTCACAGAAAATCAGTTTGTTATATTTAAGAAAAGGAAAGAAAAAAAACGCAAGGTTAATGTACAGACATTTGAGGGTGGGTGGGGTGAGGAAAAACTGGGTCCAAGCCCCCCTTGAGCAAGCCAGAGGCAACAGTGGCGAGGAAAAGCTCCCGTGAGAAGGAAGAAACCTCGAGAGGAACCAGGCTCAAGGGCGGAACCCAACCTCCTTAGGTCGAACCCGGATGAGACGAGAAAGACAGAACTAACATTAGAAGTACATCTATTAGATCCAGTCTGATTAGATCCAGTCTGATTAGATCCAGTCTGATTAGTCCAGGACGGAGTAACTGCAAGATGGAGCCGACCCATAGATAGAGTTCATGATCAGAGTGTAGAGGCTGTGGTCATGCCGGGCGATGAAACAGGGCAGGAGACCCACGGTGGCACTGATGCTCAGGTGCCTGGGGGTTCTTATGTGATCGCTCCGGAGACATTCTAGTGCTTAACTAAGAAGAGGAGAGAAAGAGAGAAAGAAGGAAAGAGAGAAAGAAAGGGAGAGAGAGAGGGAGAGAGAGAGAGAAAGAGAGACAAAGACAGAGACTGATTAGGAGGATTAAGAATTCAGAGGTAGATATTGTAACTTGTTGGATTGAGTGTGTGTAGTCCTGAGAGCCCTGTAGAGGATTCCTCTGCGCTGGTAGCCCCTCAGTGTTGTCCATCAGCGTCGATCCGCTCATAAAGACAATGAGAGGGAGAGAAGGAGAGATTGAAGAAGAGAGACACAGAGAGAGAGACACAGAGGAAGAGACACACAGAGACTGCTTCTGTTTACAGAACTCACCCTTAGATGCACGCACACCAAAAAACTAACAACATATGACATGTAGGAGACAACAGTTGCTCCATCTGACTTCGCTGCTGCTGCAATGATAACTAAGAAAGAAGGGGTCCACAAGGGGGCTCCACTGGGTTTTGGTGGCCAGTTACCTGCCTGACTAACAGTCTCCCAGAAACCACCAAAGTGGTTACGGAATACACATGACTTACTGTCAGTCATGACATGTGAGCATCAGTATCTGAATGCCCTGATGCGGTTGCTGCTTAAAGCACTTCAATCCAATCAGCAAAGTTCCAGCCGTACAGGAAGGCCTCCCCAGAGGAATGGAGCCTGTCACTGCAGCACAGACGGGTTACCTTTCTATTAAACCCCTTCGCTTCAAGTGTTGGGCGTCAGCTACTTTTGGGGGTAGCCCCGTTCTCTCCAACAGGAAGAAAGGAGATTAGGTAAGGGACCCTGATGAAGTGAACGAGGAAGTGGACAGAGTCAACTGATTCTTCAGTCACCTCCTGCTTGTATTTCCCAACGGACCTCCACTCCTTCCGGAGTGTGTAATCTGACCCCCCCAGAGACGGCTCCCTTTCATCAGCGTCAGCATGAACACCAGTTGTAGAGGTCCTGGCAGTCAGAGACGTCGGCTCAGACCTCTAGCCCAGGCCGGTTCAGTCAAGCAGAGCCTTGGTTTTACCTGAGGTAGGTGATCAGTGTTCTGCAGTCTGATAGAAGCGGTGACTGGGATTAAACGACTGAATATGAATAATTAATCTACTCAGAGCCTCTCTCTTTCTACATTCGGGTACATTCCCAGGACCGCAGGTGTCTGCAATGGGTGGTCAAGGCAGCCCAGTCCATCACAGTAATGGCCCTTTAGCCACTAGAGGACATTTACCACACCAGACTCCTCAGGAGGGCCCACAAGATCATCAAGGACAAAGCTCATCCTCACCCCAACCTCTTCACTCTCTCCCATCTGGCAGACGACACAGGAGCATGAAATCAAGGACCACCAGATTACAGAACAGCTTCTACCCCCACTACACCTCATTTCCTCCAACCAACGTTCCACCTTGCTTACCTCCTCTGCCATAAGCATCGTATCAGTAATGTAGTTCATGCTCAGTGACCATAAACTCTCTACTCAGAGAATGACTGGCCTCACCCACCCCCGAGTATAGAGCATGTTTCATGTGCAGTGCTGCTGTATGGAGTTTTGAAATGTGTGTTGATGTATCAGTATACAGTATGCATGTGCCAGATTGCCAAATCAGTCCATTTAATGGACACTAGAGTTTTCTTATCTTATCTTTTGGCATTCTTTATGACCAACTTCAGGCCGGCAACAAGGTCCATGCCAAAAACAGGTGTGCCGGATGACACAATGCAGGAAACAGTACCTTGTCAGGTAAAATAACCAGTGTGGGGCACACCTGGATGGGTACGGGATCTTACGTGTAGGTAATGAGCTCTAGTTTAGGCACTGATGAAACCAGTTCCTCTCCTCCATGACACTGGGTTTCAGCATCAAACGCTTTCTTCAGTGATTCTAGAGCCGCGGCAAAAGCGTTGGCATCCACAGTGTGTAGAACTCCGCTGTGCCTCAGCCTAATGGAGTTAACCAGCATTCTCAAACATGCAAATCCACATTTCGAATAGGCAAAACAGGCAACTAAAACTGTTACTGGCTCGGTGTTAGAACCGGTAGCACTTTAGAGATCGGTAATAAGTACGTAATGATATGATCATTTTACACCATCATTAATTAATTAATTACTCATTAATTAAATGTCAATTTCCTGGTTGAAGAAATTGTAGTGAGTGTTAGCAAGGCCATTATGAGATGGTCAAATGATGGTAACGAGCCGTACTTACCTAAAACTGACTTGCTTATGTTATTGTTCTTTATGTATAATACGTGAGCAGTTGTAGTGGTAGTTGTTGTGGTTGGTGTAGCTCAGTGGATAACGCCACTATCTGCCAGGAGCCGCCACCACATGTGGGAGACTGGGGTTTGAATCCTGGTCTGGGTGACTATGCTGTGCCACCCTAAAAAGAGTCCTTGGGCAAGACTCCTCACCCTACATTGGCCTGTTGGGTGTTAAACCCTGTGAGGAGGATTTCGGGTTTACGTGAGACTTGCTGGTAAGGCCTGTGAGGGTGAGTAGACCAATAAGATGAACAGAACTAAAAGTAGAGTGCACAGACAAATGTTTTATTTACACGATGTGGGAAAAACAAGAAACAAAAACTGTACAAAACGGAAAATAAAGTGTTTACAGCACAAGCTAAGTCATACAAAGGTGAGTAGCTACGGGCTGTTAATCAACTCCCTTTCATAACTTCTTCCATACACTTCAAACCCTACCGGCAGCTAGTGCTTTCTGACAAATGGCGTCATCCGGGGAAGAAGCCCCACTCTTGGGAATCCCCCGGGTTATAAATCGAAAGCCCCGCCTCCGGAGATCCCATTCCCCACTATGGGGTTACAACAGTGTAGTTTTAACACAATTAAATTACAATGCTAAATACAAACAACAACAACCTAGGTCGAACAGTTACCGGTGTTTACATCGACTTGGGCCCATTAACATATAACCACTGCATGATTTCTTTTATCCTACAGGATATTAGATGAGGAATTGACCTCCCCCCTTTCTCTCCATCGGTGGATCCTCCCGATACGGATAAGGTATGTCGGTCTCCCTGCTGTCCCCCCTTTTGCCAGTTCTCCCCTCACAGCCAGACACAGGCAAGTATATCCATACACACACACAAATTTAATGTTACAATGGATGGTATGTATTGGTGATGGGGTAGACCTTGCCTTACCACATCACAGCCTGCCTGTAATATGATTAGCCTTGTAAGACACTGTGGATAAGAGCGTCAGCTAAATGCCGTAAACGTAGTGGTAACAAAGCAGCAATGGATTAGAAACACAATGGTAGCAAACACTTTCCTAAATGTTATATCCATATCTTCTAGTAATTAATAAACGAAAAAATAGTTAATGTATCAGTATTTGGTAATAATAATGTAATAATAATAAAAGTAACAAAAAAACAGTGACAAGTTCCTAATGAATAATAAGAGAGAATAATATGTACATATATATAATATATACGTTTGAGTTATTAACCCAAAATCAGTGAAGTAGTGCTGCTGTCAGTTTTATTTACATTTACATTTAAGGCATTTAGCAGACGCTCTTATCCAGAGCGACTTACAACCGTGCTTAGTGTTCCATTGGATAATATTCCAGCTAGTACAGGAAGGTTAGAGCCTAGAACTCACCATGAGCTCAGACACTGCCCAAACAGGAGGCCAGTGCTGATACCTATTTCTTACCTGTTATGTATTTAGACGCTCAGACAGTGTGCCTACAGTGAAGCTATATGGTATTAGAGCCGTAAAATGCAAACGTACTACTTCCATCTTGTTTCTTACTTACTACACGTCCCATCAGGTCATAACATCAGTTCAGCATGGTCTTCACATGTGGGCCCACTTATAGACACGTACTGTTACCCAGGAATAGATGAGCAGATATCACATTTAGGAATGTACAACTTGTGACCATTGTGTTTCTATTCATTAATAATTGAATACAACTCGTTACTGTAAAATCACCATATCATTACCTACTTATTACCGATCTGTAAAGTAAAGGGCTACCAGTCTCTTAATGAACAGATTGTGTTAGTTCTCCTTTAGGTCTCCATCAATGGTCAGTCACCACCATGTTGTGTGGGAGTGTATCAAGAAAGACTCGACACCAGAGATGGGCACTCGAGTTGCATATATATAGACCTCAGACTTGACTTGTAACTCGTCTATAATGACTCCCGACTCGACTCGGACTCGGTCCAAAATAACACGGGGACATCAAGTTTCTTTCCATCACCATCCAGGCATGGTGTGCGGAGGTTACAGGAAAATAATTCCTTTGTGTAAGTGTTGATTTGGGACACGGCCCACGGACGAATCACAACTTCCGGCTTCAGCGCGTGCGTGATATCAGTGCGCGGCGCCAAGTGTAAACACAACGCTGTAGCATGGCTTCGGCGCGAGCGCCGTACGCGGTAGCCATTGGTTACAGGGAATTCAAAACCCTAGCATATAACAGTAGTGTGGCGACGTGCAGAGAGTGTGGCGACGAACAAATTACAGACACTGGATCGACCACATCAAACTTCATAAGGCATCTGAACACACACCCGGATAGGTTTGTGCTAGCCGCTTAGCCGTTTAGCCATAATTCCTGCTATATAACATACAGTGTTAACCCATTAAGCTGGCCTGAAACAGGAAGTGTTTGAGGGAGAGTGTTGTGCCGAAACAGGAAGTGATATTGCTCCTAGTTTGTTATGTTTGAGAGTTGTAGAGCATGTCATTTTTTGTGAGTGCATATTGTAAGGAACTATGTAGCATTTAAACAAAAGAAAAGAACGTTGGACTGTAAAAAATACAGTTGTGTTTTGCCCACAAAGTTAATCTGTTGTGTTTTTTTAATTACAGTTTTTTTTAATGCTACAGTTACTATATATGCTTTGTGTAAATTGACTTAAGACTTGACTTGGACTCTAGTCTAAAGACTCCTGACTTGACTTGGACTCTAGCCTAAAGACTCGTACTTGACTTGGACTCTAGCCTAAAGACTCGTGACTTGACTTGGACTATTTTGTGACTCGTGGCCATCTCTGCTCAACACCCAGCACCTTCTACTTGCTCTCTGTCACATACATGGACATCAGACCTCCTCTCTCCTGTTAAGCAACCCTCCCCCCAGAGTCATGGTACTCCAAGGTGCATCAGCAAGCGTAGGGTTCATCAACTAGTATGGGCATGAAGGTCATGAAAGCGTTCTTCAGCGTGTAAATTAATTAGTGTGTTAATTAAGCATGGTTTTGTCACATGCTCGCCAACAGTCTTCTAGAACATTTGTCTCACTCGTCCTGTGCACCAGTAGCTCCATTCTGTCATTATCTTGTCCTATTGGTCTCTCTGTGTAAGTAGTAGTAGTAGTCTTTGTTGGATCGTCTTTTGGTTTTCCTGTGTTGGGGGCTCTGTTTGATTTTGTATAGCACACATGGACGTGTATACCTTTGGCCAAAAGTATGTGGACACCTACAGAACATGTGTTTGTTTGACATCCCATTCCACTGCACTCCTCGGGGAAGGGTTTCCGCAGGATGCTGGAGTATATCTATGGAAATTTGTGCTGATTCAGTCAAACGGGCATTTTTGAGGTCAGGGACTGGTATTGGACAAAAGGCCTGCCTCAGAATCCACACTCCATTTCATCCTGACAGGTTTTCAGTAGGGTTGAGGTCTGGGCTCTGTGCAGGCCATTGGAGTTTCTCTGCACCAAGTTTATGGAGCTTATGGAGTTTACAGCTTTGTGCACAGGGACACTGTCATGCTGGAGCAGGAAAGTGGTTTCCCCAAACTGCTGCAACAAAGTTGGAAGTTTATAACTGTGTAATATGGATTTATATGATGTACTATAAACAGCACTCTTCACTGGAACTAAGGGGCTCAAGCCAGTCAAAACCCCCGGACTATTAACCCCCCTCCACCAAACTTTGCCACTGTGCATATCTGTAGGCAATATTCTCCTGGCATCCACCAAACCCAGATCCATAAATCAGACTGCCAGATAGTGAAGTGTGATTAAGTAATCCAGAGCCATCCTGCTCCATAGTCCACTCGTGCTGTGCTTTATACCATTTCAGCCCCGGCGTGACATTCCTCACAGTGATCTCAGGGTTGTGTGTAGCTGCTCAGCCATTGAAACCCAATTCATAAAGCTCCCCATGCATAGATCATGTGCTGATGATGCTTTCAGAGGCACTCTGAGTGATGCAACAAAGGATAGGTGTTATCTGCTTCAGCACTCGGCAGCTCTGATCTGATGAGTTGACAACCTGGCCCAGGTAGTTAACCAGGTCAATACAACCACTGTAGATGAACAACTGTTACTCCAGGACTTATACATCCAGTCCATGACCAAAAAGGCTATCCAGATCTACAATAAACATGAACACCCAAAATCTTCATGCGTCATTCCAGCTGCAGCCATCAGCCAGGAGACTTAGGGTCCCATGAGCCAGAAAGAGTGGGTAGCCCTCTGCTGTGAATATTCTGAATCAGGACCTAACTGGGGGCAGTTGTGTACTGAAGGTTCGGGAAGCAGCCTTGTGACCGGAGGGTCACTGGTTCGATTAATTGAACAGACAGTAGTGACTAAAGTGTGGTTGAGCAAGGCACCTAACCCCCAACTGCTTCCTGGGCACTGTGGGTAGGGGGGCTGCACACTGCTCCTGTGAAGTGTAAGGGTGTGTTAAAAATGACCCTGATCTCTCCACTCAGAGAATGACTGGCCTTACCCACCCCCCAAGTATAGGCCGTGCTTTATTCGCAGTGCTGTTGTATGGAGTTTTTAAACATCGTCGCTGTCCAAAGAAAACAGGTATCACCAAAACGGCAACTTTACAGTAAAGACCAAAAACCTCATTTAATTTGAATGGAAGTCAATGGAACCAGACGTCTTTGCAAGCAGTTTTGGGGCATTTCTGTTGGTCCATTCTTCATGAAATTCCCACACAGTGTAAACAGCAGCTCATATGATCAAATGAGGCATTAAAGTAAAAATCAACAAAAATGGAGATACATGTTTTTCTTTGGACAGAGACGATACACTTATGTATCAGTATACAGTATGCATGTGCCACATTGTTTAAACAGTCCATTTAATGGACACTGAAGTTTATCTTATCTTTTGGCATTCTTTATGACCAACTTCAGGCCGGCAACAAGGTCCATGCCAAAAACAGGTGTGCCGGATGACACAATGCAGGTAAAATAACCAGTGTGAGGCACACCTGGATGGGTATGGGATCTTGTAGGTAATGAGCTCTAGTTTAGGCTTCCTGCTGAATCACCAGGTTGCTGAGCACACTGGTGAAATCTGTTCCCCTCTTCCATGACACTGGGTTTCAGCATCAAAAGCTTTTTCCAGTGATTCTAGAGCAGCGGCAAAAGTGTTGGCATCCATAAGCCTGTGCTGTGAACATTCTGAATCAGAACATATTCGGGGTGAGTCATGGGCAAAGGTTCATCTTCAAACCGTCCCTCCAGGACAGAATTTAAAAATCCCTGGTCCATTGCTTCGTGACTGAGCTCTTGATGCTCTAAAAGCTTAAATTTCATAATAGCAGTTATGACATAGCTCTTTATTGGAAACCCCTGTCTTGCTGATGTTCAGTTAGGGGCTGTAGTTCATCTGTTAGGTCACAGATGTGAGTTCTCCTCTAGGTCTCCATTAGTGGTCACTGTCTAACCAAAGAACTTCTCTTGACTGGACATTTTAGGTGGTGGCCCACTCTCAACAACCCTGACCTGACCCCAGAAACACTGCTGTGCGTAATACACGCATACCAGCACCACACTTACTACACTAACTGCTGCAGACCTGTGGTTAGTGACAGACTGAGGTAACGGGTGTTGTAGCACTTGGGAGATGGCCACAGGAGGATCCTGCCAAGTCCTCTTAAAATCCTCTCTGCGTATACATTCACAGGGAAGAGTATGAAGTGTCAACGAAGTGAGAAATAGTCTGAAATCAGTGTTTATTCTAAAACATTTTACAAATAAACTGAAAAAATATTAAAAATCATAATAATTTACCTACATTCCACCAGAATGTTCCATCGGCCTACCATAGGGTCATCGCAATACCAGGATTTTGAGTTAGATACTGATGTTGAACATAAAATCACAGTCATCGTCTGGACGCCACATGTATAATCTCTTTTTTAGCCACACAAAACTCTTGAAATATTAAACAAATCAAATATACAAGGGTTGGACAATGAAACTGAAACACCTGTCATTTTAGTGTTGGAGGTCTCATGGCTAAATTGGACCAGCCTGGTGGCCAATCTTCATTAATTGCACATTGCACCAGTAAGAGCAGAGTGTGGAGGTTCAGTTAGCAGGTAAGAGCACAGTTCTGCTCAAAATACTGCAATGCACACAACATTATGGGTGACATACCAGAGTTCAAAAGAGGACAGATTGTTGGTGCACGTCTTGCTGGCGCATCTGTGGCCAAGACAGCAAGTCTTTGTGATGTATCAAGAGCCACGGTATCCAGGGTAATGTCAGCATACCACCAAGAAGGACGAACCTTCACCAGCATCACGTAGTGACCTGGCCACTATCCTGCAAGAGGAATGGCTTAAACTCCCTCTGACCACTGTGCAGGACTTGTATATGTCATTCCCAAGACCAACTGACGCTGTATTGGCCGCAAAAGGAGGCCCTACACCATACTAATAAATGACTGTGGTCTAAAACCAGGTGTTTCAGTTTCATTGTCCAACCCCTGTATATATCTACCTACCTAGACAGACAGACTGTAGGGTTGTCATTATACCAGGATTCTGATAACAATACCGATATCAACTGTAGTATCACAATCATTGTCTGAACACTGAAAGTTTGTTGGGTTGAACATAGAACAATAAAAACAATAGATCAATAAAAAAAATTTATTCACAGTTTAATATACATCAGATTTTTTACAATACAACACGCCTGAAATGCAAATGAAATAAGAACCAAAATATTCTAATGTAACCTCATTCAACACGTTGTTTTCCGTTAGAGACAACAGCACAGTCAAAGACTTGGTCCCCTGGTCAAGTGACATGTTGATTTTGTATGTGTAAATAAATTACACATACGGTGCAGAGCATACATAGTTACTGTTTCACTGAATGTAACATAGTGGTGTCCATAAAACAGGAAGTAGATGTGCAAAAGTTATATGCTGTATAGTTTTTAATATTTTTAATATTCAGTAACGTATATGTTTAATATCTAAGAGGATGACTTGAAAGGTAAGGTGTACTGGATTTAAAAAGTAATTATTGGTTTCAGCTTTAGAGCGAGCTGTTTTTCCCCAGCTGAGAAAAAATACTGGGCAGCTAAGTAGCTAATGATTAGCATGTCCTACCAGTGTCACCAGTTAAACTCAATAGACTACCCTCACAGTGCAGCTAGAGACCTGGCAGTCACAGGTGAGTCCTGTCTATGTTTCTTTTTCATATATGAAGAGTTTTATTCCGAAACGCCGCATATCCTAGCCCCCTGGACCCCCACTGCGCTTAGACGACAAAATTGTGTGTGTGTGTATGTATATATATGTGTGTATATATATGTGTGTATATATATATATATATATATATATATATATATATATATATATACACACACATATATATACATACACATATATATATACATACATATATATATATATACATATAGGCTTGGTCATTTATTTACTGAGAAAATAATTATATATATAATTTAATTTTTTTTTGTAAATGCTTTTTTCGTTTACTAGAAATTCTTTTGCTGTTTGTGCTGTTTTGGTGAACATGGCGAACAGCCAGATAAACAAAATATAACTTGGGCTCAGGAATCCACTTTCTATTGCCCCCCCATCTTATCCTCCTGGTCCCTTGACCAGGGGTTTTCAAACTTATGCAAACATATGTATTTCTGAAACACTAAGAAGAACTGTAGGTACACTGATCTGTCATGGACAATCAGGATCACATGTCCACCTGTTAGGAATCTGGTGGACGAATATCTGAGTCTGCTGTGTTTTGACGCTCTGTGGGGCGTATTCGCCCAACACAAAAGCTCGGTTGTCGTATATTACAGTCTTAATTTCAGACTTCATATTATACGGCACCACGGCACGAAGCCTGGGCACTTCCTGTTTTGTTCCCTTCTTGTGTGGACTGGAGCTGCAGGAAAACCACGTCAGCAGGACCGGAATGAAGACGAGCCCGTGAGCCAAACCGAACAGCATGACTAGAAACATGATCTTAAAGAAGGTCCTGAAGATGTGCTGCTTGGCGAAGGCCAACACCACCACACCTACAATAGAGGAGACGGCGCCCTGTATCACAGGGTATCCCAAAATGAACAAGGCGTCGATGGCCTTCTCGTTGGCGGTCGCTTTGTTGCTTGAGACAAACGCGTAGGAGATATGAGCAGAAAAGTCCACGGTGAAGCCAATACATACCACCAGGATGATCATGGAAATGGAGTCTAAATTGACATCCCATAAAGCCATGAACCCAGTGACTCCAGTGATGACTGATCCAATGGAGAAGGTGACCCAGAGGGAACAGAGTGGATTAGGGATTAGGAGGAGAGAGATGACCAGCATCACTGCCGCGGTGACCCCAACATTCAGAGCGGTACCACTGACTATAACGGAGTACTGGTCTAAGTAGATGAACAGTGGATGGAATACCAGCAGTTTTGTGGCGTTACATTTATCAGCTGTGTCTCTGAGCTCGTTTATCATCCTTATCTCCATGCTGGCGTTAGTAATGTCTGCTGTTTGCACGAAAACACGAGAAGCAATGATCGAACCATTTGTGATGTTGACATCTAACTTGAAGTCCGGGAAGTTCGTCAAGAACGTAGGCAGATTGGCCATGAAGGCATTTTCATCATTTAGGTCAAGACTTGAGCTTCGAGCAAACAGCCGATACGAGTCAAGCCAAGAGGTGAACAGTTCCTTCCTGACGAAGCTGAGGTTGTTGAAGTTTTCCATGCAGCGATCCAGCCGAGATGCTTCGTACTCATCCCAGTATGGAAACGCCTCAGATACCACCACCATGACATTTGGACCATAGTTAGAAAAGAAGTTCTTCTCATCATCGTAATAACTAATGGCGTATGAGTCGTCAGCTGCCAGATGTTTCATTTCGATTCCTTGTTTCAAATTGAAGCATCCGTAGATGCCTCCAGCCAGATAGCCAGCATACAGCAGGATCACACAGACTTTGGTCCAAGGCTTGGTGATAAAGGGCCCATAGTACGACTTAAAGAAGTGCGTAAATATCTGCTCTTTCTCCAAGCCGGTCTCTCTGTCGTAGTCCCCTCCGGTACAGCACAGGGAATATGCCTTGGGTTTTCCCTTTGGAGCCTTGACTGGAACCTTCATGCAGGTCAGCCAATGCCTGTTGCTGGCTTCTCTTCGACCGTTGAGGGCTAGAAAGCCTCCGAAGAAGGTGATGTTATAAAAGAAACAAAATAAAATGGCAGTGCTGGTGTACATGCAGAAGGCCTGGACGGATGGGAAGTCGCTCATGAGGCCAATGTAGAAGCCCAGGACATTGGTCAGGGTTGTGATGGTTACAGACATGGCTGCTTCTTTGTAGGTGTCTCCCATTCTCTTCTCCACAGGGTCGTTGACGTTGGTCTGCTGCCAGTTGGCAAGCATAATGAACATATCGTCAACACCGATACCTGAGAGGCAGAGGGTGAAACAGGGTTGGCTGCAAAAACTGATTCAAATACATTAAGCAGTCCAAACAGTCATGAAAAGAAAAACAAGTATCTCCAAAATGGTAACTTTACAGGAGAGGTCAAAAACCTGATTGAAAATGAATGTAAGTCAATGGAACCGGACATTTTTCCAAGCATGTTTTGGATATTTCTGATGATCCATTAATCAGTAAATGTCCACTCAATGTAAACAGCAGCTCATGTGATTACATGGTGCCAAAAATTACAAATCGACCAAATTGGAGATACATGGTTTTCATTGGACAGCGACGATATATAGCACATCAACACTGTTTTTTTTTTTTTTTTTTAAGTATAATTTGTAAAAGCAACACAAAGCAATACCGTTACTGTCCAAAAAAAACCTTGTATCTCCATTTTTGTGGATTTGTACTTTTATGCATTGAACACAGCAGCTGCTGTTTCACTGTGTGAGAATTTCGTGATGAATGGACCAACAGAAACGGCCTACTTGGGGAAAAGTCCATTGAGTTACATTATGACTGAACTAGGTTTTTGCCTACTGCTGTAAAGCAGCCTTTTGGAGATCCTTGTTTTTCACTGGACAGTGACGACATATAGCACTTCTTTTTAATGGCTGTGCTATTAGGTACTCGTGATGTATCTCATACATATATACTTAGTAAAGCTGCTTGTTTTGAAGATAAAACTAGACTTTAACAAAATGTGTTCTAGAAGGCTCTATTACAGCGATTAAACTGTAGTTTTTAGTAGCTTTTTTTGTGCTAGTGAATCATATATTGTGTTCTGTTGCTTTTACAACACATATATAATTTAATTATTTCACATATATACATACACACACACACGTGTATATATATACACGTGTGTGTGTGTGAAATAATGAAATTATGTATGTATTTATTGTTAAAGCAACAGAAAACAATATATATATATATATATATATATATATATATATATATATATATATATATATATATATATATATATATATATATATATATATATAAATATATATATATACACACACACACACACACACATATGCACACACATATATATATATACATATATAAGTTATATATACATATAACTTTATATATATGTATATATGGTATATATATACATACATGTATGTATATATATTCCACATACCACATATACTGTACTTTTTTGAAGCTTCATTTTATATAAATTATGTGTTTTGGATGCTGGTATTCTGGCCAGCCAGAATGGGCATGGTGGCTGACCAGTTATACCAGCACCAGACCACCTCTAGACCAACATAAACCACTTACTGTGCCCAGTATTTCATTTTCAGCCATGCTGTCTACTTGTATTGTATTGTATTGTATTGTATTGTATTGACTTCGGTGTCAAAGTAAAGTTATCCAATCCACCTGCTAACCAACCACTTCAAGCTGTTCTGCCTCTGTGCATGTGGTGCTTGGTTCTGTCCATCAGACTGAAGTTTTTTCTGTAAAGCTGTTTATTTAAAGCTGTACTGAATCTGATACCACAGCAGTAGAAGTAATAACTGCTGGAGACCATAGTAAAACTGCCAGGCACACGTGTAAGGCTGGAAATTAAGGCTTCTGTGCGTGTACAGCGTTAAGGTTGACTGTACTGATGTAATCCACCATGTGTGTGTTTTTTCCTCAGGCTGCAGTTTTATGAGTTAGAAGTCTCAAGTCAGGGTCACGTTCCATGTCAGCTAGTGGAGAATCTGTCAACGTAAGGCTCATTTCACTAACCTCCCACTAACCCCCATCTCTGGCTGTTATTACTGTTTTAGCTGTGCAAGTGGTCCATGTTTGTCTATGTACTTCAGACACTAATCATGTCTAGGCTGGGGAAAGGAGGCGTGATTGTGTAAATTCGATTTTCGGCCCAACAACCCCTTTGTCCTTACTTCTCGGTGCTGCGTTTAAATCTCAGTGTCTAAATCATAGCCAGTGTATGAATGTGGTGCTTCAGAGACCGTTATCAGCTAGTTTATCTTACCCAGAATCAAGAAGGGTGAGTTCGCCACAGTTATGACAAACGGCACCCCAGCATAGAGCAACAAGCCGAAGCTGGAGACAACTGCCATGCCAGCAGACAGCACCCCGATGAACGCCACGCACAGCCTGTTCCTCACGTTATCTAAACTGAAATGGAGACAGATTTACAGGTATAAGTTTCGTTACTGAGGCACAGATCACCGCTGGCAAAACCTCATAACTTCAAAAGATACTTTTAAATAAATGACAGAATGACACTACATCTTTTTCCCAGGTGTTTATTGTATTTATCATGTAATTTACACACGATAGAAAGAACAACAGCTGTCCAAAACTGAAGAACAACAAACATGGAGGTGCAAGGATGCAAGGTTCCCTGGACAAAATAAAATTAGCCCCCTCTGTGATGTTCTAGGGGCTGTTATAATGGGTTCTATGGTTGAGGTGGCAGTAAAAGTGAACCACAGTGCCTATTTTGAGCTGCTGGACAACCAGGTTTTGCCTTTTGCTCATCATTTTACCAAGGAACATGACATTCCTATCATATATCATATATGTGTATGTGGAGTGTGGACTGTCAGTACTAGAGAGACACAAACTGCTGAAACCAAATTCCTCGTGTGGGTCAATAAACCTGATTCTTATTCCTACCCCATTTCTTTTCCATACACAGTTCATTTGTTATTAGAGGGATCTTTATCTCATCTACACATGTAAAATATATATTGTTATATCAAACAAAAAACAATTACGCAATTTTAGTTTCGTCAGAACAGAGAACCTGGACTGACGCACGCAGAGCTAAAAGTCCAATGAGCTTAATAAAACAATCGGATAGTTAAACACCGCAATTAAACATGACCAAACATGAAGGGAGACGGCAAGACCAGAGTCCAGGGACAGGGTAAGGTCAGAACCAGGGTAGTCAGACAGCGAGACAACCAGAGTAGACGGAGATGACAAGGAGAGTAGTCAGGGGAGCGAAAGGAGGTCAGAATGAGAAAGTCGACAGGGATAAAGAAGAGATTGGAATTAAAAAGGGGTCCGAACCAGAGTCGAGATAAACACAGGAGAAACGCTCGTCATTGCAAATGGAGTTTGGTGAAACTTCGCAACGAGTGAGAGTTTGAGTGAGAGTTAGAGTGAGAGTTTGAGTGAGAGTTTGAGTGAGAGTTTGAATGAGAGTTTGAGTGAGAGTTTGAGTGAGAGTTTGAGTGAGAGTTTGAGTGGGAGTTAAAATGATTGTTGGAGAGGTTGAGTGGGAGTTTGAGTGAGAGTTTGAGTGAGAGTTTGAGTGAGAGTTTGAATGAGAGTTTGAGTGAGAGTTTGAGTGAGAGTTTGAGTGGGAGTTTGAGTGAGAGTTTGAGTGGGAGTTTGAGTGAGAGTTTGAGTGAGAGTTTGAGTGAGAGTTTGAATGAGAGTTTGAGTGAGAGTTTGAGTGAGAGTTTGAGTGGGAGTTTGAGTGAGAGTTTGAGTGGGAGTTTGAGTGAGAGTTTGAGTGAGAGTTTGAGTGGGAGTTTGAGTGAGAGTTTGAGTGAGAGTTTGAGCGAGAGTTTAAGCGAGAGTTTGAGTGAGAGTGAGAGTGAGAGTTTGAGTGAGAGTTTGAGTGAGAGTTTGAATGAGAGTTTGAGTGAGAGTGAGAGTGAAAGTTTGAGTGGGAGTTTGAGTGAGAGTTTGAGTGGGAGTTTGAGTGAGAGTTTGAATGAGAGTTTGAGTGAGAGTTTGAGTGAGAGTTTGAGTGAGAGTTTGAATGAGAGTTTGAGTGAGAGTTTGAGTGAGAGTTTGAGTGAGAGTTTGAGTGAGAGTTTGAATGAGAGTTTGAGTGAGAGTTTGAGTGAGTGTTTGAGCGAGAGTTTAAGCGAGAGTTTGAGTGAGAGTTTGAGTGAGAGTTTGAATGAGAGTTTGAGTGAGAGTTTGAGTGAGTGTTTGAGTGAGAGTTTGAATGAGAGTTTGAGTGAGAGTGAGAGTGAGAGTTTGAGTGAGAGTTTGAGTGGGAGTTTGAGTGAGAGTTTGAGCGAGAGTTTGAGCGAGAGTTTAAGCGAGAGTTTGAGCGAGAGTTTGAGCGAGAGTTTGAGCGAGAGTTTGAGTGAGAGTTTGAATGAGAGTTTGAATGAGAGTTTGAGTGAGAGTTTGAATGAGAGTTTGAGTGAGAGTTTGAGTGAGAGTTTGAATGAGAGTTTGAATGAGAGTTTGAATGAGAGTTTGAGTGAGAGTGAGAGTGAGAGTTTGAGTGAGAGTTTGAGTGAGAGTTTGAATGGGAGTTTGAGTGAGAGTTTGAATGAGAGTTTGAGTGAGAGTGAGAGTTTGAGTGAGTGTTTGAGTGGGAGTTTGAGTGGGAGTTTGAGTGGGAGTTTGAGTGAGAGTTTGAGTGAGAGTTTGAGTGGCAGTTTGAGTGAGAGTTTGAGTGAGAGTTTGAGTGAGAGTTTGACTGAGAGTTTGAGTGAGAGTTTGAGTGAGAGTTTGAGTGAGAGTTTGAATGAGAGTTTGAGTGAGAGTTTGAGTGGGAGTTTGAGTGAGAGTTTGAATGAGAGTTTGAGTGAGAGTTTGAGTGAGAGAGAGAGTTTGAGTGGGAGTTTGAGTGAGAGTTTGAGTGAGAGTTTGAATGAGAGTTTGAGTGAGAGTTTGAGTGAGAGTTTGAGTGAGAGAGAGAGTTTGAGTGGGAGTTTGAGTGAGAGTTTGAGTGAGAGTTTGAGTGAGAGTTTGAGTGAGAGAGAGAGTTTGAGTGGGAGTTTGAGTGAGAGTTTGAGTGAGAGTTTGAGTGAGAGTTTGAGTGAGAGTTTGAGTGAGAGAGAGAGTTTGAGTGGGAGTTTGAGTGAGAGTTTGAGTGAGAGTTTGAGTGAGAGTTTGAGTGAGAGTGGGAGTTTGAGTGAGAGTTTGAGTGGGAGTTTGAGTGAGAGTTTGAGTGAGAGTTTGAATGAGAGTTTGAGTGAGAGTGAGAGTTTGAGTGAGAGTTTGAGTGAGAGTTTGAATGAGAGTTTGAGTGAGAGTTAGAGTGAGAGTTTGAATGAGAGTTTGAATGAGTGTTTGAGTGAGAGTTTGAGTGAGAGTTTGAATGAGAGTTTGAATGAGAGTTTGAGTGAGAGTTTGAATGAGAGTTTGAGTGAGAGTTTGAGTGAGAGTTTGAATGAGAGTTTGACTGAGAGTTTGACTGAGAGTTTGACTGAGAGTTTGATCGAGAGTTTGAATGAGAGTTTGAATGAGAGTTTGACTGAGAGTTTGACTGAGAGTTTGAGTGAGAGTTTGAGTGAGAGTTTGAATGGGAGTTTGAGTGAGAGTTTGAATGAGAGTTTGAGTGAGAGTTTGAATGGGAGTTTGAGTGAGAGTTTGAATGAGAGTTTGAGTGAGAGTTTGAGTGAGAGTTTGAATGGGAGTTTGAGTGAGAGTTTGAGTGAGAGTTTGAGTGAGAGTTTGAATGAGAGTTTGAGTGAGAGTTTGAGTGAGAGTTTGAGTGAGAGTGGGAGTTTGAGTGAGAGTTTGAATGAGAGTTTGAGTGAGAGTTTGAGTGAGAGTTTGAATGGGAGTTTGAGTGAGAGTTTGAATGAGAGTTTGAGTGAGAGTTTGAGTGGGAGTTTGAATGAGAGTTTGAGTGAGAGTTTGAGTGGGAGTTTGAGTGAGAGTTTGAATGAGAGTTTGAGTGAGAGTTTGAGTGGGAGTTTGAATGAGAGTTTGAGTGAGAGTTTGAGTGGGAGTTTGAGTGAGAGTTTGAGTGAGAGTTTGATTGAGAGTTTGAGTGAGAGTTTGAATGGGAGTTTGAGTGAGAGTTTGAGTGAGAGTTTGAGTGAGAGTTTGAGTGAGAGTTTGAGTGAGAGTTTGAATGGGAGTTTGAGTGAGAGTTTGAGTGAAAGTTTGAGTGAGAGTTTGAATTAGAGTTTGAGTGAGAGTTTGAGTGAGAGTTTGAGTGAAAGTTTGAGTGAGAGTTTGAATTAGAGTTTGAGTGAGAGTTTGAGTGAGAGTTTGAATTAGAGTTTGAATGAGAGTTTGAGCGAGAGTTTGAGTGAGAGTTTGAGTGAGGCTTATTTGCAGACTGATATTAGGAAACAGCTGGGCTAATACTCAGGAGACCTAGAGCGGGAATGATTGGGGCACTGGGACATATGGGCGTGACACCATCGGGTGAACTCTGGGAAGTTGAGTCCGGGGAAGGGGCGGAGCCAGGGAAACCAGGAAGCGTGAAAAGTTTATACACACACTCTCTGTTTTTTCAACTCTCAGTGTGGTACACACCATGATACCAACCCGCACAGTGACTACTTCCCACACTGTACATAGGCTGACTGATTGGTTACACGTTTGAAGACCGGTGATGCTAATTACAGCACACACCTTAGTTTAGCTGCTCCCTATGGTCAAATCATTTTCCATCTTTTCTAGTGGTACCATCATTTCTGTCCAGGCCGGTTTCACCAGTTTGTTGTTTAAAATGATTGTGTTCAATTCAAAAGCAGTGTCTGATTTTCATTATTTGATTTTAAGTACATTTTTATTTTTTAGCATTTGCAAGTTTTTCTTTTTTTAACAGAAGAGTACCAACAATTTTGTCCATGTCTGTATGAATAAAAAAGTTACATCATTTATTTCACTTATTATATCACTTATTTTTATTTTTTTAGTCAGTGTCTTCTCTCCTGTGTTTTTGCACTGCTGCGGAAGCCAACGGCGGCATGGTTTATATTTTACCCAAATGCTCGTGTCCGCGTGTTTTCGCTCATTTTAGAGGTTTATGGAAGTGAAAAAGAATACTTAGTAGGATGTAAAAAGTGTTTACCGTATGCATGACAGTATGGAGAAAGCAAAGGCGAGGACATAGGTGATGGAGAAAAGAGGGATACCCTCAGTTGTGTGTTTCTCCACCTCCTCCTGGCGGGTCATTGAGGTAAAATAAGACACCTGTAGAGAGACATACATAAAAATAAGATACAGATCTCAAATATCTTTCACTGCCATTCATTAGGGGACCTAAAATTAATAAGTAAGAACTACTGCTGCAGTCAAAACCCCTAGAGCCGAGTCCAAGTCCAGACCAAAACCAATCAAGCTTGAGTTTTTAGAATATGCTTCCAGTGAAAAGTTTAGACACACCTCCTCATACACGGTTCATACATGTTTATCTTAAAGCTTCACTGTAGAATAAACGTGAACGCATCAAACTATAAAAGAGCACTAGGCATTATACAGTCCACCTTAAAACCCTCCAGAGTGGAGCTGTACAGGAGGAGGAACCAGCTTCCTTACCCTGCAGTGGAGCTGATAGAACAGGGTTTATTACTAAGCAGGTTTGGAGCAATTCTATTGGTCGGTCCATCATGAATATTCACTAAGCTGGACAAGGAGAACTAGCCTCTTTTACACTGTGCAGAAAAAAGAGACTCAAAGTGTTTTTAACACCACTTTATCTACTAAGAGCTTGGGAGATATTGAGGAGTACCATACTGTCTACATCATGAGTAGCGTTCTCGCCGTCCATCATGACATGGACTGGTTCGACTCTAATGCAGGGAAAAGCTGTGATGATTGTAGAGCTGTAGGGGGGGGGGTGGGTTGCCCAGGAGTGAGGGGGGGGGGGGTGTGAGGGGGGGGAGTGTGGGGGGGGGGGGGGTTTATTACAGGGGGGGGGGGCGGGGGGGGTGTGGGGGGGGGGGGGGAGGGGGGGGGAGGCATGGAGATATAGGAGGCCCGAAGGAGGTGGTGGCGGGGGGGCGGGGGGGGGGGGGGGAGCATGTAGGATGTAGGGAGAATGGTGGAGGGGGGGTAATCAGGGGGGATATGAGGGACTCGGTTCAGACCTCTCCTCAGGGTGGATGGTCTGCATTTCGGAGTGTGGCAGGCTCGTCAGGGTCTTTAAGATCACCAACACCATTCAGTTAGGTGGGTGTGTCTAAACGTTTGAAATAGTATATGATAATAGACTAAATAATAATAATAATAATAATAATAATAATTAACATTTAAGATTTTATTCCCTTATTGATCCTACAATGGGGAAATTTACAAGTCTCCACATTTAACCCAACCGTGAAGTGAAACACCCACACTCAGTGGTGCAGTGAGCACAATTACCCCACTTATAATAATAATAATAATAATAATAATAATAATAATAATAATAATAATAATAAATAAATAAAATGTATGTATGAATTTTGGAAACAAATGAACAATAACATACATAATAATACACTGTTAAGACTTATTGGAAAGGTGAATTAGATCCTCGACCTATGAGTTTTCAACTCAAACCAACACAGCAAGTGGAGGGTTTTAAACCTGTGGGCTGTGCACCCCCAGCGGCCACGGTACTGATAAAACTCCTTCACATATCAAAAACAGTCAGCCCAATCTCGTTTTAATACATGTGAACCCATATTCACCAGCATCAATCAAAACAGAAGAAGCACAGCAGTGATATGAAGTGCTGGGCTTCCCCTGCGTAGGAACGGAGAATGAGTACCTGCAGCTCTGTGCCGTTTTTGCTCAGGAGCCTTTACAAATCTAGGTTCGAGACCCACAACGGGTATACGGAAAGGGGCAAA
>JAMWET010001172.1:0-90000 GCA_024036415.1 Prochilodus magdalenae
ATCAAGCGAAAGACAAGACTGATATTCTCAAATTCTGATAGCCATTTCTTATATTATCCTTTTACCCAGGTTGTTATGTTGACAAAAAAAAACAAACAAACAAAAAAAAAAACAGAAAACAATGCAAAGCAGAAGCATTAATATCCCTGCACTAGTGGTCTGTAAAAGAGCATCGGTCATATTCATTTAAAGGAAAACACCTGCTGGATGGTGATTAAGCTATATCCTCAAAGACTCTGGACTTGATGACTGTGTGACACATGCCATGCCAACCTTTCCTCATGACAAATCACTGCTCCTAAATAAACACTACTGTGCGTATCCTCCAACACCCCGGCTTCAATTACATACAGTGGAGAGGGTGATAGACATGACACAGACTCCAGGGTACATAAGACAAAGGTTAGTAGGTCCTGCTGGGGGAGAAATGTCACCTTCCTCTGTGAAATACCTGACTTGCCCGATACTGTTGCCACACCTCAGTCTCCGTGGAGATGTGCTAGTGTAAACAGCGGAGTCAGAGTCTCTTCTGAGAAACAGAATGGAGCAGTGTGTCTGTATTTACTCATGCTACGCTGGGGTGGGTCTGCACACTTTGTCCTTCATTGACTAATGAGGGACAGTCATTTTCCTTTGATCCATATATTCCCCACACCCTGTCTTAACCAACAAGGACAAAGATAAAATGGAAAACTCCCTTTCCATCCCTTTCCTCTGACATCAAAGCACGCCCTTTCTATTTCACCCTTTCTAAATCACAATGGCTGAGCAAATATTAAAATAAAGGCATGTTGACCAGCTATAGACAGGTCATATTTCTGAAGCACTGTTTTAACAATTCTAATGAATACAGTGCAAATATTGGAATAATAGAGTAATAGCACAATGTCTCAGGCCGCTGCTAAAATGGCATAGAGCGGGGGAACAATAAAAGATAAACAAAGTAAAGGGACGGTTAAAAAGAATGGGAGAAATGGAGAGCAAAACAGAGAGGGTGGATATGGTATCAGCAAAGCACTGTGCTCAACTGAATCTTGTCTTCCTGCAGAACAGATAGTCAAGCGAATGCATTCAAACACAGGCATATCAAATTCAGTACAGTAAGCAGCAGGCATCTGTGAAATTCTCCACCGTTTTCTGCATGTTCGGCTCCTGTACCTCATGTTCTTTTACAGTCCTCTGTCCATTCTGAAACGGTTTACTACAATAAATCTTTATATTTACGATGCAAATGTATTGGTGGGGTAATGAGCTGTAACTGTGCGTGTTGGGTTAATTATTAATATCTATAACTTTTGACATTTTAGTAATGCATTTTGTACAAGCATGTGGGTTTCCTTTCTTAAAGTGATGTTCTCTTGTTCCACCCTGTTATGTGACTCCCGAGCAGTCAATTTGAATTTCTTATTTATTATAAGAGCATCACAACCCAGCATCATGTCTGTGGTTATACAAAAGACAAGGAACGTAACCCATTGAAAGCAGCTTATGAACCAGCGTTCAAAGCAACAACAGGTAAAGAAAAAGAATTACCAGACAAGAAAAGGTTATCTACCTGTATTTGGTTCATCCATTGAAAAGGCCTTATTCTCCATAAATATACTTTGGGAGCTTTGCTCTTTCAGGATGGTCTCATAACCCACTCCGCGGCTGGGGTACAAGTCCTCTCCGAAGCTTGATTCAGCCTCATCCTCCTCGGTCAGAAAGCACACCTCTGGTAGTGTGTGAAGCAGCACGAACACCCATGCGTTGGCCACCAATGCTATAGCCAGTGTTGGGTCATCCCAGCTTGCGGTACCATGTACTTTGTTACCGTAGGTGTACATGACGATCCAAGCCACCCAGATACCCACAGACAGCAACCCTGTGATAAAGATGAAAATGCCATCCTTCTGCCAGCGCTTGTGCTTGAACGCTATGACAGGAACAGATGCCAGGATGACGACCAGCATCAGGTTCAGAACGTAGATCAAAGCCATGACGAAGTCTTTGTTTTCGATATTGCAAGGCACGGCAAAACTTGTGTCATTAGAAGGGATCTCGGATTTAATGGGGTACCGGACGATTGTGATAATCAGCCACTCCGTGTTGATGATCACCTCCACCAGCCAGAGTGCCAAAGCTCCTAGGCACAGCACCCAGCCTTTGGGTCCAGAGTTCCTCCTGGACAGCAGGTTGAGGTTCACCGCCTTCATTATGAGGCAAGAGAAGCAGCCCGCAAACAGCACCCCAAAAAGAAAGCGGCGTGAGGCACACGTGGAGAAATCCTTCCCAACGATGAAAGCGAAGGTCAGGCCGAAAAGGCCCAGGGTGCAGATCAGAAAGAAGGTGTCCAGGCCCACCGAGCTGCGTCTCTTTTTATCTGAAATGAAGGGCAAACTGGCCAGGACCACCATCAGGAGAATTACAGTTGCCAGCAACCCGGCAGAGGCAAATGCCTCCAAAACGATGCCCCAGGCTGCACTGAGATCACACAGCTTAAAGTAAAGAGAGTTCACCTCGGAGCCACAACCCTGTGGGGCCGCTTCCACTGCATTGGAGCCTAACAGAGCGGGAAGGCTGACGGCCAGAGGAAGGAGAAAGGTCTGGGACTTGTGAATGAGGCAATCCATCTTCAATGTCACCTGTGATCGGACAAAACAGACGCTAGATTAGATGTGGGAGAGAATGAGAACCTGCTACTGCGTTTTATGAAGAAGAAACAGGTGACTGTGCCTCACGTCATCTCTGCAAAAGAATCTCCTAACACACCCAGGGTGGGTTCAGCCAAAGCTAATGAAACCGCAACAATGATATCACTGCTATTAAAACGTTACATGTTTGTACATGCTCTAATTATGGCCATACTTCGGTGTGAATGTGTGTGTGAATTTGGGTACATGCTGAAGGTCTCACACCAAGTGCAGTAGGTGGTCACTGAGTGAAAAAATGGAATTTCTAACCTTGGAAAACATCCAACCAACTCTGTTAATCATTTATACCACTTTAAACAATATTGACTTTTTCACCCCAGGTTTTAATGCATTCATGACTATACACAGAGTGGGAGTTCAACTTTCAAGGGGTGGAAAAACAAACGGATAAAAGCATAGTAGTGTAAGAAGTACCTAGGTTGAGATGTTTTAAGTCTTTTAAAAGTCAGACATACAACCACGCTCTTGTTACAGAAGGCTGGATGATTATGCAACAATGGACAACATTACTTAAACAGTGCAAATGTACTGTGTAATACAAAACATGTCAGAGATCATCAAGTTTAAATAATTTACAGTCAAGCAGCCAATGAGTACGAGTTATTTGTATTGCAAGAGATAAAATAATTTATAATAAAAAAGGTCAAAGGAAAATAAGCCACAAACAAATGATTTTTTTACTTAAGGTCTTTTTACTGAGCTGGGTAAAACTGCCTTTAGTTAAGTTATTGCACCAGTGACAGTGCGACTTGTTTTTAAATTAAAATGATTAGGGTTCTTAGTTTTGTTTGTAATAAATAAAATAAATAAATAAATAAATAAATAAAAAATAGATAGATAGATAGATAGATAGATAGATATTTTTTTCTTCACTTGTTTTATCTTGCCTGTGGCTCTCGGCTACATTGTGAATGGAAGATGTAAACGTTACAAAGCTGATGAAACTGCAGTGTTAACAACTGTGGTTAAAATAAGTGATTAAAAGATACAATCGAGACTTCCAGGTCTTACAAGGTTGTTAGAAGTCCACAAAGACCGCCCCAATAAGATAAACGGCACTTGAAGCTTTCACCCTAGCACAAAACTAAGCTTCACTTTTGCTTCTATAAAAAAATAAAACCCACAGTGCTAGGAACGTGAAATTATGTGCAGCTTTGGGGGAAAGCTGATCCCACATCAGCCCCTCCCGAGCCGGAGGTTCTTCATGTTCACTTATCTCCCCAGTTAATGACAAACCAATGCATCTTGCACCTTCTGTGGTCTGGGAGAAGTCAATGATCAGTTAGATGGAGGTCTGTGAGAACAAACTGCCGCTGAATAACGGCCTAAAGGGCTCAAAACAAATGTCACTCAGCGTTTACGCCTCAGGGTTATTCACCTGCTGGCATGTCGAAACCAAACATTGTGACAAGTACACACAGACGCCAAACAGAACTGTTTCGATTTAGCATCAGGGAACGGCTAAGCACGGCCTGCTTTCAGAACCTGCACGGCCAGTCCAAACAAACTGCAAACAATACCACACTCTTTTTACTGATGACCTCTATGCATGCAAATGAGCGTTTGCTACACTGCAGCATTTCTGCTAATCTATGTTTGTTTATTCAAACCCTTTCCCGAATCATCCCTTCAATAACCCTACATGAAAGAGAACAACATGGTCATAATTCATCAGTGAGGGACTGTATTACCAATGTACTTTGTTAACAAACAATGAAAATGGAATTATGACTACTACAATATAAAAAATAAGGAGTTTGTTTACAGTCGTCTTCTTGTTGTTCCCATAAATAAAGCTCTTATATCTAATAAAAGGACAGAGGCACCGGCCTCTATACTACGGGACATCCAAAAAGCTAGGTTTATCTCAGGTAATGAGGAAATCCAAATTTAAAGGGGACCATAATGTTTTTCCAGTTTATCACTTACTTTAGTGTGGTGGTGTTTTCTGTCCAGACTACCAGATTATACACCGAGAGGGGGAAACTCTCAGAAATCACTTTTCTCAGCTGTCTAAAATTCCTTATCGGAATGAGACAAGATCATTCTTCAACTCAAAACAAAGCTGGGTGCCAGGAAGCCTGGCAGCCCCTAACACAACACACAGAGAGCTAAAACAGCAAAAACGGTCAGAACTTCTAAAGGCGGGTCGGGTCTACCAGCTTGCTCTGCCGGACTTTCAGAATGGGACTCTGGCTTAAACTGATATGGCAGGATGGACCACTATAAGAACAGCCACAGCAGTGTGGGGGCGGAGCTTGCAGAAGAATTCTGCTCTGATGGCTGACCAGCAGTGGGTGAGCTGACCAAGAGCATGACACATTAGGTGGCAGGGCTTAAGGGCACAGGAGCTCTTAATAAAGGCATACACTGGGCAATTCTAAGTTTGGAATCAAGCCAAATTTCAGCTTTCTTCAGGTATCTTTTGCCTTGCAATGTGAGAGGGGAAGTAATGCCCAACTAACTGCCCAAACTGAGCAAACCCAAAACCACACGCAAACGTAAACGGAGGCAAAAAAAAAAAAAAAAAACAAACAAAAAAAAATCTCTTGTAGCTGAGTTGGTTTTGTCAGTGGCTGAATCCTTATCAGTTGTCCAGTATGACAATGTACACATGGTAAATCCCAAACGGCTGCTTATTGGATATATGATGCACTGTTGGCTGCAACATGCTGTTTTGAATAAAACATACTTAAAGGTAAATTGCTTTCTAGTACACCCCAAATCAAAATCGAGAATCCTGATAGACCAGTTCACAAACTCAGTATCATGAGGTTAAGCTCCTACTCCCCTTGTTAAGCAGACATTTAATAAAGTAAAATATGATTATAATTTAAGCTATGGTGACAAAAAATAAATCATTAACTGATCAGCTGTACTCACCAAAGCAATTTAACCTACAATGGAAACAGCCGACCTTCTTTAAGTACACTAGACCGGTGGTTCCCAACTGTGGTTCTGCCTGCCGCACTGATTTGCATTTTCTAGCTCAAATGACCCACCTAATTAACATTTTAAAAACGCATTAAAAAGCCACTCCTGGATTCCTGAAGGAGGGCTAGACCAGTTCAGCTGGACTATTAAAACAGTCAAGTGCAATTATTAAACCACTTTAGTATCAATCAGACAGTTTATGGTTATACAGTCACTTCAATGTAACTGAGGCTTGTACGTGACTTTGGAGTTTTAAGTAAGGCTTTTCTTATAGGAAACATGTATGTACATAATGCAAAAACTTTTCAAGAACATCATTTTTCAATACATTATGTCTTAATAAAAAAATCTGCATAATTAAATATGAACATATCAACCAAATCATCATGGCTTGGTATAAAATGCTTTGTTCTAGAGAAACTAACCGTGTCAGAGTTATTAACAGTGGTGCTAATAAGAATCAGATCTCTAAACAGTCATGCCTCCTAAAGCTGGTTAAAAGAAAGCTATGGGTTGGAAATGGTTATGAATACCTGATGTTGTAAAAAGTTTGGGCCCAAAATTCTGTTTATTTTTTAGTATGTTTATTTTAATAATCAACTCATGTTTTTATTTTAGTCCCCAAAGAAGTCTTATTTTTCAAG
This sequence comes from Prochilodus magdalenae, assembly GCA_024036415.1. Lineage (NCBI taxonomy): Eukaryota > Metazoa > Chordata > Actinopteri > Characiformes > Prochilodontidae > Prochilodus > Prochilodus magdalenae. Next base: position 6,272 of record JAMWET010001172.1, read on the forward strand.
AGGGTACCACTATTTTATCATCATCATCATCAACAACTTTACACATAAAAATGTAGTCATTCTGGATATTATAAAAGGCTTGTGTTTGCATCCTGGGCATCAGGACCTCTGCTTTCTATCACCACAGTAAAGAAATTTGAGTTGTCTGGTAGTTTCCCCTACAACAAATTATTCCACATCAAAAACCTCTGAATGACTTTGCATAGATCCCAACCATTACTTCACAACAGAAACGCCTGACATATCATTGAACCACCCCTTTAGGAAAACGAACTAAGAACATCAATGGGAACTGATAGTGATGAACAGCAAAACTCTTGTTTATATTATACAGGCTTTAATTCCTCATCGAACACAAACACAATGATAACACAACCAAATGAAGCTAAAACCGTGAACCCAGCGTGCTGGGCGTGAAGGCTGCAATACTGGAGTGCGTGAAAGCATTGAACAAGTGCGAGACCGTGAGGTAATTGACAGACGGCGCGGACCAATCATCTCACTGACCCAAGGGGCTACAGCCAATCAGATTCGAGAAGAGGCGGGACGTGAGGAAATCCGAGTCCACACCCGCACAGGTGAACAGCTAACTAACGTTCAAGAAAACATAAAATGGACAAAAGTTAGCATGTTAGCATAGCAGTCGGGAAAGACACGTAAATCAACATATTCTGGCCAAAATAAGTTTTCAGATTCGGGTTCAGGATAAACCCGTTAAAAGTAACTGCTCGAAAAGACTAATTCATCAACATTAATGATCCCTGGTGGCTCTAAAACAGAGCGAGCTGTAAAGGAGCATCACGAGAACAAACCGTTACGAAAAATAAACCGTCACACGTTGAGTCGCTTTAAATGTAAACCAGATTGGAGGGTATCTAAAAGTTGGTCTCCTGCTAAAACACTGCACTTACTTGTTTCTGGCTGTGGGGTGAATTATCTCTATCCGACTCCGATCACTACTTGCTTGTCAGTTTCCAGTCAGCGTATGAAAATGTGTTGGACATCGCGACGCCGAGCTGCGCAGACGAGTCTCTGAACTCCGCAGAGACAAAAACACCGGTTGTTTCCAGCTTTCGCACCGGAACAGCAGCTGGAGTGATGAGGGCGACCAGCCGTTGAGGTATACCGCCGTGATTATCCTGGTTTTGTGTGCTCCTGCGAAGGGTAACGGCACGATGCGTTACTCTGGAGAAGCGCGCACTGACTGGAGCTGGAGCTCGAGCTCTACCTCTCCCTCTTTCATGCGCGAGCACATGCACGCGCGGGAACGCGCAACGTGAACGCTTCCCCTCCTCTTGCATGCAATGCAGCCCAGAAACTTTAACAAAAAAAGTTAAATATTCTGTTAAAAGAAACCACGATGCAAACGTCCTAGACAGGCTGGAGACGTGTTTAACTATTTATCTCTACAGTAAGCGTGTTGGCGTCACGTGACGTCAGAATAAATAAAGATGCACTAAACGTAAATACCATATAGCATCATAAAAGTTAGGTTTTTTTTATTATTACTGGGAGTAAATACTAAACCTGAGTCACTACGGAGTTGGAACACACGTCAAGTCACAATGTACTGTTTATTTTGTTATTTATTGTGATGTCAACCAATGCAGTAACTGCAATGACTATGCTGCTTTTAATTTTTTTTGTTGTTGCTGACACCACAATATAATATAATATAATATAATATAATATAATATAATATAATATAATATAATATAATATAATATAATATAATATAATATAATATAATATGATATAATATAATATAATATAATATAATATAATATAAAAAATACATCATCTCCACTTTCTGAATACAAAACTTAATTTATAACTTTTTAAACTGTCTGATTTCTCCCAAAAACATTTTAAATATTTAATAAAGTAGCTGAAAAGGCTGTTTCAGGTTTATTTGTCATTTGCACAACATGCACTGAAATGTTTATGGAAAGGCTCTGTTTGATACCCTACAGCAGGGCAGCATTAATATACATACCAACTAAACATATTAAAATAAATATAGAGATATAAAAGAGATATATTTAAATAAATACAACATACACAAAATATACACAAAAATACAGAACATGTATATATGCCTGTTGTCTAAAGTGACATTGTCCATAGCCGTGATATATTAATATTAATAATGACGTGTCAGAGTGCAGTAGTATTTGTGATGTTGGTGGTATTGCTGGTGTTGGTGGTATTGCTGGTCTTGGTGAAAGGCTCACAGCTTGTTCAGGAACATGATGGCTTGTGGGTAGAAACTGTTCATTAGCCGGTTTGTTCTGGCCTGGATGCTGCGGTACCTCCTGCCTGATGGCAGTAAGGTGAACAAGCCTGGGTGGCTACAGTCCAACCGGATCTTTTGGATTTTCATCAGGCAGCGGGACCGGTAGACGTCCTTAGGCAGCGGGACCGGTAGATGTATATCATCCTACGCTGTATATCATCCTACACTGTTATATTCTAACAATACAGTCTTATGCCAAAGTTTTTGCACCCCTGAACAGGTGATGTCTGATTGATTGCCCATCATACAGAAGACACTTCCAACCATGAACATCCAGAAATGTATCTGTACCTGTTATTTACAGGGAAAGATCCATATCAGAGTGTTTTGTAGATGGTATTTACACTTCCTCAGGCAACACTACGTTCAGGTCAGAATGAGGATGATGTTAAAACACCTGACAATGCTGATGTCCTGTATTCCACTTTAGGCGTGCTGCTATAAAGGAAGCAAATGAGGTTGTATCTCTCTCACAGCTGCGCTCATGGGAAAAATTAACACGCAATAAATAACGCCAGTGTATTGTTTAAAGCACCAGGTCTCAACACGTTCACCTTTTCCTGCTCTGTGTAATGGGGAGTCATGCTTGCTTTAGGTGTGCTGTAATTCTGCTGAAAAGGAGCGATATCAGGAATCCGATCTGTTTCCTTGCCAGCAGTTACATTACATTGTTCTACAGAATGGCCACAAAACTAAACAGGGAAATGAGGTTTCGCCCCGGCCATACTGAGTTCCTGGGTTGTAATTCTACTGATCCAAATAAGCAATACAGTAACTGATCATGTACTGTTTGTCAAGACCCACCTTTTAATTAGTGAAGTTGGAGTCTTTCAAGCACACCCATTGCTGATATACTGTAGGTGTTCAGTTGCACCACCATGGTCAGTGCCAAGCTTCAGCTGGAGGGGTATAAAGCCCATCACCATTCTGGAACTGCTTTCTGTGGAGTGATGGAGCATGAGCTGGAATGACCCAACACTGATCATCCAACATCAGCGGTGGATCTCACTAATGCTTTTACGGCTGTATGCAATCAGATTCTCAGAGCAATGTTTTAACATCTAGTGTTAAGCATACACCCTGTTACTACTATTGACTTCAGCAGGAATGCTGGATTAGCAGGCGTGTACAGTCTCTTTGGATGTCCATGCTTCCGATCCTGCGTTTACTTTCAAGAACTGAACTTTGTTTATTGGTTTAGCATCATGGATGTGTATTCTATCTCTCAGTGAGAATGCTGCTGTAAATGACGGTGTAGTTCAGGAGCTACGTTTCCTTCCTCCTTCTTCTTTTGCTCTCAAATAAAGCTGGCGAATAAGAAGCCACTTAATATACAAAACTGAGACTGGAATATATATTATAATCAGTGGACTAGATATTAAAAGACTCACAAGCAGAAGTCTTATCAGATGTATATAAATATATTATATATTATAATTATTTTAAAAAATATGATTAATTAATTATTAAAAAATATATTATAATATATTATAATTATAAATGACCACTCTGCCACTAATCCACCCAGCAGAATATTAAATATCACACATATAATTATTCTTTACATTTTTATCTGCTATACTTTTGATTTATTATGTATTATTTTCCGCTTTGTTTAATAGTTATTAGAGATATAATTTACTTTTTAAATGTAACTATTCAGATATTAATCTAATGAACACACATTTAGTTACTGAATTTCCAGTTCACATATAAAGAACTACAGTAGATTAACTGAACATATAATCTAGTCATTGTTGATCACTGATGTTATTTAAAAAGAAGCACAGAAGGACTAATTAAAATTTTAATACTAAATTCTGTTCAGATTTACCTTGTTTACTTATTATTACTAAAAATCAGGTTCTTTAAAGTATCAGTATCAGTACTGGTATCAGGATATTAGGCCTGGTATTACCTGGTACTGGATCAGAGGTATCAGTGATATTTGGTTTATAGTGGTGGTGAGCCAGACTATTAGACCTATATGCCTATAAAAGCTCTCTGACATATAGCATTAAATGGCAGATGCCTGAGGCATTGTTTTATGATTATATAATAATAGTTCGGTCCCTATTATCACTATTTTACCATCATCAACAATACATATAGCTCCTCAGAAGACACGTGTAGGTTCAGTGATGGTTTTGGATATTAAATATAATGGCTATATACAGGTTGCAGACATTATGACCTCTGGTTCCCATCACCAGCACTGTATAAAACTGGGGGATTATTAAGCGAAAAATATTTTTTAAAAATCTCTTTATGCAGACTAAACATTAAATCCTTGAGGGCTGGTTTCGTGGACTAAGATTAAGTCTAGTTCTGGACTAAACTGCGTTGAAATCCCTATTTGGGTCTGGGAAACTGACCCAGAGTGAGTCACAGTCCAATATAAATGGATGTAAAGCGCCACCTGCTGGTAAAGGGTAGAATGCGTCATTTTGCATGTGTTTGTTTTGATGAACAAAGTTGGACTCTTGGATGTTCAAGCTGCTGTGATTCTAGAGGTCCTTCACATAGACTCCTTACATACAGTTATTTGCTCATTTGTCTCTTCGTGTCCCTGATTCAGTGTTTTGAGAAGGATAACTTTATCATTTATATAAACACATAAAATAGTACTCGGCATTTTTTGGATGCAGCCTGTTTTCTTGGAAAATCTCTTTTCCAGATAAGTTTTTTTTCCCCCCAGTGATGTTAGTAGGCCTTTGGGAATGTCATTATCAGTCCACTGAAGTTCTAGGTCGGTAATAAATCACCAGGCTGTGCAGTCAAGAATCTCTGTTGCTTAAGTTATGTGGCACGAGAGGCTTAATATGCTGCTTATAAATAACTGCAGCTTACAGTGACCACTGGAGACACATGAAAAAGTACATGCATGTATGTGGAGACATTTTAGTCAACACAGTTACACCAACTATATTGACTAGATCAATGTCATCTGTCATTTCGGTTAATGGTCTGACACGGAAAGGTAAGTACCTATTTGTGGAAATGCTGTGTCTTTGGTTGCACAGTCACCCTTTTCTGTAGCTTATTAGTGTTATTATAAACACATTCTGGTGTCCAACTCGCAAGTTTCAGGTTTATTTGTCATTTGCACAACACGTCAGGAGATTTATGCATTGAAATTTTTATGTTGAGGCTCAGTTTGATACTCTACAGCAGGGCAGCATTAATATACATACCAACTAAACATATTAGATAAAGAGATACACAAGAGATACATTAAATAGATGCAAAAATACACAAATACACAAAATACAGAATATACAAAGACAGGAGGGGTCTGTAGAAATTCTTTGATATGTACATTTTTTAGACAAGGATAGTCTGAGAGGGAGCAGGGATATATATATATATAGTGATATTGTCCATAACAGTGATATATTAATAATAATATAATGTGTCAGAGTGCAGTGGTGTTGCTGATGTTGGTGGTGTTGCTGGTGTTGGTGGTATTGGTGAAAGGCTTACAGCTTATTCAGGAAACTGATGGCTTGTGGGTAGAAACAAAAAAGTGTTAATTAATAGAAACACTTTGGACTGCAGTGCACACCATATATGAATGTGTTTCATTCTTTAGAATAACCAAATCATTGGATGACCATATTATCATCATATCACACATGCCAAAACATGATGTTCTTGATCTAACAGGAGATCATTTAAAGTCTGGAAATGAAGTGTGACCTTTGTGAGCCCTAATTCTTTTGATTAATTCAGCTGTAAACAAAGTCATTCTGAGTGGTTCGGTGTGAAATGGAACATTATAGGAACCTGCCTTCAATTCCTCCCTCGTCTCTTGCTTCAGATGTCACTCCTATCCTTTTTAGCCTCCTGCCTCATTTTCTACTCTCTCCCTGGATACATCTACTGACACTTTCCTTCCCCAGAGAAATCCCAGCTTGACACAAATCCTCACTTCTACCAATCTGCACCATGGAACATTATAGGAACAGTGGTGCCAATATGAACTAGAAGTCGTGATGTCTTCAACAGAAAGATCATTTTGTCAATGATATATCCAAAACCACCCAGTGAAGAGTTTATACGTGTAATGTTTAGGTAATTCATCGTTTCAAATCTGGAAACTTCTTTGGGAACTATTTTGCCTGTCTACACACTACAGTTATCCCTCCGCCAGGAACAGCATCGTGCGCTAAAACATGATCTCAAGCTACTCAACTACACTAACATACCAATAGTCATGTGACAGCAGTATGTAAATAGATCATGAGGTGGAGTTACTTTAGGGGAAGCCTGGGTAACACCCACACCTGTATAAGTTGTGAGGTGTTCTTTAGTGAGTGAGGCTGAACATTGGTCAGTGTGCTCATGGCCCTGCCTTTAACTGGTTTGCCGGTCTCAATGGTGGTGATTCACTCTTTTTGAATACCATCTATCATTCCCCACTAAACCTTATATCATTCCCATGAATCATCCTCCATGTTCTCTAGGTATCTTCCTAGATGAGTTAGTCTGTTGCCCATTGGTGGAAACCTATTCATTCTCTTCAGTGATGATCCAACAGTCAAGCTACAGGCAGCTTGCCTCAAACTATTGCTATCATCTTCTGACCCTTACCCTCAACCAGTGTTCTCCTTTGCACAGATCTGCCGACGTTCTGGACCAGATTATCAGCAGACGAACCCCTACACTAGATATCAGGGCAATCTCATAATCTTCAAACTTGGCAATGGTCAAAAGTCGATCTGTACCTCGGTGCCCCTTTGAGCTTCAAGTACAGTTTCGCTTTCCGGCAAGGGTCAAGACTTTTTCCAGAGGTCAGAACTTCCACTGGCTATCCCAACAATGGATTCTCATGAGATCGTCAAACACAAACTGAAGACCAATTTCTTTCAGATCTCTTCAGATCTACACAGTATCACAGTACCCTCCTTCACTGCTCAGGTCATCACTTTCTATCTTTCACACTCTCCCTCCCTGCTCATTCCGTCCATGTCCAGATCCTCCCTCCTCTCCTGCTTCAGATGTCCCTCCTATCCTTCTCAGCCCTGCCTCATTTTCTTCTCTCTCCCTGGATACAGCTACAGACACTTTCCTTCCCGAGGGAAATCCCAGCCTGACTCAGATCCTCACTTCTACCAATCTCCACCATGATTCTCACCTGGAGTAACTTCTGCAAAGTGATCTTTCTACAATGGGAAGCTGAAAGCATTAGCTTCTGTTTCATGCAAGCCTTTCTGCCTCTCCTCTTTCCTTAACGCTCCTTATTAGTCACCCTTTTCCCTTACCCCAGAGGATTCTGTCACCTACTTTAAAGGGAAGGCTTATAGGCTAAGAGAGTCCTAGTCCTCATTCTTCACACTGCTCCTGTCAATCTCCATTGACCTGCTGGCCTTTATCATGTTCATGATAACCAGTTCCTTGTTGTTAGGTCATGTTCCATCCGCCTTTAAGACCGCCATGGTGGATGGCAGCAGCTGCCAGCTGGAATGACTCATTCCTTTCCTCACCAAAAATCTTAAAAGTGCTGTCTACAATCAACCGTCTGTCTACTCCTCAATCAGAACCAGCTCCAGAACACACAGTCAGTCTGGCTTCAAACCAGCAAACAGAAACTGCTCTCCTAGAAGTGACTGAGAAACTCCAGGCAGCAAGATCAGCCAAACTGTCCTCGGTTCTGATTCCTATTGACCAGTCTTCGATGCGGATAACCACCGGTGTCCCTCAAGGCTCCGTGCTGGGTCCTTTTCTGTTTTCACTTTACACTTATTGATGTAGTTACTTTGAATAGCTTCTCATTCTACTGCTATGCTGATGACACCCATACAGTGCTTTCCTTCCCACTACCTCAGGGTTCCAGTTGCATCTTGGCATGTCTGACTGACATATCGTTATGGATGACAGCTCACTACGTGAAGCCTTCACCAAGACCTTTTCTCCTCTCTATTGTTTGGCTTGTCTTCAATCTTCCCAAGTTCACTCATGTCACTCCACTGCTACACCCCCTTCACTTGCTTAATATAGCCGCTTGCTTTAGATTTCAAACTCTAATGCTTGCATACAAAGCCAAGAATGGACTAGTCCCTCCCTACCTTAATGCAATGGTCAGTCTGTACCACAGCTTGGCTTTACTCACCGTCCTTTAAGATGCATGGGACAAGGGTCAAGACTCTTTTCTGTCCTGGCACCCAGATAATGGAATGAACCTCCACTGGCTGTCTAAACAGCAGACTCCCTCACGGTCTTCAAATGCAGACTGAAGACTGTGTCTGTGTGAATCACTTAGGATCACTAATAAGTAAATACTTATTGAAATGCATTGTAGTGCACTTATGCAGCATTCAATCTAAAATTTTCTTTCTAGCTTTGAACATTGGTGAGGTGCCTAACGTAGCATTGAACGCTAAGAGATGCTGAGACTCTGGTTCATGCATTTATTTCATCTAGGCTAGATTACTGCAATGCTCTGTTCTATGGTCTACCCTCCAAAACCCTTCGCCCTCTACAGTACATTCAAAACTCCGCAGCCAGAGTCTTAGTCCGCACCAAGAAGTCCGCGCACATCACCCCCATCCTTCTTCAGCTGCACTGGCTACCAGTTACAGAGCACCAGTTAAAGCCCTACACTGGCTAGCACCCACCTATCTGTCAGCCCTCCTACATCCTTACGTCCCATCACATAAACTAAGGTCCTCTGAATCTGGTCTAGCTGTACCTAGGTCTAGGCTTTCCTCTATGCGTGGCAGGTCATTTAGTGTTGCTGCCCCCACACTCTGGAACTCCCTACCTTCATCTATACGCACTTCTCCCTCTCTTTCCGTCTTCAAAACTCACATTTTCTCTGAACATTTTCATTGTTCATGATTAATTTTTTTGTTTGTTTGTTTATTATTGTGTTTGTAAAGCGTCCTTGTGTTTGTGAAAGGCGCTAAAGAAATGTAAGTCATTATTATTATTATTATTATTATTATTATTAATGCACATCATTAAAATTCAAGGTAAGCTATATTGTACCTATTTACAGTAAGAACTACAAAGATCTAAGTAGTTTACTCAGTATGGTTTGGAAATCTGAAAGCCAGGCACTGAAATATATGCATACATGCAAATGAAATATGCTGTACGTAGTAATCTTTAATATTTCCATATATGAGTGGAAACATTTTGTATCATATTGATGTGATAATTGTCTTTTAGGGCAAAACGTAATTACAACCAATAATTTTCTTCCTTTTAAAGCAGTACCTATACTGTGCCTTACACCTCATGTAAGCATCACCTATCAGGTCATGTTTTATTCCTCACAGATTAAGCATGTGGTCTGCATCTGCTCGTTTTCCAGTGTAGCGGACGTGTGTTTAAACATGACGTTGTGCGCATTTGCAGAGAAACGACTGCGTAAAGTGCATAAAATTGGAAACGGGTCATTGCACAAAAGCAAAGCACACACAGCACTGGGATAAAATGTGGCTTTTTTCATTAAGGTGATTTGCAAGGTAGATTTAGCAATGTTTAAATGTCCGTCTAAACTGATAGACAGTTCTTTGATAACAATAACAGCAAAAACATTAACACCAACAGCATTAACAACACAGCATGTGAACCCTCTGACCTTCTATTAGTGACTCAGAGGCCTCTTCAGCAATGAGGACTGCTGCTTCAGGAGGTTAGTTCATTTGCTGTTGTGTTAATAAGAGCGAGACAGTGACATTCTTTCAGCAGCATTCAGCAGAAGCCTAATTTAGCATTTGATCAACACCAATAGAGCTAACAGAGACTCCAAATGTGGGTAAAACTGATCAAACTGATGGCTGGTGCTAGGGATTTCAGCAATGCAGTGGGCTAATATGGTGTACGGCAAATGTGCTATGACTTTGGCATATAGGTTCCGAGAGCTGAACCATGATTGACAGTACCAGGCCCTTCAGACCTTTTGACCTATAACCCCCAAAACAATGATAATGCTCATTTGTGCATGCCCAGGTGACCATTTTTGACCCTTCAAGATCAAATGCATGTTATCACATGATAACCGATGCTTATGAAACACATTCCATATTTTATTTGAATCTCATAACAGACATATTAACATACAATATATTTCATTTGATGTGACAGTTTTAACAGTGACCTTGCTTGCTCGACCTTCAATAAAGATTCCTGGAACAGTGCTGCCGGTGTTTCCATTTCTAACAACTGGCTAAATCTGGTTAGACTAAAGCTCATGTTCATAGTCTAGAACTTTCAGAAGGCCTCATACAATGTCAGAAAATGTCTCATCTATCTAGATCAAAACAAAACTGGCTGACTCCACTGTCAGTTCCTCATCATAATGGCAGGTAAACTAACGCGAATGGCCTGCAGTTCAGTTCTTAAAGTCCTAACCAATAGGAGAGCTTGAGGTTCGATTTTTTGCAAACTAACGTGGCTTTAGAAGTAAACCAACATGGTGGATGACAGTAAGGCCATTACTATGCTGTTGGTGTGTGCTTTCTGCCAAGGTGCAGAATACAGGGAGGCATGGGGGACTGGGGATTGGTTGGCCCAAGATCCCCCCCAAAAAAAGCAAAAACGGTTGGACCTCCTGAATATCTCAAAATCACTATTCTGGGGTCGGGGCTAAGTGGGCCGGGGGTCCCTGGAAGCAAACCAAACATTTTGTTGCTACTGAAGCTTCACCACCACTATGGCAAGTGAACTAGCTTAGCGCCAGACAGCCAGGTAGCACTGGACCCCCGGAATACCAGGGGGTATTTTGTACATGATTCTCTGAGGTGAAAAAAACAAACCGAAGACCAAAACATGGATGACGCAATGGTTGTAATATTTACAGTTCACCACTGTGAATTCCACCCCACAGGATTATCTGGGAAGATTAAAATCTCTCAAATTACTGTGGCTTTCCTGAGGACCTGAAAAATTACTCTTGTTTACATTTATGGCGTTCAGCTGACGCTCTTATCCAGAGCGACTTACAAGGTTAATTAGGCCAGTTAGGTGGGCCAGTGTGGTGTTAGGAGTCTTGCCCAAGGACTCTTATTGGTGTAGCACAGCGTCGTCACCCAGCATAATCACCCAGACCTGGATTCGAACCCCAGTCTCCCACATGTGGTGGTGGCTCCTTGGCTGGTAGTGGTGTTATACGCTAGCTACACCAGCCACAAATCTCTTGTGATTGGTATGATGCTAGTGGGAAGATATTAGCTTCTGTTACTTGTTAGCTACATTAGTCTTACAATACTGACACTTTAGTCAGCATTTGGGGTAACATAAAAATAAACAAAAAAGCTACATGAATCAACACTGTGGTGTTTGCATGCATGCATCATTCTGCATTGGCTGCATCCTAGAGACACACCATGCGGGATGCACCAGTACGCATGCTATTTCCTAAATGAGTTTGGAATGTATACAATTTTGAGGATTTGCTGTAAATGTGCTATTCACACACCTTACCCGCTCTGACCACTTCCACCCCCAAATCCACCAGACCACCCTACCACACACACATGCCCAATGTCCCCATGTAGCTTTCAGATGCCTCCCATTCATGATCGACTTCTATCCACCAAGTTGGATAGAGAGGCATTATAAGGCCAGCTGCATGACTGCCAATCAACCCATTTCCTGTCATTACTGGTCAGTGGCAACACATTCAGTTCTCATTAAAACCACACTGGATTAAAAAACCTGAACAAAATGAGCTGCCTAAACAGTAAAACAGGAGAACGACTCAGGCATTTTTACCAGAGAGGCAGCGACAGCAATGGACAGGAGAAAGATCAGTCAGTAACACCGCCCCACCACCCCTTCCCGTGTCCCACCCTCTGTGTTGCTTCCCCTCCATCCTGCAGCTGTCCACGACCCAGCACGGCTCCATTAGCTTGTAAGTAGAAGCCAGTGTGGGACTGTGGTGGCTTTATTGTGTAAAATATTTAGACCCTCTCTCGCCCCCTCTCCCAACACCGAGTTCATTAGGATCTCAGTGACTGATGTGCTATTGACGTATGTCTCCCCTGCTGCCAGTGTTTGCTGTGCAGCAGGAGGCGTCTTCAAAGAGGCAAAATATGATAACATCAGCCTGACCAGGACAGGAGATAGAGAAGGAGAGAGAGAAGAAGAAGAAGGTGATGGTGTGGGGCACACTGGAGAGCTAAGAGTTTATCGAGAGGCCATTTATGAGACTCAGTCTAAACCCGGTCTCAGCAAGGCTCCCAAGTGAACAACTCAATGAACTTGTGTAGCACTGATTGCATTTGAAAACTTAAAATAAAAAGAAATCGAGAAAAATGGTACCACTTTAGAATAAGGCTACCTTTATAAAAAGTATACAGAGTTTACTAATGGTTATTAATAATTAATAACCAGTGACATACATAACTCTCAACACATCAATAAGATGGGCAGCATTGACCTGTTGGTGGTCTAACAGTAAACACACGTGCTGTTATACTGTTTAGCTCTCATTCTGATGTTTGCTGATCCTACTCCATCTTTTCCATAGGTCCACATAAATCCTGTAAGCTTCAATACACATCGTCGCTGTCCAATGAAAAGCATGTATCTCCATTTTGGCCGATTTTTACTTTTATGCCTCATTTGATCACATGAGCTGCTGTTTACACTGTGTGGAGATTTCATGAAGAATGGGCCAACAGAAATGGCCCAGCATTGCTTGGAAGGACGTCTGGTTCCATTGACTTCCATTCAAATTAAATGAGGTTTTTGGCCTCTCCTGTAAAGTTGCCATTTTGGAGATACCTGTTTTTCTTTGGACAGTGATTTTCACATACGTCATATGGGGGAGCTCATTTTATCAGTGCGTTATAACTGCTTATTAACACTTTGTAATATGATCATGACCGAACTAAGAGTCAACAATAACCTATTTTTAAACCATTTATAAAGGTAGCCTTATTCTAAAGTGGTACCAGAAAAATATTCATTTATTGGCCCAAATGTCATGATGGACACACATGCTAGCTGTGTTAACTAAGGCCCACTATCATAATACAAGAGCCAATGTGAATTGGAAATGTTGGCCGTGGTAAAATATGGTACTGAGAACGGGGTAAAGGTTTGTAAGCTAGCTGACCATAATTGCTTGACAATAGTTGGGGATGGTGGGTGTGACAGGGGATCGAGAGAGGGCATGGTTAAATGGTTAGTACTTTTTTCATAGTGTAAAAGTGGATAAGGAGCCGTTGGCCCGACTCAGACTTGGGCTGTGGGTTAATTGGGTTGGTGATGGCTAGCGTGGTTGGACCGAGGAATGAAGGGAAAGAGACTCGATCATGGACTTCACTCTTTAATGCTGAACGCTTTCCCCAAGCTAGTCGTACCTGCCACTAGACATGCTCCGCCATATTTTCTCTGCCGCTCTTTTCACTCACCCTCTTGCTCTGTCTTACCCGCTCGCTCACTCACCCACTACGCCTACCGTTCTACATCATCAACACATACAGCAGATTTTAAACAACCAATTATGGGATGTAGTTATTAATTACAATTATTAATTACTGCTCTTACAATAGTAAGTAGAAGACATTTTCTGGGCTAGTAATACTTCTGATCCAAGGTTAGAGGGGAAATAAGATTAATGAAAAATATAACACCAGATGTTCACTGACTTTTTACACTCATCAGAAATACATTACATAGCTACAAAAGGTAATATCACATAATGCCAGGGCCTAGATTTTGTTATCCAGTCATCCTGAGGCCTAAATCCAATGTGCGAAATACAGTGGGTTCGGCGGGGGGTGGGGTGGCGGTGGGTCCTCTAGTTAACCTCTTGGACCTCCTGAATCTCTCAAAATCAAAATTCCTTTTGAAAAAATGTATTATGGCATTATGCTGTTGGGGAAAATACAAACCCAGGGAAAGGTCATTGTTTAGCTGCTTCACCCACAATCAAAGTTCTGTCTTCGGTAGTCTTAACTTTCTAGAGATGAGGCACTGGTCTGCCTCAGGGTGGCGCTGCTGCATATTTGTTCACCTACAGTAGTTGGTCCTTCACAGTCTAGCAAGTGTAACTATGACCGTGGGCCTCTGAAAACTTGACAATATGGCCCAGCATAAAAACAGGCCCCATTTCTACAAGAATTTGGTGAAAAGGTGAATTCTTACCGACTTCTCCGAGAGATGGGTGGAATATCTTAGTTAGGGTGTGAAAGACTTGGCAAGCTGGAAAAGAGAATTTCCAGAAGACCAAGTGTTAGACCAACCAGTTGTAGACCACCACTGCTGTGGTGAGCAGGCCTCCTGGGCTAGATTAGCAAGTCAGGATGTGAACCCTTATATAGCAGGGGGTATATCACACACTGACGAAAACTGTTGTCCAGTTTATTAAGAAACAGTTTGTCGTTGTCATGGTAATACAGCATCAGAAACCACCTAAGCCAATACATATAAGATATATGTGGTGATTTAGCTGTGAGTTGTTACTTATTAGCGACATTAGCCTCGTAGGTCCCGTTCAAAACAAAGGAAGCAGACTTCAGACAATACGTCTTGACTGACCAGTTACAATTGAGATAGGGAGAAAAACGGTCCTAATTTGATTTCCTTTGGTAGAACGGTTCCTTTAACAGTGTTGTCAGTCAGCTAGTCCAGGTTTTAGCTAAGAACACCCATCTTCAAACAAGCTAATTTGTCAGAAAACAGTGAATCGACTCCGAGACCTAATTAAAGCAGATTGTCATTGGTGATAAAGTCAAGGTCTGATCATTGATCATTCCGGTCTGCTTCCACTTCACTCTCTTTTCTTTTATCAGCTCCACTAGGACCGGACTCCTGCTAGCCTGGACAGGGACAGAAGCTCTAAGACTCTGATAATGAAAAGTTTTAAAGTGGTGTTCACGATACGGTGAGCCATTCTGCGATATGCCGTTTATGATATCTCAGTATTTACTCTATGCAATGTTAGCATGACCTGTTTTGCCAGTGATCCTAATGGCTTCTATCTGATGGAAAGTGTGTGTGTGCATGTGTGTGTGTGTGCTGGGAGTCAGCATGACCGTTGGTTGGTGTGTTTAGCGGAGACTATAGAGTGTTTGCATAGTGGGGGCTTCACTCCTGACAGTCCTGAACACATCCCCCACTGAAAGCTTCATCGAGTCCTGTTTTACCATGAATAAACAACAGGTCTGGCAGATGCAGTTTGCTTACGGGAGGGGGAGAAAACACCGGATCATGTCAGTCTGCTCTGCCAACCGTGCTCACAAAAGACCTGATCCCATGTAAAATACAGCACATAAGCACATACCTGTCCAGACTGTTCCATCTCTGGGCTGCCTATAATATAATATAATATAATATAATATAATATAATATAATATAATATAATATAATTTCTTATTATTTTATTCATGGCAAGAATATAAATACATTATAAGCTGATATATAATATAATATAATATAATATAATATAATATAATATAATATAATATAATATAATATAATATAATATAATTCTTATTATTTTATTCATGGCAAGAATATAAATACATTATAAGCTGATATTTAATATAATATAATATAATATAATATAATATAATATAATATAATATAATATAATATAATATAATATAATATAATATAATATAATATAATACACTTTAATTTTTTAAATTTAAGTCTAATAAATAATTTTTTTCACTTTTATTGTAATTTCATAGCACATTTTTCAGATTTAATTACATTTTTCAACTATGGTACAATCTGGCTATTGATTTAAACTTCAGATTAACCTTTAAACTAGGACCTTATACAGATTTCAGTTATTTTAGAATAGTCTCTTGCTGTGTGTGTCATTCTGGACATATAACATTTTGTACATCTTTAAACAGATAAGGAACCATGAAGTAGAAACACAGTATCATAATAATTTTATTCATGTATCTTTAACTAAGTGGTTTCTTTTAAAAGATTGTATATAATGTAATGTTAAAAAGATTGTAGTTTAATTGTTGTTGATGATTTTGATTTAAGACATGCTTAGATATGAATCAATCATTTTAATTGCTGGAATTAAGATCTTGGCAGATTTTGAGAGAAATAATCCACAACAGAGAACGCTCTGTATCTCAGGCCTAGTCATGCCACTTTATCGCTGGAACTATGCTTCTGGAAATGTAATGAAGTGTCTGGAATGTGAGGGAATCAGATGGGAATGAGACGTATAATTCACATACATACATCACATGACATGGAAATGACAAGCGCAATCAACAAGGAAAACAAATGCTGGTACCAACCGCTGCCTGAGTGAACTCACACAGTAACGAAAACAGTATCAGGTTCTGGATCACAGCCATTAGTGTGAAACGTCAAAACACAAAACTAATAATGAGTTTAAAAATCTGCGCTTAATAAATAAAATACTTTATGCTAAGATATGAACGTCCTGCCAAAGATGGAGCAATAAACAATAATGTGACTGTAATAAAAACGACACAATGTTCTGGAGAGGAGGTGATGCGGATGATTGGCAGCTGTCCATCAGTGCTCCTGGACAATAAAGAAAATAGTTATTAATATGGCAACAGGTGAGGAGGCAATCTTGGGTCTCTTTGGTCTTATGTGCCTTTGTGAAACATGGTAGATGGGAGAACTACAGACCGTAAATGAGATTCTGAGGTGATTAGGGCCTGGCTTTCCAGTACGCACTGAGGATGATATTAATGGCATATGGGGTTAATGCTCAGACCTAATGTGTTAAAATGGGTTTCCTCCAGGACACAGCTCTGCAGAGATTAGCCACTTCCCTTACCTTACACTCTGAGTTCACTTTATAATGGTCTTGCTAATTAAAAGTTGCTTTTGTCCACCAGGACCAGAGTCTGACACGTGTGAACTAGATGTTTGCGTAGCCCATAAGGTCACTGGCAGACCACAATGATATGGTCTGCTGTGCACACAATGGTTGTAATCATTAGTGCAGTTTTCTGATTTCTGATGGTCATATAAACAGCACACTCTGATTTCCTAGACTGGATAAAGGCCTGGAGAACATTTGAACAAACCGAATACAGAGAGCTGGCTTTGGCTTAGTAACCAGGTTTTCAGTGCATGTATACCCCTTACTCTGATTTCTTTCTGATTTCCCAGTCTGTACATGTGAATGAAGGATTTCAGCATTTTCAGGCCAAGTGCTTTAAAAAGAAAGCTGTGGTATTATGTTTGAATTTTATGTTATGGTTATGTTACAGATTTATGTTTTTTAAGATTTAAGATTTTAATCCCTTATTAGTCCAACAGTGGGGAAATTTTAGTCTCCACATTTAACCAATCTGTGAAGTGAAACACCCACATACACACACACTAGTGAACACACACACTAGGGGCAGTGAGCACACTTACCCGGAGCGGTGGGCAGCCCTATCCACGGCGCCCGGGGAGCAGTTGGGGGTTAGGTGCCTTGCTCAAGGGCACCTCTGTCGTTACTGTCAGTTCAGGAAATTTAACCGTCAACCCTCCGGTCACAAGGCTGGTTCCCTAACCTCCAGCCCACGACTGCCCCAAAAACTACGGAGCGCTTCACAGATTAGTGTGTCATCCTTTCGCAGGGGCCATGCTAATCTTCTCTGTATTGATCCAAGTTTAGTATATGTGCTGCCGTAGCAAGCACATATCAGATTATGAAGTGCACGTAAACACACTTACAATGGTGTACCTATCCTTTTGCAACAGGCTTCAGATTAAAGGGATAGACTGGCAAAAGAACAAAGAAGTGTTTTACACCAAATGTCGTTGATCAGCCATGGTATGTTCACTTCCTTAGCTTTGCACTAATGCTAAGAGGCTAATGTTATGTACCTTTTAATTGTGACATGGACAAAACCTGGTATCATTACAGACAGCAGCAGTAGTAGCCATTGTGCTGTTGGAATTTTGCCACTGCTTTTGGATACTTTTTTTAAATGCAGGTCTTTATGATGCTAATTGGGAGGTATTAGCCTCCTTAGCCCCCCTTTAGGAACAGAATGTCCCTCAAGGTCCTAAGCTAAGTGAACACACCAATTTATTTCAGGACATCATTGCTGTCAGCTGATTATGGCTATGTTCTTATGGCTGCTAACCGTGTTCTGACACACCAGCCATGACATTCAGTGAGCAGTGATGCCCTCCATGAATCATCCTGTTAGTGACAGCACCATTGGCAGACGCCTGCGTGATGCCGGACTACAGGCATACACGCCGTTGTGACAACAACCCTTAACACCCTGTCACTGTTCTCAAAGACTGCAATGGTGTGGTGCCAGACTGTCATGGAGTGACTCAGAATGACAACGGGTCATCTTCAGTGACGAGTCCCGCTTTGGTCTTGGTGAAGACAACCAATGATTCCATGTGTATATACAGTGTGGTCATGGCCAGGAGCTGTGTGAGAAAAGTCAAGGTGCATAGGGTGGATGACAGGACATCACAAGGAACCTCTACAACGGGACGTCTGGCATGGTAACCTTTATCTTCCTTCCCAACAGCACTGCAGTCCCACCCTTCCTTCTGGGTGGAACTATACTATATTCACCATGCTCAGTGACACAGGCAACCATTTGTGGTGCCGTCTTTAGAAGAAGGAAGCCTCTGATCTCTGCTGAGCTGTGGACCAGAAGGAACCCAGTTTGACTCCCTGGCAGCTGTGCAAGACTAAAGACAGCAACACTCCAACAGCAATCTTGGCTGATTCACTACATATGGATCGAAAATGATTCCTTTGAGAACAGTCCAGGTAGCCTAGTAAAAACAAAATGAGAGGTAGAACTTCCTGCAGTTCACAATCTGACTTCCAGGCTAAGAGCAGGTGCTACGTAATGATGTCTGTACTGAGGGCTGACAGCGGAGTGGCATCTCTGTGAGAGCGCTTGGTGCTGCTGGACAGAGAAGAGTTGGAGGTGTTGGCAGAGGCATGCCGGTGGTGGTAGGATCTTGGTGTGTGCAGTGAGGCCCCTCTCAGGAGCAGCACATCCTTCACAGCCCCTCTGAAGGACTTGCTGACGAAGCAGTAGAGGAAGAAGTTCACCGCTGTGTTTAGCATGGCTAGCATGTTTGCCAGGTCGTAGGCTAAGTGCACACGCCAGTCCCTGTGAACTGATGACACGTACAGGTGGTAGAGTACCACAGCTGTCCGTGGGGCCCACAGAACCGCGAACACAGAGGTGATGGCTAGAAGCATCGCCGTGGTTTTCCCCAGCCTGCCTGCTGCCGCCCGCTGCTGCCTGCCCTCCTCCTGGCATCTTTGCTGGAGCCGGCGCCTCCGGAGTCGCAAAACGATTAGCGAATTTAGCACTAGGAAGATGCTGCATGGCAGAAAGTAGATGATGGTCACATGGGCCCAGATGAGCACAGAGTCCAGGGTGTTGGGGGGCCTGCTGACCCGCCACATGTCTGACCACCAGAAGAAGGGCACGCCGGATGCTAGGGCCAGTGTCAGGACAACGATGATAATGCGTCGCGCCCGGGCTGGATAGCTGATCTGCAGGTGGAGCAAAGGATGGCACAGGGCAACATAACGGTCAATGGTCAGTGGAACTGTGGCCCAAATGGACGCGTGGTTGGCAGCAAATTCCAGGGCGCTGACTGAACGCAACAACACCACAGGAACATCACGATGGAACACGGCGGTTTCCAGCAGAAAGCCCACAAAGATGATGAAGAGCTGGCTGAGGATGTCCGAGCCCGTCAAAGCAAGCAAGTAGACATACAAGGCCTTCTGGGTGCGGGCGGCCAAGCGGGACAGGGCCACCAACGTCAGAATGTTCACTAGGAGGGATGAACAAGAGGAATAAGATGGGTCAGTGAGCCACCAATGTCAGTTTGATCACTAATGAGTATGGATCAAGGTGATGAGTCATTAACATCGTCTTCCTTCAATGGTAACATCCTTAACAGTCCTGTAGTAGGTAATGTCAAATAACACAATCACTGCTAGACTCATGGTCTTTGCTGTTGCAAGAGACAACAGGGTTATACTTACTGCTGTGCTCTTTACAAACTGTTCGTCCATCACTCTCATTTTTAGATATGAAATATTTCATTTCAGCCAGAAATCTCCTCACAATGGGGCACCATTAACGGCCAAACAGTTTTATACCACCAAAATGGTGGTCTGTCAGTCTGTTAGACCCCCCTGTTAATGCCCATCCTCTGGTCTCAATGTAGAGGTCTGCATTTCTCTGTGACATTCGTTGCCCCCCCACCCCCCAGGTCCCACCAGAATATTTTGCATTGTATTGAATGCATGAGATTGACCATGAGGTTAACCCATCCAGTGCCTGCACAGCAACATGTATACGTGTTAAAAAATCCTGCACATTAATAGTACTATAATAATTAAATGTACAGGGGTTGGACAATGAAACTATAACACCTGGTTTTAGACCACAATCATTTATTAGTATGGTGTAGGGCCTCCTTTTGCGGCCAATACAGCGTCATTTGGGCAGCCGTGGTTTTATGTTTTTTGGATACAATCCGGGTTAGCACCCGAACATCCCTTTCAGACAGCTTCCTCCTGCATCCACAGTTGATCCTCTTGGATGTGGTTCGTCCTTCTTGGTGGTATGCTGACATTACCCTGGATACCGTGGCTCTTGATACATCACAAAGACTTGCTGTCTTGGTCACAGATGCGCCAGCAAGACGTGCACCAACAATCTGTCCTCTTTTGAACTCTGGTATGTCACCCATAATGTTGTGTGCATTGCAGTATTTTGAGCAGAACTGTGCTCTTACCTGCTAACTGAACCTTCACACTCTGCTCTTACTGGTGCAATGTGCCATTAATGAAGATTGGCCACCAGGCTGGTCCAATTTAGCCATGAGACCTCCCACACTAAAATGACAGGTGTTTCAGTTTCATTGTCCAACCCCTGTATATAAAATGTATTATATAATAAAAATAATTTTTTATTATAATGTTCACAAATTCAATTTAATGTGCTGAATTATTTGGGGATTTTAATGGCCTATTTTTGAGTATTTTGCTGCATCCTGGCAGAGAAAACCAGTCTCCTGGTCTGTTCTCTAAAAAACTGTGCTGCTTTAGTGGAGTAGCTGAGACACACGGCCAGTTAGCTCCAGCACGGCCTGTGTGAAAGTGCCAGCCTGTTAACATGAGTGGCAAAATGAGGTTCAAGCAGTTCACAGGGGTATATTGTCCTAATATCACACGAATCAAAACATTTCAAATGTGATGATTTCAGGAGAAATCTAATTAATTTAATTAAATTAATTTGTGAATAGAGTATATCAAATATTGGATCTCCTCTGCCCTATTATGGGGCTGTGGGAAGAAGCAGACTAAAACGTCTACGTTGTGACCAGGAGTGGAACAAATGGAGTGCTGTTTCTCGGTGGAAGCAGAGCACATTGTAACAGGAGCAGTATTAGAAACACAGAACATTCAGTGTGGTTATTCCAACACAGCTTGCACACATAGGACAGCTGTAGAAAAAACCTATGGATCATCCTGGAAAACTCCAGTGCTCCAGTCTTTCATCAGTGGCCAGTATCATGACCACAGTGGATGGATATTTTTGAGTGGTGGTCCACTTTCAACCTAGCAGTAACACTGGTATAATAAAAACCTCAACCAATAGTGTCCTATACACTCGTACCACAACCGCACCAACCACTATGTCAGTGTCACTGCTGTGTTGAGAATGACCCATCACTCAAATGCATTGTCTGGACAGCAGCAGTCCTGTGATCACTGACCAATGGTGAATGGAGGGATCAGTGTACTATGCAGTGATAAGGTAGATCATAAAGTGGCCAGCAGGTTGAAGCACTGTTTCTAATAAGGTGATGATTATACCACCCTGAGCGAATGTGGGATGCGACACTATGAGATAAGCTTTAAACATAAAGACAGTTGACTATTTATTCACTTATTGATTTGTGGGGGTTTGGCAGTGATTGATTGATTGATAGATTGATTGATTTTCCCATGTTCATATTTCTCACATCTGTCTAGTTTTATTAATTAGGTGCCGGAGTGATGCTGATGTTTTCTGGAATGCAGGCCGTCTATGACCCTCCACTGAATGACAGACTACATTGTTTGACATTGTCTATTTATAGTCCTTTGTCATCCTAATGTTATATCAGTGATACACCTGTGTCCTTACCTGGAACTCCCACACACAAGAGAGTGCTGTAGTAGACGACAGGGATGTAGCCGAGTACACACTCTGACCTACGGTACTCCTCCGTGCTGTCTTTCTCTTCCTGGTGGCTGAGCACCGTGCCATTATGCCAGCTGATCATGGCCCTTAAGATCCTCCTGTGCCAAGACAGACGGTGGGTAAAAATACATTAACGCCACATTGACTGATTCTACGAGGGTCTAAACATATTGTAAGCAACTGTGTGGTGGTAGTCCTCTAGATCTTTTATCCCCAGACCCCACAGGAACCTGTATGTGGGCCTACACTTTAGTTCCCCACTCTTACCACTTACTATGAAACTTAAGTAGCCCTAAGTAGTCTTAGAACTGAATGAATAGAAGGTCTCCAGTTACCTCCAGGCAGTGTTTTACCTACCAGACCTTTCTTTTAAATGATCCTGGTGTCTATGTTCACACTTCACTGTAAACCTACTTAAAACCTAGCTTAACTGCATGTGTGTTTTATCTTTTAGCACAGCCAAGAGGAGGACACGTTCTCCTGTTGGTTCCTCCCATAGCCCTCTTGACCAAAATATCCCTGGTGCTTGAACTGGTTCTGTTCAGGCTTTGTTAAACCTCAGTGTTATTACAGGGACCAGCATGCATTTGCACCAGCTTCATTGTTGGTTGGTGTAGCTCAGCGGATAACACCACAAGCCACCACTTAGTATGGGAGACTGGGGTTCGAATCCTGGTCTGGGTGACTGTGCTGTGCTACAACAATAAGAGTCCTTGGGCAAGACTCCTAACACTACATTGGCCCACCTGTAATAGGATTAACCCTGTAAGTCTCTCTGGATAAGAGCGTCAGCTAAATGCCATGAATGAATAAATATTGGAACCAAGCAGTGAGTGTACACAGCACAAACAAGATGGTGGATGGTATAGTTTACCTGCGAGTGCTTGTGTTGTGTGCACTGTTATTCCAGGTGTTTGTTTAAATCCAGAGGGCAAGCACAGTTCAACTACCAGTGATAGGAAGACATAGAAGAGCTTTTCAGCTGACCAATGGGGGTCACCGTAGTTGCCTTCTCTTTCCTCAACAACTGACACGCCCACTGATGTCATCATGGTTTGTGCTGAGGAACCTGCTGTTCTTTGGTTCCAGCTGGGAAGCAGCTTGTTTTGAGAACGTGTTTATTTTTGGTGGAAATGTGCCAAACGTGAACCGGAATGGATCCTATCGGTCTTTAAGCAAATTTTATTTATTTATTTTTTTTATTTATTTTATTTATTTATTTATTTATTGTTTATTGAGCACAACAACACAGGAGGGACAGCCCCACGAGCTGACTTGGTCAGGAAGCATACAGGTCAGATAGACTTGTAGATACACAGAGCCACCCTCTGCATGTGCGGGGGTCCCGAGAGGCTCCATGAGCCAGTAGCAGTCACTAAAGTGTTCTTTTTTGTTTTTTTCTTTTCAGTGTTTCATCTTTAGGTACTTATAGAGTTTTCATTATAGAGTCTTGTTTCCGCATGGTGGTCCTTCCTTGTTCTCTTAGGGAACTTTTCCTTCTGAACCCTGATTCCTGCTTTAGAGGGCTTCTACTTTTGAATTTTGGCTCTTGTCTGTTGTTCTTCCTCATATGCTTCAAGAGTTATACTTATTGCTTGTTCCTCATGTTCTTATTTTGAGTCTTGGCTGCTGTCTGTGTTTCTTCATCACGCACAAGTTTCTTCTAATGTATGGCTCACACTACAGGAAGATTGAGGACTAAAGATTGGATTATAGACACCCCACGGTACAGGATCATCTGGAAAGATAATCGTTTAAGATCAATCAGATATCAGGATCCACTTACACCATCGCACATACCCTCTGTACTGCAACCGCACTCTGTGCATGCTGCTCTCTGTTAGTTTAGGATATGTCTTCAGGTAGGGAGCCAGTACATTAGCGCATGAGCCAATAGCGTAGGTGGATTTGATATCAAGTAGTCAGTGCACTGCTCCCACTACTTTATAGTGATAAGCAGATTAACCAGAAAGAATTGTGTGGTGTGAATATTTTTCTAATATTCTGTATTTAAATGCTGTACTGTAGTTTGCAGTTTGTGAGATGCCTTTGTACCTGTAATTGGCTTTTTGTACAGGAGGATGATACTGCTATAAATACCCGCAGGCTGTGTGGTGGGATACGTAGATTGAGACAAGGTGGTACAGTGCAGTGAATGTCTTGTTCCATGTGTGGTAAATGGCTCCAGAGTAAATCTGGAGAGTAAATCTGCAGGTGTATGGAAGTGTACAGGCTAAAATTCCAGTCTACAGGAAACTCTCCTCCGAATTGTGCCAGGGAAGGCATCCACCAAATCTGTCACGACTGCTCAATTATCTGATGTAAGAGTGTCTGAACATTGATGTGGTCTACATCCAGAACCTTGTCCAGTACATACCAAATCACTGTGTATCCATGCTATTAGGTACATTCCAGCCCTGTGTAGTAACCCTGTGTAGTAAACCTGTGTAGCAAACGTGTAGTAAACCTGTGTAGTAAACCTGTGTAGCAAACATGTGTAGTAAACCTGTGTAGTAAACCTGTGTAGTAACCCTGTGTAGTAAACCTGTGTAGTAACCCTGTGTAGTAACCCTGTGTAGTAAACCTGTGTAGTAAACCTGTTGGGTTTTAAGAAAAAGACATTTCTTCTGAAGACTTGTTGATGAATGAGGCCCAATCTCATTATTGGTATTAGAGATGAGAACAGTTATCGTGGGTATTTACATATGAATTAAGCTTATTGTCAGGCTGTTCTGCCAGACTTTGATCATACAGACACGCCAAAGATGAGCAGATCATACAGATGCACTCAGGGCTGAATCCCATATACAAAATGCTATACAAAGCTAAACCAGCAGGTGGGTGAGCAGCGTCCCCATTCAGCATCCTTGTGCTTTTATAGATAGGAAAATAGATAGATAGATAGATAGATAGATAGATAGATAGATAGATAGATAGATAGATAGATAGATAGATAGATAGATAGATGGATAGATGGATGGACGGACGGACAGACAGACAGACAGACAGATAAATAGATAGATATGTTGATAAATAGACAGACAGACAGACAGACAGACAGACAGACAGACAGATAGATAGATAGATAGATAGATAGATAGATAGATAGATAGATAGATAGATAGAGAGTCCAGTTCCACACCAAACAACTGACCCTGCTCATCTGACCAGCTTGTCCAATCGCATCTCGCCTCTCTTTGTAATCCTTCTTTTTAAATACTTCCTCTCTTTTTATAGGACTGCTTATACAATGACGCTGCCCTCCCTCTGTAGTTTCCCTTATCTAAGCCATGATTCATTTCAACAGGGAGAGCGGAATCCTCGAATTCACAGTAAGGTCAGGTTCACTTAGCAAAAAGGCCGTTTCACATAAACACAGGGACGAAGTAAACAGATGAGTAAGCCTCTACAAATGCTGCAAAAATCTGAGCCTGTCTGAATATTGTGCAACATAAGGTGACTTCACACGTTTAAGTGTACGCTGCATTAAGAGTTCAGCTGCGCAGAGCCGAGTGGAGGAAAGCTAATGGCTTTAGAAAGGCCATCTCTTTGGGCCAGGCCATTGTGTTAATGTCAGAGAAGAGCTAGGCCTGGCGAGGTATCATTAATCACTTAGAGACAAGATCCTGGCAGACGGCAAACCCAAAAGACCCCAAACGGCTCTTCTGTTCTCTTATTATCTCCTTAAGTCTGCACACTTAACCTAGATTTCACCTCCCCTGCCTCCTCTTGCCCTTTATTTTATGGATGTCATACATTAGGAGCAACTGTTTGCTTTTTGCACTTGACCCAATAAAGGACACTGCTCTGAATTATACCCTGCCTTGTGTTATCTCATTGTAGCATGGACGAAAATCTACTTGTGCGATTGCCTCCTCATTGGCAAGCCCTGTTGATAAAGTCATATTGCGCTTCTGGGAACCAGGGCATGTAGTATGCCTGGTTAAGGGTGGGTGATTACAGCGCTGAAGAGAAGTCATTAAAATTGAACCGCACCTAATGTAAAGGCAATTCATTCCCTCTTACTGACACGCAAGCAATATATCACCAGGATTTACAGCCTAGAACATATAAATGCATGCTAGGGGAGAGCAATAACAGCGTTGAGTCCTCTTTTGTAGGCTATAGGTGGGCCGACTCTCTCAAAAGCACTGGACAGAGCAACAACGATCCATCTGCTGTCACCTCATAATTGCTGTTCTGTCCTGACCCTGCCGGTCAGGGTGAGAGGGTTATTAGTGACTCCACTGTGGGCAAATGTACTTACGTGTCAGTTCACTAAGCCAGTGAACTGTACATGACCCCAGACCTTTAATGCTATTGCAATAAAAATATTTATAAAAGCATTTGCCAACAAAAGCAGCCTCAGAATTATGATCTATGAATTTTTCGCTATGCAAAGAAGAGAGTCGTCTTCAGAGCGACTATTGATTCATTGATTCAGAGTTGGTCAAGGTACTGTTAGACAGCGTCATATGACCTTCAGCTGTAATTACAGATCTCATGCCTTCACATGTACACCTCCACACAACAATGAAAGCATCTTAGCAAATGAAAACCTCTTAAATGTATTCCACACATCTTATATTTAACCCTGGGCTTGTTGTTATAATGCTATTATAAGATATGCCAGCGTATTCCTTCTCATTACTTCTGGTTTTACTTGTATGTAATGTATGTGGTGAATTTTCATGTTCTGTAGGTTTGTGAGTCAGCGTCTCAGGGTAATACGTACAATATCGTTAAAGCTTTAAGAGTTTGCTGGTCTCCTGGGGTTTGTTATGATTAAAAGTTAATCAGAGGAGAAGAAAAATTTACCCATCACATTTTTTGGTAATTTTGTAATTTTTTAAAAATTTTGTCTACTGATTTCTTTTGAATTGTCACTGCCCTTGCAAAAGCCTTGCAAAAGGTACTAGATATCAGGAATGTTCTAATGCTTAGTTTTTCTTTATATAAAGCACTTTGAATTGCCACTGTGTATGAAAGGTACTGTACAAATAGTCTTGCCTTGCCCTGCCTTGCTTTTCCTTACGTTTCCTTTACTTTCCTTGCCTCGCCATGCCATGCTTGCCATACCTTGCCTTGCCTTACCATGCCATGCCATGTCATGCCATGCCATGCCATGCCATGCCATGCCATGCCATGCCTTGTGTAACGGTCACTTTAGGGTGGGTGCAGTGCGCATGTGCACGGTGGAGAGCCAGAGCGTATAATGGAGAGTGTGGAGGAAAGCGTGGGAGAGATTGTGTGTGTGGTGAACTGTACTAGGTTGTAGCCTGGGTTCTCCAGCTGGTGTTATCTGGGAACTTGTGACGAGTGAAGTCTCGGTGCTCTCATTGTTCAACTGGCTCCGAAACCCCTTCACAACGCGTTCCCTGCGTGTCTCTTCATGGAAGCTAAGTATCCACCTCTCCATGAGAGCACCCAGCCAACACCATACTTCCATTCCTTACACTTGCCTTGCCTTGCATTGAATTGCCTTCCCTCGCCATTCCATGCTTGCCTTGCCTTGCCTTGCCTTGCCTTGCCTTCCCTCGCCATGCTATGCCATGCTTGCCATACCTTGTCTTGTCTTGTCTTGTCTTGCCTAGACCATTGTACAAAAACCGCTGCCATGTTGAACGCATTAGCTGATTAGTTGTGTTTGCATTCAAACATTTAGCACACTATGGATCTTTATCAAATATCAGCAGTAATGTGAATTATGTGTATGTCCATCCACTACAACTGCATGAAGAAACTTGTAGGATGTTGTAGGATGCTGTAGGATGTCGTAGGATGTCGTAGGCTACTATGACAAAATGAGTAATATCTAGAGAGTAGTTTTTTCCTTAAGTGGAATTATCTTTACGCCCATTTGCTTTCATTTTATGACCATGTTGTTTGCAGCTTTGAGACGCCAGGCAGGAGGAGCAATGGTCCACTTAATGAGGGGTGAAATCTCTGTGCCATCTCAACAATGTCCGGTTTGCATCTAAGAACACGAACACACCGGGCAATTCTGGGAACCACTTTCAAACAGGCTTCGGATTTAGCATTTCAGAATGTTGAAAGCAGTCTTTGGAAAGCGATGCATTCATTTCCATTCATCAGAAAACAAGTATGGGGGTAATCAGCACTCACACAGTGAGGCTTCTTTGTGCTACTTTACTAGAGCCCTGTCCACAGAGTTGAAGGGAACTCTCTTTTCTGTCCTTGATTTTGGATGACCTGGTAGATCCCCATGCTAAACAGAAGCTACAAAGGCTATAAGCTAAAGGTAATCAAGCATAAGCTAGTAAAGCATTGAGAAACTATTCAGAAGCTGTCTATTCTTCATGTAAAATGTGAAGAAGCAAATTTTATAAAAATATTATGCATATTAATTCAATGTAAGATGATTTCATTTGTCACTGACATGCAGTGATTACAAAGCTGATCACTCTCAATGCCGGGGCTAAAATCAAGCTACCCACTTGAGAAACTGCAGATCCCATAAGATTCCTGATAAGTTGTAGGAGACCACTTTACACCCTGAATGACATGTTGCATGGTGATCTATTCACCATAGACATTGTAGAGTGATGTGTAATGGAGAAATCCAATGTTCTACCAGAACACTGTTCTCCTTTAGGGCTTTAGAAACTGTGTTAGAACAGATTTGCGCATCAGTCACACGTTTGGAATGGTGAGAGGTCTGCAGAGGAGGTAGCTGACAACAGGACCATTCTGTTATGTGAAGCACAGTTTATTCTAAGGGAAGATTTATGAATGGCTTTTTTTTATATAGTGTATATATATATCCACATATATAAACACTAACACACACACACACACACACACACACACATATATATATATATAGATATATATATATATATATATATATATATATATATATATATATATATACATAGATAGATAGATAGATAGATAGATAGATAGATATGTATATATATATATATATATATGTATATATATATATACAGTATATGTATATATATATATATATATATATATGTATATATATATATATATATATATATATATATATATATATATATATGGTTATATAGTACAAACAAATTACACCACACCAAAGGTATTACTGAGGTCATGCATTTCCTAGGATGGACTGGATAGACTTTTACAATAAAGGTCAACATCCTACTGCATTATTAAAGTTCCCATCAGCTGAAGAGCTATTGGGAATCAAGGGGCATGAAGGATAACTGGGACAAGATGTTCAGCAAGTCACTGGAGTTCACAGTGTGGCCCACAGTCCGTGATGGACAAGAGCGATGTTTTCGCATGTGGAGCCCCACGCCTGAGGGCATCCATGCAGAGTAATCCTATTTAAACAGGAAAGCAGCTTCTCAAACAGCACAAACAGAGCACCATGTTCAGCAGTAGGCTTGGAAGCTTATGGGAGTTTTATATGGGAATCTCTCGGATGCTGCTCAACGTTGGAGCTTGTATCACTGATGCCAGTCCAGTCTGCAAAGCCTGTAATGACGTTAAAGCGTAATGCCGTCACCACTGACAATACACTGGAAAGGGATACCGACCAGTATGAATAGACTCTCATATTGCTTCATATGCCATTTACACTGATTCAGGCTGTGAGCAACCAGCGCTGTTGAGCCGAGCCGAACGGACTCATCAATGGACCAGCGTGTCGGGTGTGATTGGGACGAAGCCAGCAGCAGCCTGCAATGAGCTCTATCTTTAGTCCTTCTGCTCTCAATTATTCATGCTGAGACCGAACACCTGAAACAATAGCCACGCTCAAGGGCAACGGCATATCCATACTGTCCCTATCGATACATATGTGGGGTAAAAAAACTAAGTTCACAGATTTCAGAGATGAAGAGAGAGGAGGAAGTGCGTGAGAGAGACGGATTCATTTTGGATGCTGCGCAAACCTACAAAGGTTCTAAAGGGATCTACAGGGGTTGGACAATGAAACTGAAACACCTGGTTTTAGACCACAATCATTTATTAGTATGGTGTAGGGCCTCCTTTTGCGGCCAATACAGCGTCAGTTGGTCTTGGGAATGTCACTACGTGATGCTGGTGGAGGTTCGTCCTTCTTGGTGGTATGCTGACATTACCCTGGATACCGTGGCTCTTGATACATCACAAAGACTTGCTGTCTTGGTCACAGATGCGCCAGCAAGACGTGCACCAACAATGTGTCCTCTTTTGAACTCTGGTATGTCACCCATAATGCTGTGTGCATTGCAGTATTTTGAGCAGAACTGTGCTCTTACCTGCTAACTGAACCTTCACACTCTGCTCTTACTGGTGCAATGTGCAATTAATGAAGATTGGCCACCAGGCTGGTCCAATTTAGCCATGAGACCTCCCACACTAAAATGACAGGTGTTTCAGTTTCATTGTCCAACCCCTGTAGTTTACATACTGTACATTGCTGTGCAGAAGCCTGAGACTTGCCTTCATTCATTTTATTATGAGCAGCCGAAACAGACATTAAGTACAACACATTCCATTTTAACCATATAGGACCAGTCAAAAATGTAGACACACCCATCTAAATGGATGATGTTGGGTATCTCAAAGACTCTACCGATTTACGCTTACCAGTTCCAACTGATGAAATAAATATCCTGATATACCACATATACTCCATGTATCCCAGTGCTATATCTCTGCCATATCAACACCTCTAATACATATTTAGTTGTGTAATAAACGTTTCTCTCATTTGGTCCTCTCGTTTGATGGACAGACCAATAGAATTCATCCCAACTGCTTAGAAATAAACCTTGTCCTATCAGCCTCCACTGCAGGTTAAGAAAGCCGTTATATCCTCCTGTTCCATTTTGTGGTTTTGTATAAATGTATAATGATAGAATTATAATTATTATATAATCTATTTAATTCCATGAGTGCTGTTTTATAGTTTATGCCTTCACTGTTATTGTAAAGCAAAGCATTAAGATAACTTTGAGGCGAACCCTCTATGTGTACACCTTCTATCTAAACCTTCTAGGTATAGATGAGTGTCTAAACGTTTGACTGGTACTGAGTGTTTGACAGAAAGTCTTCGATCTGCACATAGAATTTGGCATTAAATGAATTCAAGCATAGCTTCCTTTCTTTGTGGCAGACTTGCTTTCAGTTCAGTCATGTTGGTTGAAATGTTTGAGTTTCGTGATGCCAGAGATCCTTTGCGATGTTTACATTTACGCAGCATTTAGCTGACGCTCTTATCCAGAGCGACTTACAAGGTTAATCATATTACAGGTAGGCCAATGTAGTGTTAGGAGTCTTGCCCATGGACTCTTATTGGTGTAGCACAGCACAGCCTGGGATTCGAACCCCAGTCTCCCACGTGTGGTGGTGGCTACTTGGTGGATAGTGGTGTTATCCGCTGAGCTACTCCACATGTTGGATTCTGGGGTGGCCAGTTCATTGTTTTGTCAATCTTCTTCTCTCAGTGAGAAGCTTCTTGAACAGCTACACATCCTTTCAGACCCCCATAGCAGTGAGTTGGATGGATGGACAGAAACACCTGTGGATGTTCTTATGTATCTGAAGCAAGAGTGGTGCTTGATGTTCTCCTCAATCTCTCTAAGAAGTGCAGTTTATCTAATGGGGACAGTTTCTTAATCACTACCAATGTGGAACTGCTGATTTTCACTTGCTGTCCTTTAACTTCATCCCGCCTTACGCCAGCAGGATACTGTATATCTGATCTTCCCCTGAAAAATTAAACAACTTCTTTTTAAACGCTGGTTTGACTGAATGTGCGGTGGCTCTGGCTCTGATCTCTGACTTTGGCATAGTAGTCTAAATTTCCAAGAAAGTCAGCACAAAGACCTGGAGGAGTGAAATTTCACAGCTTCCTCAAAACTGACCTATGGATTTCCTGCCTGCGGCCCTCTGACTGGACATTAAGATGATACAACACAGGAGACGGAGGCTAGGCGTCCAATGGCTGTCCGCCTTTCAGCACGAATCCCTCCAGTGTAGTCTCTATGTTTTGAAAGTGTAAATCAGTGTCTAGAAATAAAGACCCTCATCACGTTGACCCTTAAGGGAGCATCCGTTTCAGATTAGCGTTGGACAACGGACAATGAAAGGAACTCCAATCAGCCTTTATATGCATGTTTCTACAAACGAGCTGATGCTCATGCTGCTTCCTCATCCCGTCCTCTCATTCACAACATCATATCTCATAGGACGCTTCCCATTCCACACTTGGGGTTTAACACTGATCTGTGCACAGAAAACCACCATCAAACAGTACAATGATGTTCATGGTGGAAAATACCCCGCCCCCCCCCCCCACACCCCACACACACAAATATTTGGACATACAGTCCAGTCATTCTAAACCAAAAAGAAAAGAGGACTGAAGTAGGAAAGAAGAGAGGCGCTCTTACCCTCAGGGCTGCACCCTGGTCCCCATCTGTAGGCTCGGCCAGACCGGGCCGTCGCTCCACTGGCTTTCTGTGCCCTATCGCCCGATTCCCAGCCCTGGAGTCCGGCAGGAGGAGGAGGAGGAGGAAGAGGAAGAAGAGAGGGATGGAGAGCGGAGGAACTCGAGCAGCAGGAACATCACTGCAGCTGGCCAGCCAGAGAGTGAGAGAGCAGAGGAGAGCTGAGGGGAGGAGAGGGGGTGAAAGAGAGCTAAGGGGAGGGGAGAGAGAGAGAGAGAGAAGGTGGAGGGAGGGGGTGAGAAGTCAGGCTGATTTCCATGAAGGAAAGGAAGAAGAGAGCACAAGAAAGGGAGAGATAGTAGTACCGTAATGGTTTAGTGTGCAGTGGGGCGATCTGGCTTACTGCTAGAATGGCCTCTCAGTTTTCCTGTGCTTGAAAACTGTAACCTCAAATGCAAAAACAGTCTGGGTCAAACTGCACTACCCACAAATCGTCTTGGCTGATCGACTTCATTTGCACTTGACCTGCTTCTTTAAGTGAACACTGTAAGTGTTAATGGAGCACTGAAACACTGCAGGTGTGAATTTAGCACTGGGAGTTTGGCGGTGCGAACTCCTTCCGGATGTGAGCTGAATGTAAATTGGACTAAATATAGCCATATGTGTGTATGCAGGCTCTCATTATTCTTCAACAGGGAGGAATTATACAGGCGTATTCAAGGAAAGCACACTTTCAGGAACTGAGCGCCACGGGTTTAGCATAGATCCAGCATTAGGAGGCGACTTCAGCGTCCAGGACAAATCCTCAGCTAGCTCTGACTCTCATTCATTTAGAGCTACTAATGCAATAGCTTGGCGATAAATCAATTAATCAATTAACCAATCAAACTTTAATTTCACCCGGAAATACACAGTTGAGTCACATTATTATGACCACTTTCTATTTTCAACAGTGGCAGCATGTAGCTCATGAGGAAGGTCACGTTTTCGTGTCATTCACTGGGACCACTCATCCATGTGGAAGACACTCTCAACCGATTTGGGTATGAATCCATCCTTGCCGATCACCCACACCAATACATGCTGATTGCCGTCTCTGGGGCAGATGGTATCTTCCAACAATACAGCAAGGAATGTCCAACATTGTTTGGAAGAGCGTGACCAAGACTTCCAAGTACTTCCCTTATTCCCCAGACATGAACCCAACTGCGCATCTGTGGGACCACCTCCACTGTCATGTCTGCTGTATGGCTCCTCTCCCAAACACACTCTAGCAGCTGTAGGATGCCTATAACAACCTGCCAGGACCTACCAGGACTGAGTCACCCTGGTTATTAGGTGATAATAATAATCTGACTTGACTGTATATTGAGTGTAACCCACCCAAACTATGTAGACTATCTAGATCACATTGACAGTAAACCCAAACTGAGATGAATGGCAAATTAATTAAGAGAACAATTCAAATTTAATCAGGGAAGAATAATAAAATCAATATAATAAACGAATTAATAGGACGGCAACTGACTGATAGGACTGAGGTGGAGTGACGCCAGGCCTTCCGTTCATCTTGGTGCTGACCACGGTGCCACCACACATGGATTCGTTGGTCATCTCCACCAAGACAAAAACGGGACTCGTCACTGAGGGTGACTCGCTGCCATTCTGAGTCACTCCATGACAGCCTGGCACGACACCATTGCAGTCTTTGGTGACGTGGGCATGGTCTTAAGGACCATCGTCCTTACGGCAGCCGTCTGTCAACGGTGCTGGAACTAACAGGATGCCTCATGGAGGACATCAGTGCTCGCTGAATGTCCGCAGTCGTGGCTGTTGGGTCAGTCAGATTCACTGATAAGGTCCATCCTTGCTTGTGTCCTGTAAGACACTGACAGTATTTCCTAGCCCTGGTCCTGGATGGTCAGTGCTCTAGAGCTTTCCCTGCTTTAGCACTCACACAAGTAAACAGTGAGGTGATTTGTTGTATCAGGTGTGTTGGAGCACAGTAAACTCTAACAAGTGGAGGGCAGTGGGCCTCAAGGACCAAGTCTGAGAAACCCTGCTGTAAGACGCCTTGATAAAGTGGATGATGACAATCAGGCCAGGCAAAGAGCAGCAAAGCAGCCCCAAATCATGATGCTCCCTCCATCATGCTTCACTGCTGTCATCAGTGTGTTCTTCCCGAACAACACAACCGTAGTTCCTTCATTCCACAAAACATGTTCTAAGAGTTTAAGTAGATATAAGATATTTGGAGCAGTGTTTTTTGGAGAGCAGTGGCTTAGTCTGGCGTGTGCTGCCCTGAACACCATGCCTGATCAGCGTTTTACATATGGTAGACTCAAAAACAGAGATGTGTCGGATCTGAAGCCGGAGTGGAGCTCGAGTCCCTCCTCTCCATCAAACATCAAACCTAGCGCTTATCTGACGGGGACAGTTTCAGTGGTCAGTCAGGTCTTATAGATATGACACTTTGCAGCTCTCTCTCTCTCTCCTTCTCTTTCTCTCCCCCTTTCTTCCTCTCCCTCTCTTTCTTTCTCTCCCTCTCCTTCTCTACCGCTCTCTCCTTTTCTCTCCCTCTCTTTCTCTCTCCCTCTCTCACTCTCCCCCTCCCTCTCCCTTTCTTTCTCTCCCTCTCTTTGTCTACCTCTCTCCTTCTCGTTCTCTCCCCCTTTCTTCCTCTCCCTCTCTTTCTTTCTCTCCCTCTCCTTCTCTACCGCTCTCTCCTTTTCTCTCCCTCTCTTTCTCTCTCCCTCTCTCCCTCCCTCTCCCTTTCTTTCTCTCCCTCTCTTTGTCTACCTCTCTCCTTCTCTCTCTCTCTCCTTCTCCTTCTCTCCCCCTTTCTTTCTCTCCCTCTCTTTCTCTACCACGCTCTCCTTTTCTCTCCCTTTCTTTCTCTCTCCCTCTCTCCCTCCCTCTCCCTTTCTTTCTCTCCCTCTCTTTGTCTACCTCTCTTTCTCTACCGCTCTCTCCTTCTCTCTCTCTCTCTCTCTTTCACCTTCTCTTTCTCTTTCCCTTTCATTCTCTCCCTCTCTTTCTCTACCGCTCTCTCCTTTTCTCTCCCTCTCTTTCTCTCTCTCTCCTTCTCGTTCTCTTTCTCTTCCCCTTTCTTTCTCTCCCTCTCTTTCTCTACCGCTCTCTCTCTCTCTTTCTCTCTCTTTCTCTCTCCTTCTCCTTCTCTCCCCCTTTCTTTCTCTCCCTCTCTTTCTCTACCGCTCTCTCCTTTTCTCTCCCTCTCTTTCGCTCTCCCTCCCTCTCCCTTTCTTTCTCTCCCTCTCTTTCTTTACCGCTCTCTCCTTCTCCTTCTCTTTCTCTTCCCCTTTCTTTCTCTCCCTCTCTTTCTCTACCGCTCTCTCCCTCTCTTTCTCTCTCTCCCCTCCCTCTCTCTCTCTCCCTCCCTCCCCCTTTCTTTCTCTCCCTCTCTTTCTCTAACCGCTCTCTCCCTCTCTCTCTCTCTACTTCCCTCTCCCTTTCTTTCTCTCCTTCTCTCTCCTTCTCTCCTTCTCCTTCTCTTTCTCTTCCCCTTTCTTTCTCTCCCTCTCTTTCTCTAACGCTCACTCCCTCTCTCTCTCTCCCCTCCCTCTCTCTCTCTCATCCTCCCTCCCCCTTTCTTTCTCTCCCTCTCTTTCTCTAACCGCTCTCTCCCTCACTTTCTCTCTCTCCCCTCCCTCTCTCTCTCTACTTCCCTCTCACTTTCTTTCTCTCCTCTCTCTCTCTCTCTCTCTCTCTCTCTCTCTCTCTCTCTCTCTCTCTCTCTCTTTCTCTCTCGCTCTCCCTCTATCTCCCTCCCTCTCTCTCTCTCCTTACCCAGCTCTGTGCTGGTCTTACCTCACACCAGATGCACAGCCAGGTGGAAAACACTTCCCATCACACAGCATAAGTCTGACCCATTAATCACAGCTACTGGGTGGGGGGCTGAGTCTCATTAAGCCCCTGTGTGCTGTCAGGTATGAGTAAATGAGTGTATGACAGTGAACACAGTCTGCGATATTACTGTAAGACATTATACTTGATCACCTGTTTCAGTCTTTATGTTTTCTGTATTTGACCTCTGACACATTCCCAGTGTTGCTCCCGGCCTATATTAGCCGCTCACTGGACTGAATGTGATACAGTGTCACACAGGCTTTCTTAAAGCTGACCCAGAGGACCTGGACTTCCAGTGGCATGTGAAATGGTCAAGGGTGCAACTTTATCCTCATTTTGCTGGTGTTAGCATTAGCATTTTTCTCATATCAGCATGCTGATGGAATAACCCTGAAGGCGATTCCTCTAAACAAGAACCAAACACAGAAACTTCCACGTCTCCCTCGAGTTTGCTCGAAAGAGCACCCCAACTATGACTCTCGAGCAAAATCTAAACATTTATTCTCCAAACAAAAGAGCCACGTGACCGTTCTGGATGCCCAAGCGTTTATTTAATGGCTCTCTTCCTGACCCGGACGCATTTTTACCCACTGCAATCATGCCGTGTGTTCATTTTGTTAATGGATGGGAAGTATCTTTGGCCTTCTTTTCCCATAAGCCAGCCAAATTCTGTCACGCCAACCTCATAAATTAGGTCGTGCCTTTGTTTCTCTATCGCTAGTCAAGCTGCTGAAACATTAGCAGATTTCAGAGCATTAATAACTTCTAAAACACCAGCACTAAGAGGCTCCTGAAGGACATGCAGGTTTCCTATTTCATTATATTGTGGCGCTCCGTCACTGGCTGCACCATCATCGGAGCTCACAGGGTGCATGCTGAAGAGGCTTATGGGATATGCGTGCTTCCCCTATAAGAGGGATCGTTTACTGTGAGGAAGAGTTCACTGGGAGGATAAAGCCAATGGCTTCTGTTGACCTCTCCTCCGGGTTTTCGCTGTAGGGTGATTGTTTACGGCTGTTGGATTAGGGCTACTGACTCTTCTTCAGCACATGATCACAACAAGACACTAGTTGCTTCAGGAAAGACTGTATTTGTATCTAGTTACTGTAACTAGTTACCTTAGGCGAAATGAACCCAGATCTATCAGCGTGAACACTGGCAACATCAACAAGTGCCTAACACAGGCAGTACAGTAAACTACTCGCCATGACACGGTGGTAAAGAGCACTCACCGTCCATTTCTCAAGCTATTTATGCAGGCCTAAGGGATAGCAACGTGCAAGATAGCACATACGCCAGTGAAACAATATTTTTCTTTGACTTTAATATTTTCAGGTCATTAATGATACTAAAACTGCCTCATTGTACAGGCCTGTGTTCACTCTCCCGCTCACCTTCTTCTGGTTATCTTGGAATGTGCAGTGGAAAAAGCTGGAAACCTCAGCAGAAAAAACGGGATCCCCAGCAGAACACGAAGAACCTGCAGAATCTGCATCCTGTAATGGGATATATGCTGGTTTTTAGCAGACTCACAGCAGCCTAACTCCTAAACAACAGGAGCTCTTCCAGATTTGGATTCCTTTCCTAAAGTCCCAACAACTTGCTACTGGAACAACTTACCCCACTTTGTAATTTGTATTGGCTTCGAAATGTGCACAATTAGGGGGCAACACGTGGTGCATTGTGGTTGGGGTAGCTCAGTACCACTACTCAGGGTGCCACCTCTATGTGTGGGAGACTGGGGTTCGAATCCCAGTCTGGGTGACTATGCTGTGCTACACCAATAAGAGTCCTTGGGCAAGACTCCTAACACTACACTGGTCCACCTGTAATCATTAACCTTGTAAGTCGCTCTGGATAAGAGTGTCAGCCAAATGCCATAAATGTAAATAAATGTGCATCCACCTCACAGCAAGCAGGGTTTGATTCTTTGGGGTCTTTCAGAGTGGAGTGCATGTTCTCCCTGTGTCTGTGTGGGTTTCCTCCCACACCATAGGCTGTCAGGTGAACTGGGGATGCTAAACTACACCGTAGGCTTGGATGTGTGAGTGAATGTGCTTGTCTGTCTGTGTGCATGCCCTGCAATGCTGTCTGCTCAGTGAGCCTTGGGATAGGCTCCTACACACCCCCATGACCCAGAGTTTTAAGAGGCTCAGAAATTGAAGGAATGATTGTGTATTCAGTGTTCTGTATCAGTATCAGCACCGGTTCTGACAGTATTACACAGATCGGGTGTATGGTGTGCTTCTCCACTACAGCACTGTGTCAGAATAAAACCCCCTGTTAGCCGAGGTTGAAGTGGAAGTGAAGCAGCATGTCAGAAGGAAAGCCTCATGCAGGAAATGGGCAGATTTTTGAGTGACTTTAAGATAATAGAGGCCACGCACATGACATCAGAGTTGGCTGGAGTCGCTACGGTAGTGCCTACTAAGTGGCAGCCTTATCATTCAGTGTGAATGCCACAAAGACATCTAAAATGGAAAAGAGCGGTGGTGTTTTTGACTGTTCCAGCAAGAATTCTGGGAGATCTTTATCAGACTGCTGAACGATAAAGGAAGGCAAGTCCAAATAATCACATGAGGTTGAAGTCAGCTTCCTATTTACCAGCTTCTTGTTCAGTTTTTCCTTTTCCACCTTAAATGGTTCAGCATTTATTATTATTATTATAATTATTATTTTTTTAATTATTATTATTATTTTTATTATTATTATTATTATTGTTGTTTTGTTGTTGTTGTTGTTGTTGTTGTTATTATTACTACTATTATTATTATTATTATTATTATTATTATTATTATTATTATTTTTATTATTATTATTATTATTATTATTACTATTATTATTATTATTATTATTATTATTATTACTACTATTATTATTATTATTATTAATATTATTATTGCCCAAGGTATTAAAATATATCTGCTGCACGTGCCTGTAAATCCTTACTGTGGAACTGGAAGCTGCAGAATAAAAATCTGACTTCAGCTTCATGTGAATCACATATTGTGTCAGGTTTGCTGGAGTTTGGTGTATAAGTTATTATCTGACTACTCATAAATAAAATATTTCATTTCAGGCGTTTTCTTTTATATGCTGTGCAACTGTAAAGTTGCTGACAGCATTTATTAATAACAGGTGATACAGGTGATAAAGAACAGGCATACTGATGGTCTTGCGTTCTAAAACTAAATGAGGCGATGGTGAGACAGTGTTACCTAGTACAAACCCATTTTTCCCTACAAGGGAGTTCACAAAGACAGCTTAGACAGTTAGCCAATTAACTTTACAGAAAGAAACATTGAAGACCACAGTGATCACAAGTCGAGTCCCAGGTCCCACAATGATCACAAGAATATAAACTTCACTGTCGAGTCCCAGGTTCATCAGTTTTCCTAATTAACGCCGCCTCGTTTGGTCTGTTTTGCCCCTCAATCCGATTGAGGAAGGGTATGCTGGTGGGAAAGTGGTGTCAATGCATACCCTCTCTAAGTCGATAGATCAGATGTCTATGGTGAGCATTTAGACCTCATTGCTTCAAAACTGATTAGAAGAATATGATAAAATCTGAAACACTTGTCCATCATGCCTACATTTAAAAAAAACATGATCGCCAACATTTCTAAAAATAGATTTAGAATGGTTTACCATAAACTCTTCATTTGTAAAACACATTACATTAATGATGAAGAAAAACTCTCATTTATGACATTTAGCTGACGCTCTTATCCAGAGCGACGCACAAGGTTAATCATATTACAGGTAGGCCAGTGTAGTGTTAGGAGTCTTGCCCAAGGACTCTTATTGGTGTAGCACCACGTAGTCACCCAGACCAGGATTTGAACCCCAGTCTCCCATGTGTGGTGGTGACTCCCTGGTGGGTAGTTGTGTTATCTGCTGAGCTACACCAACCACGGGCCATACCCTGAGTTCAGGCCCTGGAATCTGTATCAGGAGAGAAGAAACCGTGTCTCCATATGTTGTTGGACCCTTTTTTTAACATACTGGCTATTTTATAAATGCCACTGAAATTAAGCATAAGAATCAAAGGTCAGGCTTTCATCAACGGGGTGATATAACATAATGTCACTGTCCTGAGACAAACAAGTACTGTATCTCCAAAATGGTAACTTTACAGGAGAGGGCCAAAACCTAATTTAACTTTAATGTAAGTCAATGGAACCGGAGATGAAGCGTCACAACGATCCTGGAGCTGGAGCAGGGAAGCCGATGGTGTTTGTAGGAAAGCAGACCTCCAGGACCACTAGAGAACTCATGGACCCCCTGTGCTTGGAAAACTTTCATGGCTGCTGGGTTATTTATTAGTGCTGTATATGGAGGTTTGTGTCTGTGACGTTCTAACAGGCTCTGTAGGTGGTTTGGAGAAAAACCCAGCAGGTCATATCACTCTTGTTTCCCAGTTGACACCTATCACACACGAGCAACATGCTGTCTGTCACTGTATTATCTTTCCTCTCACACGTTCTCTACAGCTAGAACGGTACAGCCTGTACATTCAGTTTATTAATCTGACCTCCATCACGCCTCCAAAGTTCTCCTTACACTCTGGTATGATCGTGAGGTGAGTCTGCAGCTCGCTTTTTATTTTCACCGCACCAAGCAACACATATCTACCTGCAAATGAATCCTTCTCTGCTAGAACACTGTTCCAGTAGAGCTTAGTTCAAGCAACTGAGGACTGCGAGTGGAGCTACAAAGCCAATGGCGAGGGTTACAGTACCACGGCCTGGCTACCCAACTGCAAGACCCAGTGGAAGACCCCAAACATCCACGGTCAGATGAACTTCCAAATCAAAGAAGCTGCTGGACAGCTGGTATTGATCCCACGTCTCGTTGCCAGTACTGCACTGTATCGATCAGCTGTCAGTGCAGCTACCTGCTATTAACTTACATTAACTGCAGCACCATTTAAGGTGGAATGGGAAATTTTAAATGTCAGATACAAAGTGGTCGGGTTTGAAATGTTCATTCTGGCTATTATTCTGGGGAGTATATAAAACGGCTACATGTGTGTTGTAGATCTTATGACCCTCTGTAAGGACATCCGAGTCAGTATGTCGCGCTCCCTTAACTGGCTTCCTGTAGCTGCCCTCATCAGATTTAAAACTCTGATGCTCGCCTACAAAGCCAAGAATGAACCAGCCCCTCCTTATCTTTTGGCAGTGGTTATGTCACGGTGCGGTTGGGGGTGTGGACCCAAGCGCAGGGTAGGAATCCGTTTGCAGCGATGTAAATGTTAAATTGCAAGCAAACGGACTTCCTGGATGTGGACGCACGTGAAACTGTGTGTGTGAGAAGTGAACTGTGAAGGTTTAGGCGGGGATCGAACCCCCGTGTTACCACTGCGCTACGCGGTAGCACACGTAAGGCCAGTCCGGATGAAGTTAAGTGAGTGAGAGGGAAAAACGGCGGGAAAAAACAAACAAAGGAAACGCCAGGGCAGCGTATTCAAACAAAAGGAGAAGCTTATAAGAACAGAAATAAACGGTAGAGGGTTTAACCGGAAGGGGAATTCTTGTTAACTGCGTGCAGAGTGACACATGCTGTCAACTCTGCGCAGTTGTTTAAATATTTTTTAAAATATTTATTAATTTGTTTATTTATTTTTACTTTGCTCTTTTTCACTTTTCTTGTTTTCTCTTTTCTTGTTTTCTCTTTTCTTGTTCTGTCTTTTCTTGTTCTCTCTTTTCTTGTTCTCTAGTACCGTACCAGCTACCCCTCTACAAAGGTGTAGCAACGGTGTTTGTGTGGTGCGGGCTTATATTGCTGACGCCCCAGGTGCTGCTCGTTGGCCTGATCAGCCTGGGGCATTCTGGGGCTTGGAGTTCCGGGCTGGCTGCAGGCGGTACAGCCCGGACGCTTACAGGTTAAGGGTTGATCTGCACCCCGAGCCCTTCGAGCTTCAAGTACAGCTTAATTCGACACCACATCCCTGAGGACACATGGAAGACAAGTGTCCAGACTCTTCTCTGTTCTGGCTCCCAGATGGTGGAATGAACCCCCACTGGCTGTCCGAACAGAGTCTCTCAGAGTCTTCAAGCGCAGACTGAAGACCCATCTCTTTGTAAAGCGCTTAAGTGAGTGGGCTCTAGTAGATGTGTAAGTTGAAATTGCACTTATACTGACCATAACCTGTCTTCTCCCTAGGTAGGAGCGCTGGGTTAGGGTTGCCAGGTAGTGCACTTATGCTTTATATATGTCTGTGTACTGATCTCTATAGATATCAGCACTGGCCCCTTGTTCAGGCAGCGTCTGAGCTCATGGCGAGTTGTAGACTCTAACCTTCGTATACTAGCTGGGAAACATTATCCGACGGAACTCTAAGCACGGTTGTAAGTGGCTCTGGACAGGAGCGTCTGCCGCAAATGTAAATTTATGTATAAGTGTAACAGTGAGCATTTCACAGCAAAACCCTTTGAAGGACTTTGCTAAAACCTTGACTGTATTATGCAGACTTAAGGAAATGGAAATCGTATGGTATGTAACACTGTTATAGAGGGCAAGATGTTGACTTGTATCCAGTCGTACTCCTTTAGATAGTTCCCTCAGAGCCAGTTTTCCAAACCCAGAGCAAACCCAGTGCTAAACTTAGGTGACCAATGCTGAAAAATAGGTATCACTGTAATGTTATTAAATGACCCTTCTGGTTTCCTGAAGAACCCGGTTTCAAAAATGGATTCGTGAGGTGAAGAACATTTTCACAACCTTCATTTACATTTACAGCATTTACACACTGACTTACACAAGTGCTTAGTGTTCATTTAGAGTATGTATCCCAGCTAGTACAAATAGGTTAGAGTCCAACTCAGCATTGAGCTCAAACACTCCCAGAACCAGAGCCAGTGCAGACACCTAGAAAGAAAGATAAAGCATACCTAGCAATACCTAGCCAGTGCTGATACTTAGAAAGAAGATAAGTACTTAAACTCAGCATACTATCAATATATCATCACTGCCCACAGAGTTTTTGCTGGTCCATTCGTCATTTCACACAAGCAGCTGCTGTGTTCAAATAACCATATACATCCATTAATGCTCACTTATTTGTTTCACAAAGAGATGGTCTGTAGTCTGTGTTACATAATAGTCCAGTGTTTAGACAGCCAGGGGAACTTATTCCGCCATCTGTGTGCCAGGACAGAGAAGAGTCTTGATGCTTGCCTTCCATTGTACATCTGACATCATTAAGGGAGCACTGCCCTCTTGTGGCTTTATAGGAGTACTGTTATAGGAACTTCACAGGAGAAGGCCAAAGCCAGTGGTGGATAGTGATGGACTATATTGTCGCTGTCCAATGAAAAACACGTATCTCCATTTTTGATGATTTTTACTTTTATGCCTCATTTGATCACATGACCTGCCCTTTACACTGTGTGAAAATTTCATGAAGAATGGACCAACAGAAATGGCCCAAAACAGCTTGGTAAGACGTCTGGTTCCATTGACTTTTAATTTAAATGAAATTAGGTTTTTGGCCTCTCCTGTAAAGTCGTCATTTTGGAGATACCTGTTTTCCTTTGGACAGCGACGATATATAATTAGTTACTGCACTTAAGTAGTTTTGTGTATCTGTATTTTACTGAGGCGTTTCCATTATGGTTGACTTTGTACTTTAACTCCATCACATTTCAAACTCAGATATCTGACTTTTAACTCCACCACATTATGTACACGCAAAACAGGTAACATGTCAAAATGAAAGCAGCTTATTCATGGAGTCTTGGCATCTATAGAAATGCCTGCGTCTGGTCTGGACCACATCAAGGACCACCTGGAGGAGGGCAGGAAAAGCAGGATGGGGTTAGTAAACAGATACAACACACTGATCCTGACTTTGTGTGTAAATAGACACAAAACAGAAACACGTACACAATCACTGGTGACTGGCGGGTGTCTTTCTCTACTTCACACCAACACTATTTCCTTTTATAGTGAATGTGCTTTAGCTAGTTTATGTTT
Source organism: Prochilodus magdalenae (assembly GCA_024036415.1). NCBI lineage: Eukaryota > Metazoa > Chordata > Actinopteri > Characiformes > Prochilodontidae > Prochilodus > Prochilodus magdalenae. The sequence goes on from JAMWET010001172.1 coordinate 50,974, forward strand.
ATGAAGGGAGACCTACAGATGCTGTACAGTAAAGGAGAAACTCGTTTGTGAACCTGTTTAAAGCAAGCAAGTTGTATTATAGTTCTAGCTCTTAGAAACTGTTCTCCTTCAGTGTTCTGTGCTGATGATGATTTAAATAGATGTCAGTGTCAGACTAATGAATGAGCTTCTAATAAAGACTGATGAACTGAGAGACACTAGAGTCTCTTCACCTACACTGAGCTGATGAAGAGTCCTGTTCCAGAAATGATAATAGGACATTAGAGACATAATAAATCATGCTGCTGTTACTCTCCATACTTCAGTACATCTGAAGGTACATACTTTAGTACTGGTACTCTCCATACTTAAGTACATCTGAAGGTACATACTTTAGTACTGTTACTCGCCATACTTAAATACATCTGAAGGTACATACTTTAGTACTGTTACTCTCCATACTTAAATACATCTGAAGGTACATACTTTAGTACTGTTACTCTCCATACTTAAGTACATCTGAAGGTACATACTTTAGTACTGTTACTCTCCATACTTAAGTACATCTGAAGGTACATACTTTAGTACTGTTACTCGCCATACTTAAGTACATCTGAAGGTACATACTTTAGTACTGTTACTCTCCATACTTAAATACATCTGAAGGTACATACTTTAGTACTGTTACTCTCCATACTTAAATACATCTGAAGGTACATACTTTAGTACTGTTACTCTCCATACTTAAGTACATCTGAAGGTACATACTTTAGTACTGTTACTCTCCATACTTAAGTACATCTGAAGGTACATACTTTAGTACTGTTACTCTCCATACTTAAGTACATCTGAAGGTACATACTTTAGTACTGTTACTCTCCATACTTAAATACATCTGAAGGTACATACTTTAGTACTGTTACTCTCCATACTTAAGTACATCTGAAGGTACATACTTTAGTACTGTTACTCTTCACACTTAAGTACATCTGAAGGGAAACACTTTAGTACTGTTTCTCCAGTGGAGGTCTAAAGGGAGGAACTTCTACTGACACTGGAGGAACATTTTACTTTGGGGATCTCTACACTAATTCAACTACATGGTGTGCTTTGTCCACCACTGGCCAAAACTTCCTTAAGTGTAAGTTTAAGTAAGTAAGTGTAAATACATTTTTATCGTATGGAATTCTGTAGAATTTCTATTAAACTAATTTGCACACAGTGTGAGGATGTGAAGGACTGCTCAGCCCGAACGATGCATAAATCATTTTCCAGAAATGAAATGAAATGACCATTTAACATCTGCAAAGTGCACTGCATATATCTTACCTTTGACTTTGTGGAGGTGCCGTTTTTCCTCAGGCAAGGGTCAACCTGACAGCCTGGCTGTGAGAGGAAAGCTGAGCACACGTCGAGCTTGTAGACTCCACCCAGAAAAGATTCTGGATGCCCATGCTGGGACCGAACCCAGGTCCCGTTTGCTGTGAGGTGACAGCTCTACTCCATGCATCACCATCCTGCCCACATAAAGGCTCTAAATGAATTTCTTAATAACTGTATTATTCCAAAATTGATGAGAAAATCTGAGAAATTCTCCTTTAAATGATCTGAAATCTACAATCTAGACTTCCTTAAACTAATATTGTTATGAATGTTGTTGAATTGTAGATAGAATTATATCTATTATTAAACTTATCTATATGGACGTATTCTTGATTTAATTTAATTACACTGAAATGGTGTCGTGCCAGACTGTCATGGAGTGTCTCGGAATGGCAGTGGGTCACCTTCAGTGATGAGTCCTGCTTTTTTCCTGGTGGAGATGACCACTGAAGCTGTCGGTGGATTGGCCTTATCACTGTACCTGACTGACCCAACAGCCACAGTTCAGGACATTCAGTTAGCAACGATGTCATCCATGGGTCATCCTGGTGCTGGTTGTGCAGCACCATTGACGGACTTCTGCACAACGCAGTACTACATGCACACAGACCGTTACAACAACTGCCCTTTACACCACTCCAACGTCGCCAAAGACTGCAATGGTGTCATGCCAGACTGTCATGGAGTGATTTAGAATGTCGGCAGGTCATCCTCAGTGAGTCCCACTTTCGTCATGGTGGAGATGGCCAATGAATCCGTGTGTGAAGGATCACGGTCAGCGCCAAGATGAGCGGTTTGTTGTCACACGTCACACGTCCAGAAGGCCTGGTGTCACTCTGTCTCCACCCCTACTGCACCATCTGCAGGAACTGTGTGAGAAAATTCAAGCTGCATGGGATGGATTATAACAGGGAACCTACACAACTCCATACCAAGTAGATAACAGTTACCAGGATCAATAAATGATACATATAGACGGATATGATTAATATTTATTGAGCTACACATACAGTTGTAGTGTCTCTCAGTATGGCATGGGGCTGCCATGTTAATGCATGGTAGTGCAACACGCCGTGGTATGGAGTTGTGTAGGTTCCCTGTTATAATCCATCCCATGCAGCTTGAATTTTCTCACACAGTTCCTGCAGATGGTGCAGTAGGGGTGGAGACAGAGTGACACCAGGCCTTCTGGACGTGTGACGTGTGACAACAAACCGCTCAACTTGGCGCTGACCGTGATGCCTTAACATGCCATTGCATTACCACTACATTCATTGGCCGTCTCCACCATGACGAAAGTGGGACTCACTGAGGATGACCGGCTGACATTCTAAATCACTCCATGACAGTCTGGCACGACACCAGTGCAGTCTTTGGCGACGCCGTGCAGCGTGTTGCATTACCATGCATTAACATGGCAGCCCCATGTGATACTGAGAGACACTACATCTGTATGTGTAGCTCAATAAATATGAATCATATCCGTCTATATGTATCATTTATTGATCCTGGTAACCGTTATCCACCTTCCCAACAGCACTGCAATCCTACACTTCCCTCTGGGTGCAACTATGCTTTTGATGATGAGTGCATATTGCATGGTTTACAGTAAGTTATGTTAAACACTTTCAGAATGACAGATATGCTGCATATACAGTGTTGGTGTTTATTGCAGAGTGAATTAATGCACGAGTGACTGAATGACACGAGATGTTCTGAGTTACACACCCTCATGAGCATCAGTCAATACTATTACAGGCAGATCAGCGCTGAGCACTCAATACTGGTCAGGGCAGCTGATTGGCTCCCGTAAATGAAATCTCTGCCTCTGTGTTTATTGTGGACTACTTTGAAACTGTATCCAGCCATGGCTAATAAAGTACTGGCAGTTTAAAGCTGATTAATCTCTCCTTTGTTACATAAGCGAAAACGTGATCACCAAAAGCAAGCGTGGAACCCTCTGCATCGCTGTCAGTGTGGATACGTAGACATGTAGGGCATGTGTGAACATGAATGATGTCCTATTTGGTTCAGTGTAATTAAAACGTCCTCCTGCCTGAAGCTAACAGCTCTGGTCACCGGATCCCGCAGAGTTACTATGGCAACACACGCGACTCGATCATACTGACTAATAGTATATCCACTGTCCATCACAGCAAGATCACCCATGCTGAATTAACTCTTACACTGCCCAGAGGCAACCGGTCAACTCCTACATGGAGCCACTGCCAGGATTAATTCAGCTTGGGTGCTTTAACTACACCAACATTCAAAGGGCTGGACGTTTTTAATCTAATTACATTTTGGTTTGTTATACAAAAGATTAACTCAATGCATTTAAAGGAGCAATATGTAAAATTTGTAATTTAATATATTCCTGAATTTTTAACAGCATGTGAAGAAATAGCAGGTTTGATGGTACTTCAAACTGAGATATGCATCGTGGTACAAGTATATCTACTGAGAAGTTAGCATGCTAACCAGCTAGCCATGGCCCTTACTGTATCTTAATGCCACTTTGTACCCATAGAGATGATAATGAGTTGCTGTAGCGTCAAGCCTGCCATGAGTGCATAAAGAGGAAGCAGACCTGGCAAGAAAACACATTCAAGGGAATAAAACAAGGTAGCAAAACAAGAGTTGTTTTTCGCCACTGAAGATGCTCCTTCAGAGGAAGGAGAAGTCTAATGCTGAACCCACAGCGGGGTAAAGGAGTAAATGAGGAGCAGGGACTGTGTGGAATGATTGAATGATTTCAACAGATTGTATCATTTTGCATACAGCTCCTTTAAGTACTATGAACTAGAACTACAGGGGTTGGACAATGAAACTGAAACACCTGGTTTTAGACCACAGTCATTTATTAGTATGGTGTAGGGCCTCCTTTTGCGGCCAATACAGCGTCAGTTCGTCTTGGGAATGACATATACTGCGTCCTGCACAGTGGTCAGAGGGAGTTTAAGCCATTCTTATTGCAGGATAGTGGCCAGGTCACTACGTGATGCTGGTGGAGGTTCGTCCTTCTTGGTGGTATGCTGACATTACCCTGGATACCGTGGCTCTTGATACATCACAAAGACTTGCTGTCTTGGTCACAGATGCGCCAGCAAGACGTGCACCAACAATCTGTCCTCTTTTGAACTCTGGTATGTCTCCCATAATGCTGTGTGCATTGCAGTATTTTGAGCAGAACTGTGCTCTTACCTGCTAACTGAACCTTCACACTCTGCTCTTACTGGTGCAATGTGCAATTAATGAAGATTGGCCACCAGGCTGGTCCAATTTAGCCATGAGACCTCCCACACTAAAATGACAGGTGTTTCAGTTTCATTGTCCAACCCCTGTATGTGTTTTGTATCTAGTGTTCAGTGTCTGTACTGGGAACTACATGATTACAATGAGATCATTTATTTACAAGGCTGTTGATGCTGACAATTTATTCTGTATTGTCACGAGATGTGTCAGAGGAGATTAGATATAAGATAACCCACTTGCACATGAAAGAACCAAGTCCAAGGATAATTAGTAAAAACAGCAAGAGCTTCCAAAACTGGGCTTCAAAACCTTATTAAAACATGCAAGACTCTGCAGATCACCAAACAGCACCGGATCAGCATTAAAAGCCTTTATTTTTGAGAAAGAGAGGAGAACCGCCGGCTCAGGTGAGTAAGTTTGACGTTGTGAGACATGCAAATTATTCCAGTTTCACACTCAGCCATGCAAGGACAGGCCCTATCGGAGTACTGACCCAGCAGCCACGATTGTGGACATTCAGCGAGCAGTGATGCCTCGATTAGTCATCCTGATGCAGGACTGCATGCACACTGATGGTTACGTCGACATCCCATACCACCACGCCAACATCTCGAAGACTACAGTGGTGTTGTGCCAGACTGTCATGGAGTGACTCAGAACGGCAGCAGGTCATCTACAGTGATGAGTCTCACTTGGCGGAGACGACCAACAAACCCATCTGTCACACGTCCAGAAGACCTGGTGTAACTCCAGCTCCACCCGGTAGGCACCATCTGCAGGAATTGTGTGAGGATATTCAAGCTGCGTGGGATGGATTATCACAGGACACCATTAGGAATCTTTAAACTCCATGCTGAGACGTCTGGCATGTTGTATTAGCAAACATGGCGGCCGGACGCCATACTGAGAGACTATTTCTGTAAGTGTAGCTCAATAAATATTTCCCATATCACTGCTGACACTACTGGGTGCAACTATTCTTTTGAGGATAAGTGTATGTGTAGCAGCTCTCAGGTAATCTGTTTATTGCACAGGTGTAGTATATACTTAACCTCAACAAAATCAAGAAAAACTCATATCAGTCTAGTTTTGAATGGCAGTACCACCAATGCTGCATGGCATACAAATGAAGTGATATCAAGTCGTGGACCTTTGTCTGGAACCGGCTTTGGCATCCACGTCAGCTGCAGGCTGGGACTTTGCCTGCCAATTAAAACCAAATCAATGCTCATATATTCACACCATTGACAAGTTCTGCTGCAGCACACAGGCTGTCGTCTAATCCACTCAAATCAGTCTGTTCAGATTAGGATCAGCCTGTGCTTGTTACAGGCCATGAGGATCCTCCTTGGGTAAATGATTTACCTCTCAGAGAACATTTCTCTCTCTCTCTCTCTCTCTTTCTCACTCACTCACTCAGTGTATTTGTGCTCTGGTACCTCGTGACACAGCCAAGGTCCTGCCTGTCTCCAACTCAGCACATTTCTCTGATCCTTTGGCTGGCAGTAAACAAGTGACATAACCACAGTGTCTAGAGAGAAGTGTCTGGAGAGGAGAATTTCAGTGTAAATCTCATTTCCACCATTGTCACGTCTACGGTTTTGCACTATAGCTAAAGCTCTAATAAAGGTAACAAGCATCGGAAGCTTATACGCCACCCTCATGCTAACTCCAGACCCAAACCTGCTGTTGCTACTGTGCCTTTAAGAGATATGCAAATTGCCTCTGTTCTGATTAGCTGCCTGGTATTGTGCCTCATTCAAAGCACAGGCCAGTCTGAAACACTTCTCAAAGCTTCAGTATGAATGGGTGGAGCTAAACTGTTGTAGACTATGTGAGCATATATATCATCGTTGTCCAAAAAAAACAGGGATCTACAAAATGGCAACTTTACAGGAGAGGCCAAAAACCTCATCTCATTTGAATGGAAGTCAATGGAACCAGACGTCTTTCCAAGCAGGTTTGGCTCATTTCTGTTGGTCCATTCTTCATGGAATTTCCACACAGTCTAAATAGCAGTTCATGTGATCAAATGAGGCATAAAAATAAAAATCAACAGAAATGGAGATACATGTTTTACTTTGGACAGTGCCAATATGCAAGTAGGTCACATGACAAGAACAATATATTCAAAATGTTTTTTTGCACCAGTGTCTCCTCAGACATGGGCGATAGGGACAGAGTGATATTTCAGAACATACGGCATCAAACTCCTGCAATCCAGAAGGAAAAGCCGCTCAGAAGATGAACAAATGAATGAATGAATGAATGAATGAATGAACATGGCTTTCCAATGGGAAGCTCTGAAAGCTCTAACATGCTTGCTCTGTGATGGACTGGTGGCCTTTCTAGGGTGTGTCCTGCCTTCTGCCCAATGAGCGCTGGGATAGGCTTCAGCACCCCTTGCAATCCAGAAGGATAAGCGGCTCAGAAGATGAACATATGAATGAATGAATGAATGAACATGGTTTTCCAACAGGAAGCTCTAACATGCTTGTTCTGTGATGGACTGGTGGCCTTCTGCCCAATGAATGTTCGGATAGACTCCAGCACCCCGCGAGGATAAGTGGTGTAGCCCAGTGTTTCTCATCCTTGGTCCTGAATGCAACCAGCCCCACACATTTCAGTGCTTCCCCTGCTCCCAACACACCTGATCAGACTCACCAGCTCATTAACAAGCCCTTTCAGAGCCGCAGGGTGTGTGCTAAAGCAGGGAGTCCTCTAAACTGTGCAGGGCAGGATGCCTCCAGGACCAGCTTTGGGAAACACTGGTGTAGAGGATAAGTGAGTGCAGGTACCAGAGTCTTCTCATGTGCTTTCTGGCCCCATATAGCATACGGTCATCTGTACAAATGAACAAATGTGCAGACCAAATGTAGGCTTCAAGATGCTGCTACTTCTGTGTTGTACATTTTTATGTAAGTATTAGTTACTTGTTAGCTACTTTAGCCTCACAGCTCCATCTACTATCGATCAACTACATTTGAGGGCATTTGTTTTATCGCCTCACACACAGCGCCGGCTGGTCATTCTGTGTGTACAGCGCAGGCTGTAATTGGACCCTCCAGCTCTCCGCCCGAGCCAGTGAATGTACAGTATGAAAATAGAATATCGAGGGACAGCATGTGTAGAGGCATGAGTTCACCTGTCTCTAATCAACTGCAAGCCCACCCAGGCAAAACACTTTATGCTCTCCTTTCCAAAATGATTAGGGGTCTGTTACGTACATTGTGTTCTGCATGAATTATACAGGTGAAATAAGAGTCTGAGATCGGATTTAATACATTCATCAAACTCTAGAAAATAAAGATTTAATAAAAAAATAATACCATTAATAACTTGTTGTTAATTTATTTCATAACAACTTTGAAAATGTGGATTAAAATATAGAGAAAAATGCAAAATACAATATAAATTGAGAACTAGCACTTTAATATTTAATAGTTAATATTGTAAAATGAGCATAATTAAGAAATAATGTCTTGTTAATATTCCAAGAACCTAAGCCATTATGTTGCATTGTCATGTAATTATTTTGAGGATTTTTTTTCATAGGAAATCGTCTATGTGACATAAATCGTTATTCAGACAGTCTAAATTAATATCTCACTTGATCACATATGCTGTTATTCATCAACATTTAGAGAAAATAAGTCCTACTGAGATACAAATACCAGAGAAGGAACACACAGTACACAGTAAACGCCTACAGAGGCTCCATTCAGTACACTGGACACATCTACACACCATCTACACACTATCTACACACCTACAGAAGGTTCTTCAGTGGTTCTTTATCTCAGAAAATGATCACCAAAAAGGATTTTTCCACATGCTTGACCTAGTAACTATAGAAGAACCCTTTTTGATGCTATACAAAACCAAAAAGGTTCTTCATCTGCGTTTTTTTTAAGTTGGGATGCTGTAATAAATAAATAAAATGAATGTAAATAAAAACAGAATGCTACAATGTGCACATCATTTAACTGAAGACAGCAGAAAGACAACAAAATCAGGTTAAAATGGAAAAAATATATATTGCTGTTTGAAAAATACATGTTCAGTATATGTTCAGAATGTGGTTTGGTATTGTCTTGCTGAAATAAACAGATAATAGAAAAAGACGTCATCTGGATGGCTGAATATGTTCATCCAAAACTAATATATATACCAGTCAGTCTTTCACAGATGTACAAGTCACCCATGCCATGCCATGTGCACTAACGTACCATCACAGATGCTGGCCTGTAAACCATGTGATAACATGAAGCCGGATGGTCCCTCTCCTCTTTAGCCCAGAGGACATGGCGTCCATGATTTCCAAACAGAGTCTTTGATTTGTCCGATCAAGGTACACTTTTCCACTTCACCTCAGTCCCAAATGAGCTGGGGTCCAGAGAAGGCGGCGGTGTTTCTGGATCTGTGTGTATCTGGTTTCTTTTTTGCACTGTGGAGTTTTACCTTACATTTATTGATGTGTTCACAGTGGTGGGTTTGGGAAGTGTTCCTAAGCCCATTCAGTGACTTCACTACAGAACTGGGTTTGTTTAAGGGGGCCTGAAGATCATGACCTCTTACACTGGTTAGGGTTCTTCCTACTTGCAAACAGAGATTTCTCCAGATTCCCTGAATCCTTTAACAATGTCATATACCATAGATGATAAAATCTCCAAATTGTTGCACTATAATATAATTCTTTTACAGAATGGTGAAGAAAAAAAACTTTCTGGGAGGTTGTGAGATGTTTCACCCAGTGTTTTCTGGTTATTACACAGCTTTAGCAGTCTTTTGTTTCTCCTGCCTTCTAACTTCTTTAATACATGTTGATGGCATTACACTGAAAACAGGAAAACTCTAAATTCTCTTTTTCATCATTCAAAATGGTGCTATTGAACTGCTTTCAATAAAATACCATATATGAGTTTTACATAATTTACATTATATAGGAGTTTACATCATTTACATTATATATGGGTTTTACATCATTTACATTGTATAGGAGTTTTACATCATTTACATTATATAGGAGTTTTACATCATTTACATTATATAGGAGTTTTGCATCATTTACCATATATATGCATTTTACATCATTTACATTATACAGGAGTTTTACATCAATTACATCATATAGGAGTTTACATAATTTACATTATATAGGAGTTTTACATCAATTACATCATATAGGAGTTTACATCATTTACATTATATAGGAGCTTTACATTATTTACATTATATAAGAGTTTTACATTATTTACATTTTATAGGAGTTTTACATCATTTACATTATGTAGGAAATTTACATCATTTACATTATATATGAATTTTACATCATTTACATCATATAGGAGTTTACATCATTTACATTACATAGGAAATTTACATCATTTACATTATACAGGAGTTTACATCATTTACATTACATAGGAAATTTACATCATTTACATTATACAGGAGTTTTACATCATTTACATTATATAGGAATTTTACACCATTTTCATTATATAAGAGTTTTACATTATTTACATTATATAGGAGTTTTACATCATTTACATTATATAGGAATTTTACACCATTTTCATTATATAAGAGTTTTACATTATTTACATTATATAGGAGTTTTACATCATTTACATTATATAGGAGCTTTACCTCATTTACATTATATAGGAGTTTTACATAATTTACATTATATAGGAATTTTACACCATTTACATTATATAAGAGTTTTACATTATTTACATTATATAGGAGTTTTACATCATTTACATTATACAGGAGTTTTACATTATTTATATTATATAGGAAATTTACATCATTTACATTATATATGAGTTTTACATCATTTACATCATATAGGAGTTTACATCATGTACATTATATAAGAGTTTTACATCATTTACATTATATAGGAATTTTACACCATTTACATTATATAAGAGTTTTACATTATTTACATTATATAGGAGTTTTACATCATTTACATTATATAGGAGTTTACATCATTTATATTATATAAGAATTTTACATCATTTACATTATATAAGAGTTTTATATTATTTATATTATATAGGAAATTTACATCATTTATATTATATAGGAGTTTTACATTATTTACATTATATAGGAGTATAAAAACACATTATCCATTAATCTGAAGAACCATTTCATCATGCAAATAACCTTTTAAGGATGTGACTAATTCTTTACTAAAGAAAGTCTTTTTAACAGTGTACAGTGCACCCAGTATTACTGTGGTGTCAACTGAATGGAGTATCGACAGTAAACTGACATGCTTTCATGCATACAAACACATGAACACGCACACACACACACACACACACACACACACACACACACACACACACACACACACACAAACACACACCCCTCCCCTCTCCAAATCAATGTCATACAATATCGAAAGGCAGAAATCTCTAAATCAAAGCCATCGCCATGGTAACCACCCCCTTCCCACCTCACATCCTCTGATCGATTGGGGTTCAGAGCGGATGGGACCGACCCAGAAGAACCACTAACCTACATAGCAGGCAGAACGCACTGCACACCACAACTCAGAGGCCGGTTACAGAGAGAAAGCTGGACGTAAAGAAGAGAAGACAGAAAATTAAAAAAGAGATAAACAAGAAAGAGTGGGGTGGAAAGATAGAGAGGAGGGAAGGAGCTAAAAACAGGAGAAAAAAAGGTGGACTGAGTCTACAACCACAGAAAAAAGATGACCAGCGCATTCTACCTGCTGCTGGCCGCCTGGCTCCACATCCGGCCACTAAGCGGAGGTAAGGTGTCTAGGTCTGGGCACAGTGACAGCAGCAGCTGGGCTTTAGGAGGTAGTAGTGTTCAGACTTGGCAGAGGGAAAAGGAGAAAAGAGTTTCAGAAATGTTAAGCTTGACCAGGGGTCAGCTGGGGCGGCCTAGCACAGAAAGGAGCTCAGTGTGCAGGGCCACGGCAGGACCAGAAAGAGGGTCTGTAGTGGGGGGATTTCAAAGGGGGAATTTTAGACAGCTTGTGTTGTGTGTGAGTGAGAAGTCCAGGAAAGCACAGTAGCAATAACAACAGACCACAGAGGAAAGGAAAGCAGACAGGAGGGTTTATGCAGAATATGTAAACTGCAAATTTAAAAAATATTAAAAATCTAAATCTATTTTTGATTTTGCAAAATACATCATTTGATTGACTCTATTCTGTTACTATTGAGGAACACTTTTCCAGACTGGAATTAAGCCTAAACCCGGAAATTTTCCTTTCAATGGATAATCTCTGTTTGGAATATTGTGTAATCTAGGCTTAATCCCTGCCTGCGAAACCTCCCAAAGCCTGATAAAACCAGCAGCTACTAGAGATGCCGCACTGCCACTGTCCATACCGATGCTGATCTTCAGTATCAGCAGATTCCAATACCATCCAATAAAACTACTAGGCTATAAAACCAGCTACAGTTTACTGAAGCTCTTCACCTAAAGAGGAATCCCTCCTTTACTGTGATGATCTGTTAGTCAGAATACGAGAAGCGCTCAGTGAGGCAGAACAAAATCTTTCAGAGTGGTTTGATGTTTCAATGTAGAGATATTTCAGAATTGTCAGAGCTGTTCTCAGTGGTGATGATGGGAACCAGATGGCTGAAGCACCAAACTTTCCCTTGCAGAGAGTCTTCCTACTAACTATGCATTAATATATTAAGATTAAGATTTTATATTACCATCATCAACATTACATATAAAGCAAGGGCTGCTACTAGAACAACTCGTGTAAAGAATATGAATGGACCTCCTTGATCCATGGACTCGTAGTGGACTAGTGGAGTCCAAGCTAAACACAGGGAAGCAGCATTTAGCTGTAGAACTGGACCAAACTCCAGGAGATCTCCCATGTGCTCCGATCACAGAGACGTTTAAATCCAGGTTAAGAACATTTCGTGACTGATGTGTTTCTGATTGAGCTCACCTTTCTGATTTTTTCACCTTACCCTTAATAAGCTCGTTCGAATACCAGCCAAGCTGTAACTCCTTCTAGACCTCACTGTACTTTACATGTACATTCCTTTAACTGTGTTACTTACTAAGACTGTGTTCTGGTTTTGGCTCCTCACCAGTTGGTCTTCATTTGTCCTTTTGATGCCCCATTTGTTTATATTTGCATAAAGCACAATACATACAATTTAATACACAATCAATTGCCTTTTTTGCATGTGCTATACAAATAGACCTGCCTTGCCACATGTCAGCGCGCTGATGGTTTTGATGGTGTATAAAATATAAAACTATATTTACATGGGAGATGTTGTGACCTTATCACCACCACTGTAAAGACATCCCAGTCTGTATGGTCTACAGCGAACCATTTTTCATACAGTGCTTGGAATGATTATGATAAGTTATGCAGAAGGTTTGAAAAGTCGGTGACACTCTTAGAGGAGCATCTAAAAGTGTTCAAGTGGCTGGAAAAGGTTTGGAAGCAGTGTTTTTAATTTTATTAGAGCAGTGTTGTTGAAGAAACACATATCAAATTATGCAAAATGGGAAACCTGTGCAACATCTAATATGTTAGATCTGTACTCCACACTCCACTGTCCGTAACTGTAGATACTGTAACCGTGGCACCGCTTGTCATGGTTACTTTCCTGCACGCTATATGTAAATCATACTGTGTTGGTCACTTCTGGTTGGATGCTAACTGCATTTCATTGGTTCTGGACCTGTACTAGGCACAATGACACTGACGTTGAATCTGCTCGAATGTAATCTAATCTAATCTAATCTAATCTAATCCAATCTCTCATATAATTAGTAGGAAGTTTTCAGATGTAACCAGGGTAACATAGAAATGTTTAAAGCCTTAAATGATATTTTAAAGTCAGAGCTGTTGCATGAGTTTTTGTTGTTTGTTGTCTTGCAAGGTGGTAGTAACTTCAAGGCTCCTGCAGATGGCACCAGTTTCATCGGGCTATAAATACCTGCAGGGTGTGGGTGACGGGATCCATAGTTTGAGAAGAGGTGGTACAGTGCAGGGAATGTCTCGTTCCATGTGTGGAAAATGGGTCCAGAGCAGATGTTAATGATTGGCTAAAAGGAGTGACTGCATGTGGGCGTGGCCAAAGACCATAGTGTGAAGGAAGTAGCTGAATCTGCAGGTGTATGGAAGCGTACGATCATACGGGTCTACCAGCAGTGGATAAAATCCCAGTCTACAGGGTTGCTCCTGAGAATTGTGCCAAGGAAGGCATCCACCAAATCTGGAACAACTGCACAATCCCTTGAAGAAAGAGCATCGGAACACTGATGTGGCCTTTCCATGCAATTACACATTTCCAGCAGAGAGGTCTCCAAATCCCCAAATATCCATATCTTACCTAGTGTAGCTTTAAGCACCCTTCTTTAAGCTTGCACAACTTACTCGAATCAACGTTTGTCTCATGATTCATGTTTCCTGGCTGCTGATGCTTTGCTAATGATTCACATTATGGGTCATGATCATGTGCTTTTAAGTAACGTGAAAATCGCAACTAGGAAGCAACACATGGTTTATTTATATGTGACCATTCACACACAAGTCCACCATGGAACTAGGCCTAACAGTAACAGTGAGCTGGTCTGAGAGGGGCTTTGATATGGTACGATATTCAGTGTCATGCCAGCACTATGAAATCTGATCCTCAGCAGAGGGAGGAGGTCCATCTAGCTGCTCAGATTGTGCAGGGATGTTTACTCAAGCCTGTTTTCGGGCAGAAAGGGAAGTGCTGGGTAACCACACTTCAGCATGTAATTTTAACAATGAAAAAGAGGAACAGTACATCACGTCCACACTACAGTCCACCAACGCACATACAGTCGCATGTAGTCAGACAGCGCACCTGCACTCTTCCACGTGCCTTTGGACCTTGTGAACATCATTCTCTGTGGTGATGTTGTGTTGCTGATACTGCCATGTAATAATAATAATAATAATAATAATAATAACAAGTAAATATTATTGACTAACTACTGTAAGTAGTGTACAGTAACTCAGTAAGTGTAATGCGTTAGTGTGCTGTAAGTAGTGTGTTGGTGTACAGTAACTCAGTAAGTGTAATGTGTTAGTGTACTGTAAGTAGCGTGTTGGTGTACAGTAACTCAGTAAGTGTAATGCGTTAGTGTGCTGTAAGTAGTGTGTTGGTGTACAGTAACTCAGTAAGTGTAATGCGTCAGTGTGCTGTAAGTAGTGTGTCGGTGTGCAGTAACTCAGTAAGTGTAATGTGTTAGTGTGCTGTAAGTAGTGTGTCGGTGTACAGTAACTCAGTAAGTGTAATGTGTTAGTGTACTGTAAGTAGTGTGTCGGTGTACAGTAACTCAGTAAGTGTAATGTGTTAGTGTGCTGTAAGTAGTGTGTCGGTGTACAGTAACTCAGTAAGTGTAAAGTGTTAGTGTGCTGTAAGTAGTGTGTTGGTGTACAGTAACTCAGTAAGTGTAATGCGTTAGTGTGCTGTAAGTAGTGTGTTGGTGTACAGTAACTCAGTAAGTGTAATGCGTTAGTGTACTGTAAGTAGTGTGTGGGTGTACAGTAACTCAGTAAGTGTAATGCGTTAGTGTGCTGTAAGTAGTGTGTTGGTGTACAGTAACTCAGTAAGTGTAATGCGTTAGTGTGCTGTAAGTAGTGTGTTAGTGTACAGTAACTCAGTAAGTGTAATGTGTTAGTGTGCTGTAAGTAGTGTGTTGGTGTACAGTAACTCAGTAAGTGTAATGCGTTAGTGTGCTGTAAGTAGTGTGTTGGTGTACAGTAACTCAGTAAGTGTAATGTGTTAGTGTACTGTAAGTAGTGTGTTGGTGTACAGTAACTCAGTAAGTGTAATGCGTTAGTGTGCTGTAAGTAGTGTGTTGGTGTACAGTAACTCAGTAAGTGTAATGCGTTAGTGTGCTGTAAGTAGTGTGTTGGTGTACAGTAACTCAGTAAGTGTAATGCGTTAGTGTGCTGTAAGTAGTGTGTTAGTGTACAGTAACTCAGTAAGTGTAATGCGTTAGTGTGCTGTAAGTAGTGTGTTGGTGTACAGTAACTCAGTAAGTGTAATGCGTTAGTGTGCTGTAAGTAGTGTGTTGGTGTACAGTAACTCAGTAAGTGTAGTGTGTTAGTGTGCTGTAAGTAGTGTGTTGGTGTACAGTAACTCAGTAAGTGTAATGTGTTAGTGTGCTGTAAGTAGTGTGTTGGTGTACAGTAACTCAGTAAGTGTAATGCGTTAGTGTGCTGTAAGTAGTGTGTTGGTGTACAGTAACTCAGTAAGTGTAGTGTGTTAGTGTACTGTAAGTAGCGTGTCGGTGTACAGTAACTCAGTAAGTGTAATGTGTTAGTGTACTGTAAGTAGTGTGTTGGTGTACAGTAACTCAGTAAGTGTAATGTGTTAGTGTACTGTAAGTAGTGTGTTGGTGTACAGTAACTCAGTAAGTGTAATGCGTTAGTGTGCTGTAAGTAGCGTGTTGGTGTACAGTAACTCAGTAAGTGTAATGTGTTAGTGTACTGTAAGTAGTGTGTCGGTGTACAGTAACTCAGTAAGTGTAATGCTTTGTTCTAGCTCATGGAAACTGTTCTCCTTCAGTGTTTTGTGCTGATGATGATTTGAATAGACGTCAGTATCAGACTAGTTAATGAGTTTCTATTAAAGACTGGTGGACTGAGAGACACTAGAGTCTCTACACCTAAAATGAGCTGATTAAGAGTCTTGTTCCAGAAATGATAATAGGACATTAGAGTAATTAATAATTAATAATTAATGATGGTACTGTTCCTCTCCAAGTATATTTGATGGTAAATACTTTAGTACGTTTACTGGAGTGGGGGTCTAAAAGAGGGACTGACTTGGATCAAAAGTGTTCATCATTTTCATATGAATGAAATTTCATGCTCAGTATCTCCATATTGTCCCTCCTGCAGGTCTGCTAAAGTTGGAGAGTGAGCTAGAGGGCAGCACTGCCATCAGTCACTCTCAGGGTTTGGTGGGCCGACTGGAGACCCTCATCCTACAGGGGAACAGCAGTGACATCTCTCTGCGGGTGGAGACGGCGGACGGCGACGAGGTGAAGCTGATCCAGGCCCACGCTTTGGTTCTGTCCCTGCAGAGCCCCACGTTCAGCCGCATGCTGCAGAACCGCAACAGCAGCACACTGGTCCTGCAGGAGAGTGCAGAGTGCGTGGCCGTCTTTGAGAAGTTCATCAGGTCAGTCTTACAGGAGGCACACACACAATCCAAACACAAGCAACGTTTGTAGACACCGACGTATCCAGTGCTTCTTCTGAAATCGGAGTATTAAAATCAAGACCGTTACACTAGATGCAGGAACATTGCTGTGAGGATCTAATTTCATTCAGCCACAAGAGCATTAGGACATGATATTGGATGATCAGTTTTGCTTCACAGTAAACACCATCCAAAGGTACTGGATAGAGCTCCATCACTCCAGGAAATGCTGGTCCACTGCCCAACAGCCCAGTACTGGGGGACTATATATCCCTTTAGTGGACATTTGGCATTGGGCATGTTTACCCTACTCCAGAATCTCAGAGTAGCCGTGCTTTTCAATGCCAGTGGTCCTAGCTAACTGTGTGCAGTTGAGCGCAATGGGGTGCGCCTTAAATCAAAGACCTTATCGGAAAGTCTGGTCACTCAGAGCCCATCTTTGTGACAGCACCACGAGCAGTTATTCCCAGCCACACAGGACCGGAGACAGAATGAATGGGAGAGACCAAAATACTCAAAACTGAAGGGGAAATTAGTTTGCAGTCATTGACACAACCTGGCAACCTCATGAGCACTTTATAGCTGTTGGCTCAGTAGTGCAGCTTGTTCTGGCTGCCGCCCGTGTGCAGATCTCCACCACAAGAGGAGGCTGTCCCTGCTAGTGCCACAATATGGCCGTCCCTTCCACACTTGCAGGATAACCAGTGAGCCCTTGTTTCTTGGAGGGTGGGATTTGCTCTGAAAACACTGTTGCAGGTGGAGCTAACAAGCTTTTTCTAACCTGTGACTGATCCATTCATAGCGTCCCTGCTTTTGGACATGAAGTCAGTTCAGGCCCAGATTTGGGACACAGTGGTCTGACTGAACAGTGTACATCTGGAAGAACAGCAGAAGCAAACATGTACCTCTCTGGAATACTCAGACATGAAAGCCATTGAAATACATTGATGCGACAGAAGTATTACCGTGGTTACACTAACTCACTTAGTGAAGCTGAATGCAAATACATCACCTCAGCATGTATCACCTTACAGTATGCCAAGGGAGCACACAATACGTCCCTCTAGTGGCCAGCAGCTTAACAACAGCCCCATCCCCCCAGCATGGGGTCCAACAGGAGATAGTCAAACTCTGCAGATTGCAAAGGTATTAAATGTAGCCTCTCATAGGCGAACCGGAGTACAGGAGAGCAGTACTACTGAGCATGCGCTTGACTTTCTTCAGCTCTCATGCCTGTAGCATGAGCCAAAGTTTTAGGGTTAAGTCCTTGGATAGAATGACATTCTGGATACGTTCCACACAAAAACCCGAATACTGCACATACAAGGGTCAGGTATGAAGGTCTTCTCTTTGACACTGCACTAAAAAGCCTGACTCAGTGTGAAATCCAGCTGTAATTAAATTAGAAGCTTGAGGTGGAGCCAAGATACATGCAGCTACTTGAAGAGGATCCTAATGTTACAGCAAGTCTACAATCACTCTGTACACGTTGGTGCTCGGTTCCTGTGTTTTTGTTTAGCTCTAATTTGAATTATCTTCATATTCATTGGCCAGGAAAATTGTCATTAGTGAGGACACACCTCTGCCCTAAAAGGACAATATCAGTAAGTCATAGAGAAGATTCCATTCTTGAAATAGAGCTGCAGCTCTGCTACAAACGCTCACATGCATGTATCCATTGTGAGTATAAAAGTCCCGTTTTTGGCTTTACTGCTGTTTTCAGGCATGTGTAGACCAACTAGGTCTAAAGCACATTTATGTACAAGTAACTGCAACCAGAAGGAATCAACCAACTGGAATGAAACTTGGTGGGTAGGTTTGACATAGTGAGACATGCCAATGATTCATGTTTCATGCTCGGCCGTAAGCAAGGACGGGCCTTATTACTGTACCCGACTCACCCAACAGTCACAATTGCAGACCTTCAGCAAGCAGTGATGCCCTACATGAGCAAAATCTGCAGGAACTGTGTGAGAATATTCAAGCTGCATGGGATAGATTACCACAAGACACCATTAGGAACCTCTACAGCTCCATACCGAGACGTCTGGCATGTTGCATTTGCAAACATAGTGGCTGACTCCATACTGAGAGACACTGCTTCTGTATATGTAGCTCAGTAAATATTACCCATATCAGTCTAAATTCTGTTTTTTGGACACTGTGCACCCGCATACACTTGTTTATTAGAACAGGTGGAGGCTAATTTGGATGTGCACACGCAGGGGGTGTCAGGGCATTGATCTGTTTACACTAAAGGCCGATATAAATCACTGATGTGCACAAATGCTAATCATCAGAAAGGCAGAATAATCAGATCTGACCAGAAACATTGAGCAGTAATGCTTGTGAATGGAATCAAAGTGGCCAAAATCTCATCGGCTCAAAGATTTTTATGCAGCTTTGAAAAAAAATCTGATCTGAGTCACATTTATAATAAAACAGATTAGTCCAAGTTCAGTGCTGCAATATGAATGGAGTTTGGGTTACAAGTTACTAGTCTATTTAGCATTACACCTCACTGTTTATTCACACATCGCTGTGATCATCATCTGGTGTAGAAATGCCAGCTCTTTAAGAACAGAGGTCCTTCAGAAGGGTTTGTTCTGAAATGGTATTTAGGAGAAGCTTACCAACACTGACTTCTTTACCATCGAAGTAGCCATTTTAGTTTGGATCCCAAACGATCAGTGGATCTTATTAGGTGTGTCACGCCTCCGCGTCTCCCCGGCTTCTCCGCTCTTCAGGACTCCACTTCCCAGAGGGCCACGCTCGATGACGTCATGTCTATGCGCCCCCGGTCGGACTCTGTGATTCGCTCTAGATCGCCCGAGTTTTAGCCCCAGCTGTATCCAATTACTTCCTGTATTTAAGCCACTCACGAACACTCACGTTTTGCCAAACTTCCCCTCGGTCTTCCCCTTTAAACTTGTTCGCCCTCGCTGCTTGTACTACCTGGTTCTGACCTCCGCCTGTCCCTGACTCTGATTTAGCTTCTCCCATCGTTTTCGCTGTGTACTGGTGCTTGCTGTGATTGTCTGTTTTTTAATAAATCGTTCCTGGTTTTTAGTTCTGCACACGTCGGTCTCGAAGTCTTTGGTCTAACAAGGTGTATGCTTATACAAATCATATATAAAAGCAGCTCCACCCAGAAGGAAGGAAGATGAAGGCTACCAGGAACAATAAATGATGATGTATTTGGACCAATATGGGTAATATTTATTGAGCTACACATACAGAAGTCGTGTCTCTCAGTATGGGGTTGGGCTGCCATGTTTGCTAAGGCAACATGCCAGATATCTCTGTGTACTGTGATGATCCGTCCCGTGTAAGCTTGTACAATATTCTCATACAGTTTTTTCAGATATTGCTCCATGACAGTCTACCACCACACCATTGCAGTCCTTGGACATTGACATGGTATTAAAGGCAGTCATCGTGACAGTCTATGTGCACGTAGTTCTCATGAAGGGCATCTGGCTGTTGGGTCAGTCAGGTACACAGATGAGGCCCATCCTTGGTTATGTCACATGTGCAGCCAAGCGTGAAAATGGAATCGTTCACATGTCTCACAATGTCAAACCTACCCACCAAGTTTCATTCCTGTCTGTTGATTTTTTCAGGGTGCAGCTATCTGTCCATCTTTTTTTTGACCATGGGTGTATTGAATTTAGATATATGTTATGGTGACTTCTGGTACTGCTGGAAGTTTGCTGTGTTGCAATCGTGATAGCCCCAGCAATCTGGAAATCTGCATTATAAAAATCTGCCTCAGGATCCAACCCCTTGAATCCACAGCCGCTGTCGATCATCTGGACAGTCTAGGCCCTGAATTCTCACCTATCCACTTTGCCTTTGTTAGATCTGTATCTGCATAAATCCTGAGCTTCTCTTTACATCGGCAGAGGACTCCTGGTTCTCCTCAGCACCAGAACTGGAAGTTTCCTCTATAGTGTAGAGTTTTTATTATATGTGATGTTGATGATGGTAAAATAGTGATCAGTCTAAAATATTTGGAGACATTCAATTCACCATCAATGGAAAACCATGAAACCCCTTGAAACCACTTTTTAGAGAGAGAGGTGGCTCTTCTGTGGCATCGCCTCAAGGAACTGTTTAAGCACCTTTACTTTTAAAAGTAAAGTACTGTGGCTTATCATTTGAACACAGCCTAAGGCACACTTTAGGGTGACATTATCTGGTCTGTCTCTGCAGATATCTGTACTGCGGTCAACTCTCCTTGCGCTTGGACCAAGCTACTGCTCTGCACAAGCTGGCCACCAAATACGACGTATCAGACCTCCAGCAAGGACTGACTGAATACATGAGCCGCAACCTGGCCAGCGCCTCAGCAAGCAGTCATGTGGTGGGGTGGTATGAGTATGCTGTGGTGGCAGGAGATGACGATCTGAAGGCTACCTGTCTGCAGTTCCTGTCATGGAACCTGTCGTCTGTGCTGCGGAGTGCACAGTGGCCATCGGTTAGCATGGAGCTGCTCATGGTGCTGCTGCAGCGCTCTGATCTGGTGCTTCAGAGCGAGCTGGAGTTGTATGAGGGCTTGGAAGCCTGGCTGATCCAGAACGATCCAGATAGCTTGACTGTGGAAAATGCGCTCCGGGCTGTGCGCTATGCAATGATTCCACCACAGGAGCTTTTCCGCCTGCAGCGCTATTCGCCCATCCTGGGGCGCTACCACGAGTCAGTGCGGGACCTCCTCTATCTGTCCTTCCAGTTCCACTCAGCTTCCCCGCTGCAGCTGGCCAAGTTCTTCGACGTCAACTGCAGCCTGTTTGTGCCACGGAATTACTTAGCAACATCCTGGGGTATATCATGGACCATCAACAACCCGGCACGAGATGACCGCAGCATCAGCTTTCAGAGCCAACTGGGTCCCAGTGGCCATGATGAAGGAAAGCGGGTTACATGGAATGCCTTGTTTTCACCACGGTGGCTCCCTCTTAGCTTGAGGCCAGTGTACAACGAACAGGGTGCCATGCACCAGTCCCAGGCTGTGCAGCCTCCCATGAATGCTGCTCGCCCACGCATCATCATCACTCCTACCACATCCAGTGCAGAGTTTGCAGGCGTCAGCTTCCAGAAGACTGTAATCGTGTCCACCAGGCAGCAGGGCCAGCTGGTGGTGCGCCATGTCTACAACTTCCACCAGAGCACGGAGGAAGCTGGGGACTTCCTAGCCGAAGTTGACCTTCAACAGCGCACATCTGAGTACTTATCAGATGGGTCGCTGCACCTGCACGTCATCATCAAACCTATTTATCAGACACTGATTGCTATTAAAAAGTAAAAGAAGAAGAGTTCATTGCTACCAGAGACATGACAGAAGTTGGAAATCTGAAAGCACAGGTGTTCTTCAAAGGGGAGATGAGGATTCACTGCAGATGTAACAAGGACAGAAGATTTTTAAAGAGCATGATCATCGTCAAGGCCCCCTGCCAGAAGCTCATCACCATGAAAAAGTAAAAGTGAATGTGCCAGAAGACCCAGAAGACCCAAAAGGGTGAAAGGGACAAAAAATAAGAGGACATGAATTGGATTCAGATTTTGAAAGATCACATCATTTCAAATTTGACATGTTTGCCTATTACCTTTTTGACTCACCATTACTTGGACTCGCACCCCAGAGACTCAACTATCACCTCCACCCAAGAGACTTGGGACATTGAGTTAGACTTAGACTCCACAGAGACTCAAGACTCAGGTATGTCCTGTACCCCAGAGACTTGGGCACTGACTTAGATTCAAACCCCTGATATTCAAGTCTCGCCTTTAAACCCTAGAGACTCAGGACCCAATATGGACCAAAAAGACCTGAGACTCGATTATTACCCCGAGACTCAACTTAGATTTGCTCTCCAGAAACTCACAACTCGACTCTGACTCGCACCCTGTAGACTCTGGACTTAACTTACCTCTTACAAAAGAGACTTGAGAAGCAGTCATAATCTGCACCACAAAGACTGGGGACTCGATTAAGAGTCATGCCCCGGAAACTCAAAACTCAACTCTTACTAGCACCTGGAGACTTGGACTCAGACAGCTCTCACTCAAACCCAGAGACTTATAACTCGACTCAGACTCTCAACCCAGAGATTCAAGATGTGTCTCAGACGCTCACCTCAGAAACTCAAGATCTGACTCAGGCACAGTCAAGAAACCTGAGGATCAAATTAGTCTCTACCCGCAGGGGTTAAGATTTGACTCAGACTCCCAATCCAAAAATTAAAGATGAGTCTCAGACTCACAACTCAGAAACTCAGGACTTGACTCAGACACCCCCTCAAGACTTGAGAATCAACTCAGACTCCCCCCCCCCCCACGGGGGTTAAGACTTGACTCAGACTCCCAACCCAGAGATTCAAGATACGACTGAGACGCTCACCTCAGAAACTCAAGATTTGACTCAGACACACAGTCCAAAGACCTGAGAATCAATTCAGACTGTCCCCCAAAGCAGACAAGACCTGACTTAGACTCACACCACAGATATTCAAGATACATCTCAGACTCACAACTCAGGACTTGGCTCAGACACCCCCCCAAGACTTGTGAAACAACACAGACTCCCCCCAGGGGGTTAAGACTCGACTCAGACTCCCAACCTAGAGATTCAAGATTCAACTCAGACTCTCACCTCAGAAACTCAAGACTTGACTCAGACACACAGTCCAAAGACCTGAGAATCAATTCAGACTGTCCCCCACAGCAGACAAGACCCGACTCAGACTCCCAAAACAGAGGTTCAAGATACAACTCAGACTCTCACCTCAGAAACTCAAGATACAACTCAGACTCTCACCTCAGAAACTCAAGACTTGACTCAGACACACAGTCCAAAGACCTGAGAATCAATTTAGACTGTCCCCCACAGCAGGCAAGACCCGACTCAGACTCCCAAAACAGAGGTTCAAGACACAACTCAGACTCAACTCAACCTGGACTTGCAGTTTCGAAACTTGAGACCCAGAGTGTTGACTCAGACCTGAACCTCAGAAATGTGACACATCTCTGTCGTTAAGCTCCAGTAGCAGCCTCATGCAAAATCACTGATAGCCTTCAGATGAAAGACTATGGTTTGAGTCAAACATTAAGAACACTGATGGTCCTGAGGAACGTTTAAGATTTTGAAGGATCTGCCCTTATGGTTGCCACCACAGGCTCCTTTTGTCATGTGCAAAATAAGTATGATCAGTTTTTACATCTTGCCAATGTACATACGGTTATGAAATTGCCTAAATGTACAGTATGAATGAATTTCTCAAAAGACCAGACGAACGCCATCTTTGTGTCTGAATGAAACTGATATGTAGAATTCTAGGGAAATCCTAATTAGGCTAGATACTGTCTTACTGCACTGGAATGAACTCGATGTCTACAGCCTGCGACAGAGCGCACCCATATCACAGTTTTAGAGAAAGAGTACGGCCTCATGTGCTGCTAGCTATCTACACAGTAACAGATAACACATCTTTCACTTCAGAGCTATCGTTTACGCCTCATTGCACTTCTAGTTTTTTTCCAGAGTGACACAGGAACAATGGACATCCTTTCTCAGTGTGATGTGAATAGGTGCTGCTGTAAATAGACCACTATATCAGAACACTTTCTAATTTTGTGATCTCACGGAAGCATTACAATAAGTGTGCTTCATAAAAGGCCAACCCAACTTTAACCGATGTCTCTCTGGTAGGTGTTCGGCACAGAAGGTCACCTCAGTAAACTCTGAGAACGGCTCCTAAACTCCCTGAATGTATAGTAACTGTAATGACCAATAACGCTTGTGCCCGAAACCCATTTTTCCATGTGTGAGCACTAACGTGGTGTGTTGTGCTGTGCAAAAGTCAGACACAACCCTTTTTCATTTATTCACCTTTCAAGTATTCACTGCCAGGATTCTCCTTCGCCACACCCCTTTCAGAAATAACTGCACTTGAAGCTTTCATCTTGGAGAGAGGGGAGAACCTCAAGCTCCACTCCTGCTTCAGATCTGAAAACATCTACAGGTGTCTCTGTCCATCCTTTTACTGGGCGTAGACACCCATTTAGACAACGCTATGGGTCTGAAAGGATGCGTGTCTGTTTGAGAGGAAAAGGAAAGGAGACAACAAACAAACAAACAAACAAATAAACATATATGTATAGTGAGAAGAACATTTGCACTTTGACACCAAAACTGGACATCTGAGAAATCTGAGAAAGTTTAACGCACTGGTGAGTTTTTAGAAGAGGCAACGAAGACAAAGCAACTCTACAACCATCAGTTCATCACCAGTCAAGCGAGGTGGAAGATCAGGAGACCTTTGGGGATGTGTGACACACAGACACAAACACACACGCACACAGACACACACACACACACACACACACACACACATACGCACACGCACATACACGCACGCACACTCACACGCACGCACACACACACTCACACGCACCCAAACACACACACACACAGACACAAACACATACACGCGCACACGCACACGCACACTCACACACACCCAAACACATACACACACACACGCACACACACCCAAACACATACACACACACACACACATATATACATATATATATATATATATACACACTGTATATACAGTAAGGTGTCTTAATGAATGGTGGTGTTTGTACCTATATGTACACTATAATTCAAAAGTTTGGAATCTATTGTCACTAATTGTTGCAGAATAAATTAGTGCTCAAAATATTTAGATGCTTTATTGTATATTAAATGTTATTGTGGGAACATAAACAATGTATTAAACAATAAATGAAAGACTGCATTGATCTTTTTACTGTAAGGTACATCAACATGTGATCATCTCAATTCTAATTTAAGGCGTTCTGAAATTATTGCTCTCCTTAAAGCTTTAATAGTTTTCGCCATAATTACAGAATCATCTACAGCTCTGTTTATTATTCTGGACACAACAAATAATCAGTTTTTTTCTTCCTCTAAAAAAATGACATTTTTATTTGATCAGTTCTTTATGTATTGACATGATATTGATAGTAGATTAACAGTCTTTATATTATTAAATAAATAAATAATTATTTCTCCAATTTTAAACTTTAATTCCATTAACTCCATTATATATATATACATACACATTAGTACAGATAGATAGATAGATAGATAGATAGATAGATAGATAGATAGATAGATAGATATGTGTATTTTAAAATTGTAATGTATTATACAACAGTCTATATGGCAAAAAATCGATTTTAATATATATTATTATTAGATATTATGATAATAAAGTATAATAATAATAATAAGTATAATATTAATTAATTACGTTTTAGTTGTATACCATATTTAATTAAAACTTACACACACACATTAATTAATAATTGAAAAAATAATTTTATTTACTTATCACTGTTATTGTAAATTTATATTTATATATACACATTTAAAACGACTTTATTTAGAAACCTTACCGAAATATATGGTATATATGCAAAACGCGGTGGTGATAAATAAATAAATAAATAAATAAATAAATAAATAAGCAGAAGTGGCACAGTAGGCGTAGCCTCCTTCCCTCCCATCGCCGCTCAAAAAAAGGAAAACGAGTGTACTACAACTCCCATGAACCCTTGCGCGAGCTCTTTTGCAGGAAGAGCGTGTTCTCTCACTCTCCCTGTGTGTCTCTTTCTCTTTCTCTGTGTGTCCATCATGCCGAGCGCCGCCGACTTTTCACTGCGCGGAACTTAACGCGCTGCTGTCCGTGTCCGCTGAGAGCTCGGGGACTTCTCGTGCAAGCAAACAAACAAACAAAAACACACAGCGTCGCGCGCTGCGTGCACGGCGGCGGTGGCGGCGGCGGCGCGCACCTTCAGCCCCCCCATACGCACCCGCACACATACACAGGAATACACACAGCAGCGGCACCAGCAGCGAACAGCACCGACACCGCCGACACCGAAAGTGCATGCAGATCGCGGCTCGTGCACCTTTGTTGCAAGGGCGAGCGCTTTCTCGCGGCGAGGGGGAGGAATGGAGGGAGGGAGCGAGAACCAAGGCAAAGTCTTTCGCGCCTCCCCTCCCCCGCACCAGAGCAAAGGGGAAATGTCCGTGGCCAGAGGAGGTGAGTACAACTCGCCGTGTGCATTGCACGGCGCTCGCGCTGCGCAGGCCACCGTTTGATCTTTGCACGCGCTCCTGCAGCGTGCACCACTGCAGCCTCTTATTTCTTAGCTTTGCGTGCTAATGCAACTTAAAAACTTGGATGGTTTGGAAAGGCAAAAAAAAAAGGTGGAGTGGAGTGGAGTGGAAGGGAGGGGAGGGAAGGAGGAGGAGGAGAAGGGGGGTTTGCTTTGCATTGCATTGCATTTCCTGTTTTAAAGAGCTACCGTGTTCCTGCGACGTTTTCTCCTCGGTTGCCCGTGCAATCGACGGCTATTGGGGCTCGTGCACGACCCTGATCGTTTTGGGTGCCTTTGCACATACGCCTTTGGCTCCTTGTTGAGGAACTAAGCAGCAGCAGCAGCTAGCTTAAGCAGTGGAGTGCAATGCAATGCAAGGGGATTGTGCAACGGCAGCGTAGCCCCGCGCCCGAGTTAATGCATAATATCTCCCCACGAGTCCACTATTATGAAATGAGGTTTGGTATGCAATCGTGTCCTGCACCGTCCTATGCATTGGGGTTACTTTGCACCTCGTTGCATGGGAAGTGCATGCAGCCAGCACCGAGCTTTGTTCGTGCCCACTGTGCTGGGTGGAAGAGCCCTAAACTGAGCCTTGGTTGCATGGCATGTCGTAGTGAGCTAAACCTGGGTGGAAAAATTGCGCTGAAGTTTTTTTTTTTTTTTTTTTAAGTGGACCGTTTCGTTTGCGCCCTTCCATGCACGTAATGGAAAATGATTGGGGCGCCCCGTCCTGAGCTTTGTCCCAGCAGCAAGCAGGCCCATGCAATAGGTAGCTACTACACGCTGCAGAAAGAACACAGCTAAATATAGTTTTTGTTGCGAACGTGCATGGCTCCCAGCATTTCGAGGAAACCAAGCAAATGTTCCCGAGCTGCCCTGAGCAGGGACCTCCCAAATCCTGGCCCAGAGCTGCCACCCAGCTGCAGATTCCTCTCTTGCTTCTTGTGCAAGATTTCTGCAACTTGATTGTCACCTACAGGCCAAGCGAGCTGTTGAACAAGGCCTTTTGTTGTTGCACTTTCGCTCCAACTGCCCTGCAGGGAGTTTTCCCTGCTTTCTCTGCTAGATAGTGTGCACCGGCGTGGGCCTAATGGAAGTAGACCGGGCGGCTGCTGCTGCTGTTGCTTCTTTTTCTATGCCATATGACAAAACGGCTGGTGTTTCAACTCCTGCAACCGTAGGGTCCACCAAGGACTGACCGCTGCAGGCATCAAGAGCACAGGAGAGCAAAGACGCCTAGGGCCGGGCTCTGTGCTGAGCCGCGTTGCAAGAATTTGTGACGCTCAGACGTTGGAAGGACCGTGGTTGTGTTTGAGCATAACTGGGACACACCTGGCTCTGTGTTTTAAGACTCCCCTCCAGCATGCATGCATCCATGCATGCACGCAAGCATAGGCCTACTCCTCTACCTGTGCAGTCGGCGGCAGTTCAGGAAATGCTGCGTGGAAAGGGGAAGTCCGTGTGGCATTTCTTACAAGTTTCATTTTTCCCAGTTGCTGCGTCATCATGACTGGTTCAGGCTGTTCATTCATGGTCAGAAATAGCCCATTAGGGTGGCTTTAGGTCTTCAAGGTATAAGAGCTGCATAGTGACTCACGTGTCTGTGGATGATGATAAACAGGTTGGTGAATGCAGTCACAGTGCTGTGCGTTTGGGTAACGCCACTCGTCTTTCCAGCGAGACAGTTTGACTGAAATTCCCACCAGATGGAAAACGCTGTCTGTGATCACTGACATCATATGAAGGCAGCACGAGAGTGGCTGCACTGTTTACCTGGAGTCGCAGGACTTTTGGCATAGGTGAAAGAGGAAGCAGCTGTGTCTTATGACTGCCTGTTGAGGCCTGTAAGCTGCAGATAGTTGGGTATTTATTATTATTAATATTCTTATTCATATTATTGCTGTTAATATTATTAAAGCTGGTGCTGCTGTGATGCGGGGAGGATTCTGGATAGTGGACCGGAAATGAGGAGCTAATTCTGTAGCCATTTAGCTTAAAGAGCTGAAACGCTGTCACTTCATGTTATTGGCTGGGAGTTTCTTCTTATGGGGTAGTAGTTTGGCGTGACGATGACCTACTTTAAGCCGCTTGTCTAAAGTGAAGTGCTTTGATTCAGGTACTTATGCATATAGGAGCTTAATAGTTTCTAAAGGGAGAAGAAAGAACATTGTTTTGGTGTCCTCTGGTACCAGAGCTACAGCGCTGGCATCCGAACAGATGTGTTTATTTTTGAGATGGGTTTTGCAGACACATTGTTGCTGTCGGAACGAAGATTCAGTTTGGCACCGTCAGGAGAAGTGGAGGAAAAAACCTTCTTAACTTCCATTTTAAACACAGTTCATGCAGTAACTGGAGTTTTCAGATTATGCAAAACGTTATGTATGGTTATCCAAGGTTTTTGCATGACAGCAGTGATACAGAGTTTTAATTAATGGCTGTAATGGAATGGTTCTTAAGCACACGGTGCGTTTTTAGCCTTGTTGGACCAGCGTGTCTGTTAGCCTTAGCCTTCCACCCTGCATAGCTCACATGCTGATTCAGTTTCTCGGTGCTAAATAGACATTTATGGAGATGAGTCTTTGTGCTTCCTGGTTACTGCAGATTTAGCTGTATTGCACCGTATTGCACTGCATCTATGAATTTAGCTATGTTGCTATATCATATTCCCCACAGAGAATAAACTTGGATGCCACTGCTAAGTAGGTTGTGTATATATGTATATATATTTGTGTGTATATGTATATATATATGTGTGTGTATATGTATATATATGTATATATATGTGTGTATATGTATATATGTATGTATATATATGTGTGTGTGTGTGTATATGTATATATGTGTGTATATGTATATATGTATGTATATATATGTGTGTATATATATATATATATATATATATATATATATATATATATATATATATATATATATATATATATATATATATATATATATATATATATTTATATATATATATTTATTTGTCCCATAAAAAAAAATAGACAACATCTATTTCATTTTAACACATTCCAGAGCACATATTTTTTTGTATGGTTATGAATACGAACAGCCACATGGTGTCATTGATTCAGATCATCACTTCTTTGCCCTGTATATTCAATTTTGAAAAACGAGAATCTGAAAAAATGAAAAATCTGGAAAGTTTAACTTTCACTTTACTGATGCCTTATTTGCACACTTGCAAACGGATACAAATGCCATGGGCTTTGATTTCTTCACGTTAACAGGGCCGCCCCCAGGGTGCTCCCCCCAAGCTTGTTATAGACCTGTACAACCCTGTGAAACAGTGGCACAAGGTGCAGGCAGCTAAATCTCTGTCAACAGCTCTTCACACTACTGGTGAAACCCTTGCTGTAACAATCCCACCATGAACTCCTGGAGTTCTGAAATGTTTATGTGCATGGGTCCTATATGCAGTTACAGTCGCCCAGTCCTCCTGTGTTCTGTGTGCTCTGAGAGGTGTGCAGTGTGACGTTGTACATGTGCAGCATTTGAAGTTTAGAGTTGGACTCATTTTGGATCAAGTGGCAGGAAGTGACAAAAATACTATCACACTCTGGATTGTGGTGCGGGGGGCGATGTGGCAGACATATTGTATCGGCATACTTTATAAAAAGTTGATATGCTTCCCAATATTTATTGTTTTAATAAGTTTAAACAGACAAAATAGAACCTGAAGTGCCACATACCATAATAACAGTATCCGTAATACTACTACACTGGCTTTATTACTGTTCCACATACTACACTGTTGCTACTCTGTAGGGCTGGAAATCCCCGAAGGCCTCAAGATGCGATATTATTTCAGGCTTCATAATGCATCGCTTCATCATCATTATCATCATCATCGTGCATGCACAGTGCTCACGTCTCAGGATGTGCCATGTTTGCTGCTTGATACAAAAGCGCTCACCTGCTTTTGTGCTTAGTGCTTTGAAACCGGCTCTATAGCATTATAGCATCAGAGAGGGTTAGTCATTTCTGAGCTTTTTTTAAAAAATCGTTTTGTTTTTATTTTCACCCCAGTCATTTTACAGTGACTCATTTCTTAATATTGATGGTCAAGTCATCCGGTGAAAACCCTGGTGAAAACATTGCAGTGCCAGTTTATTGTAATACCGTACAGACCTAGTATTATTGTAATTATGTTGAATATTGCTATAACAAATTGTGATGGTGTTTATTATTATTATTATTATTATTACCATTAGTATTAGTATTTTTATTGTTATTAATTTTCTTAATCTTTAAATAAATATTCAACAAACCATGTCCTGTTAGTCACATAGGAATCCGCTGCCTTTGTCATCGACGCATTGCAAGGTTTTCTGCCTTACCCAAAGCAGCTGTTTCCCCTATTCTAGTATCAGACCTTTCATTTATAAACGTATAAATTCTATAATAAAACATTGATTCTTGGCGTCCATGAATCGATACGGTATTGCTACATGCTGTATCAGCCACACCCCCACCCCGCACTTGGTCCAATTAAACAGGCCTGGTTTTGCTCACTTGTAGCACTCAGTGTTGAAAGTGTAATCTAATGTAGTTCATCATGACAACGATAAAGGATGGTCTTATTGCCCAGCCCCAGACTGTGGTATTGCAAGGGATTCCCATGAGGGAGCGCAGTGATTGGAGTGATATTGTATTTAGCTGAGTCTCCTGAAGGTGAATAAGGGGTCGTGTTGGGTCCTGTTAATTGTAGACCAAGGTAGCTGCCTAGTTGGACACCTCTATCCAGGTACATGCTGCTGATGGCTATATTTGCACATGACTACACTGGATCTACATCTACCTCTCCATCTCGAGCTCTGGTTTAGTTTACCGTAGTTAATGCCAGCTTTTAGGTTTTCGAGATGGCAGTAAAACGATGAATCCAAGTAAAGTAAAATAAGGGCTCTTGGTTTTCTTGGCGTACAGTGCGTTCTGAATCTTGTCCATATGCACATAGCGTGAGGGGAGTAGCAGCTTGGCTATATTCAAAGCTTTGGAGCTTGATTGCATGCCAGTTGATCAGTAGGAAACCGGGAGCTGAGATTGAGAGTCTTTGAGACTTTGAGAGTCAACGTTCGAGAAGGGCAGAAAGTTAGCGGCTAGCTTGTTTGCATCAGGCGGAGGCTTGCTCTGAGCACGTTTTTGTGCTGACGGTTATTTTTCTGGAGAGTCTCTTCGTACGCCGTCCCATACTGTATCAGTAGACTTGTGTCTCGTGCCTGCCGGCCGCTGCTTTAACACACTACTACAATGTTGCTTCTCTGGCCTCCATTGTGTGCCGTGCTGTGGCCCCAACGTTGCACAGTGGCTCAGTGTCCCTGCCATGGGTCGCCCCTGCAGCCAGGCCTAAAGCTACATGGGGAGGCTTCCACGTTGCACAATTGTCACATTTGTCATGCAAATGGCCCCCGCGAGTTTCAGCAGCACAGATACTAAATCCGCTGTTTCGACAGGCTGATTGTTGGTACCCGTCCAGCCACGCAGCTCTCTCTTTTTTTTTCTGAACAAGGGAACAGTCCGGTCGCTTTCTGCGTTTATGCAGCCGGCCCGCTGGGCCGCCTACCGTTTTGACCGCAGACTCGTCCGTCACAGGCTGCAAAATCAAATCTGGGAATCCGCACCTATAGCTTGCATGCAAATCTCTGTTTGCATGAGAGAGTGCACGTGCACGATCCAAGGCGTAATCGACTGGGACTCTGCGACTCCATGCAGATCGACAAGCCCCTTGCGTTGCATGTGTGAGTGCACCGAAAGAGGGTGGCATGCTGAAAATAAGACAAGCATAAATAGTGTCTCCCTGGTGTTGAATCGCTCGGGACTAATCAGCCTGTTCGCTCTGCAGGCTCTCAGTCAGAGAGGCCCTGCCTAGAGGGGGCAGAACGCGCTCTCTATCTAACTCTCTCGTTCTTTCTCTTTCTTTCTCCCTCTCTCTTTTTTGTGCTCTGAAGGATATGAGCTATGCAAGGTTGCGCAAGCTGCACATTCTGACATTGATCCGTCTTATTGCAGTCTTCTGAATAATTGACTGCACCCGCCCCCCCTCGGAACTCCTCTGCGGTGTCTCTTTACGATTGCACTTACAAGGCGTGCATATAGGCTAATTAGTCAGGTTTTAGCATTTGCCAAAATGGCCTACTGCTAAAGTCCTCAAAATGTAAAGGGGAGAGGGGGTACTGGCCATGCTATGTTTCTGAACAAGCAGAGGGATTGCGTTGTGCGGCCCGACCGACTCCTCAGCGCTGCTGGAGGTAATAAATAGCCTCACATCATCATTGAGCAACGTTGAAATGTGTTTGATATTAAAGTGCCACACTTACTTGGCCCAGATACACAGTTTGCTAAAGCTCTTGCACATGCAGGAAATAATCTCCTGCATGCAAACAAGACCGGCAATTCATATTAGTTTTGGGGAGCAATGTTTCCTTCTGTTCATTCCCTCCTGGCGTATTAGCGTTTCTCTAAATTGGCTCCTGCATAATTAAGGTAACGCGTAATAGAGGCGGTATTTGACGTCAAGAGAACTATAAAGTAGACTGAGCCATTCAAGGTGCTTAGCGGCTTATTTTATACTTGTGGCTTTTTTAGCTTGGCCTTTTTTAAATTTTGCCTCTGATGTCACTGGCTGCAAGACGGAGTGCTGTGCATGCGCCTGGAACGAGGGTGAAAGTCTGTCTAATGAGTATTAAAGTGAAAGAATTCCAGACACGCCTAGCTGTTTGCTGCTAACACACCTGTCGAGTTTTCATAATGCTCCGTCTCCCAAGCTTTTATGGTAACTAGTGAATACGAAATTTGCACATTGCACGGACCCCTAGGCTCACCAGCTTCCGCCGGTAGGTTGGAAGTGGATAGAGATTGAGTGTCAACAGGTTGACACCTGATTCTCAATGATTCCTTTTTGTCCCCCCCACAACACCCTTGCACAGCCTTGCTTGGTTTCCTGCCAAGTAGCATGAATTGGGAATGTCAGGCACATCCTGCTGTCTCTGAACATGCCAGTAAACTCTGCTGTCAGTTGAGAATGTCTTTTGCATATTAGCTCTGGAAGTTTTCTTGCATATTACTCTCCAAACCGAAACTATTTTTCTGAACATTTCTTCTGTAGCCTTCAAGCTAACGCTGGGTTTATTAACTAGGAACTTACGTTAGCCCTAAAACTGGCTAATAATTAAAGCTTAAACTAACACTGCTTTGTTTTAGTCAACACCTTTTAATTAATGCCCAAGTCTAACTTTTCTTAGATGTTAGAGTCCTCATCCGATCAAATGTTACTAGGTGCTGTGATAGTCAATTAGAAATCTCTGGCACACCCTGCAGTCACTAAATATAGCAGTAAACACAATAAGCTCATAACGCTTCTTACAGATTAAACAACAAGCTGTCACTTTGAAAGCTAATTATTTTAGCTAATAATGTTTCTACAGCTAAATAATACCCGTTATTGGTATTGAGACTCCTGGTCTTCTTCCATGGAATGTCAAATGGAAATCCTGTGGTCACTGAACATTATAAATAAACTCCATAAGCTTATAAAGTTTAATACTGATTAATCATCCGAAAATTTGTTTAGGCTGATGAGGCCTCTAAGATGGTACTGTTTTAGATAAAATCCTTTTTTACATATTAAACGCTTCTTACGAATTAGACAGTTTTAAAACATAGTAAAAAAGAAAATATTTTAGCTAGAAGAACCTTTCAAGCTAGATAATATGTTTCATTTTTAAGTTTTTTTATTTTTTAATTTTAAAGCTAGATAGTGTTAGTTAATATTTTTAATTATTTATTTTTTCTAAAATGATTTTTACATATTAGGCCCCAAACTAACAGTTTTTAAATCTAGCTAATAACTTTGTCTCAAATTAGAGCCCATGCTAGCTGCTTTTAAAGCTAGCTAATGACCTTCTTAAATATTAAACCCCAAGCTAACTGCATTTAAAACTAGCTAATATCTTTTCCTACAGTCCCCAAGCAATCAACTTTTAAAGTTAGCTAATAACTTTTATAAATTAGACTCCAAGCTAACTCCCTTTAAAGCTAGCTAATAACTTTTCTTACATATTAGATGACAAGCAAACAACTTACAAAGCTAGCTAATAACTTTTTTCACATGTTAGACTCCAAGCTAACTGCTTTTAAAACTAGCTAATAACTTTTCTTCAAAATTAGACCCCAAGCTAACTGCTTTTAAAGCTTACTGATATCTTTTCCTACAGATCAGTCCCCAAGCAAACAACTTTTAAAGCTAGCTAATAACTTTTCTTAGAAATTAGACCCCAAGCAAACAACTTTTAAAGCTAGCTAATAACTTTTATTAATTAGACTCCAAGCTAACTCCCTTTAAAAGCTAGCTAATAACTTTTATTACATATTAGATGACAGGCAAACAACTTTCAAAGCTAGCTAATAACTTTTCTTAGATGTTAGAGTCCTCATCCGATCAAATGTTACTAGGTGCCGTAATAGTCAATTAGAAATCTCTGGCACACCCTGCAGTCACTAAATATAGCAGTAAACACAATAAGCTCATAATGCTCCTTACAGATTAAACAACAAGCTAACATTTTGAAAGCTAATTATTTTAGCTAATAATGTTTCTACAGCTAAATAATACCCGTTATTGGTATTGAGACTCCTGGTCTTCTTCCATGGAATGTCAAATGGAAATCCTGTGGTCACTGAACATTCTAAATAAACTCAATAAGCTTATAAAGTTTAATACTGATTAATCATCCGAAAATTTGTTTAAGCTGATGAGGCCTCTAAGATGGTACTGTTTTAGATAAAATCCTTTTTTACATATTAAACGCTTCTTACGAATTAGACAGTTTTATAACATAGTAACAAAGAAAATATTTTAGCTAGGAGACGCCAAGCTAACAACCTTTTAAGCTAGATAAGTTTTATTTTAAAGTTTTTTTATTTTTTAATTTTAAAGCTTGATAGTGTTAGTTAATATTTTTAATTATTTATTTTTTCTAAAATGATTTTTACATATTAGGCCCCAAACTAACAGTTTTTAAATCTAGCTAATAACTTTGTCTCAAATTAGAGCCCATGCTAGCTGCTTTTAAAGCTAGCTAATAACCTTTTTAAATATTAGACCCCCAAGCTAACTGCAATTAAAACTAGCTAATATCTTTTATTAATTAGACTCCAAGCTAACTCCCTTTTAAAGTTAGCTAATAACTTTTCTTACATATTAGATGACAAAGCAAACAACTTTTGAAGCTAGCTAATAACATTTTTTTCACATGTTAGACTCCAAGCTAACTGCATTTAAAACTAGCTAATATCTTTTCCTACAGATCAGTCCCCAAGCAATCAACTTTTAATGCTAGCTTATAACTTTTATTAATTAGACTCCAAGCTAACTCCCTTTAAAGCTAGCTAATAACTTTTCTTAGATATTAGATGACAAGCAAACAACTTTTAAAGCTAGCTAATAACTTTTTCATGTTAGACTCCAAGCTAACTGCTTTTAAAACTAGCTAATAACTTTTCTTAGACATTAGACCCTAAGCTAACTGCTTTTAAAGCTAGCTGATATCTTTTCCTACAGATCAGTCCCCAAGCAAACAACTTTTAAAGCTAGCTAATAACTTTTATTAGACTCCAAGCTAACTCACTTTAAAGCTAGCTAATAACTTTTCTTACATATTAGACCCCAAGCTAACTGCATTTGAAGCTAGCATATAGCTTTTTCTACAGTCCCCAAGCAAACAACCTTTTAAAGTTAGTTAAAAACTTTTATTTTTACATTTTAGAGCCCAAGCTAACTGCATTTGAAGCTAGCTGATAGCTTTTTCTACAGTCCCCAAGCAAACAACATTTTAAAGCTAGCTAATAACTTTTTTCACATATTAGACCTCAAGCTAACTACTTTTAAAACTAGCTAATAACTTTTTTCACATATTAGACCTCAAGCTAACTACATTTGAAGCTAGCTGATAGCTTTTTCTACAGTCCCCAAGCAAACAACCTTTTAAAGTTAGCTAAAAACTTTTTTTTTTACATTTTAGACCTCAAGCTAACTGCTTTTAAAATGAGCTAATAACTTAATAGACCCAAAGTTAGCAGCTTTTTTAAAGTTACTGTAAACTTTTCTAGCAGATCAAAACTCAAGCTAACACTTTTCTACATGTTTATGCTAGCCAATAACTTTTCTTGCTAGGTCCTCTGCCAAATACTAAATTGTGAATCGGGCACATCCTGCAGTCACTAAACATGCCAGTAAACACAACAAGCTTATCGTGATTTATACTGATTAGACACCAAACTACCACTTCTTCCTCCTACAAGTTACCCCCCCAGGCTAGCACTGTATACCAAATCATTTCTTACACCTTAGATCCCAGCACATGTTTATTTTCAGCTAAGAACAATGGCCTCCATCGTAACACTGGCTTTTAATAAGAAGGTCTCGTACATGTGTAACCCTCCCTGCCCACGTTTCCTGCTCAGACTTCTAAAGTACAAGCACTCGTTCCTGGGAAGAGATCTGTTACTGGCAGGCTGCGTGTGGTGGGTTACGCTCTGTAGGCTAATGCTAGAGGCTTTTGGTGTGGAGACCAGAGTCCTGCACAAGGTCTGTCATTTTAGCTAGTGCGGAGCAGAGGAAGCAGACAGAGAATGAGCCAGTGATGACATGCTTCCCAAAGCAGCAGCCCCAGCAGCTCTGAGCTACAGGGTCTGCCATCTTTGGAAGTGTAGTGTGTCTTGCAAACTGCCAGAGCGGTCAGGGGGGCCAAACAGCCGGCGGCTCAAGAGAGGTTATTTTCATCTCTGTCTGTCTCTCTCTCTCTCTGTCCCTGTCTGTGGCTCTCCTGCGTTCTCTCCCTCTTTTTTTTCCTCTTTATTTGTTTTGTTTGCTTGTCCATTCCATTCTTGCCTAACTTGGTTGTCTGTACTTGCATGGCATTTTTGTTTTGTCCCTTTTTCCCTCTCGCTCACTTGCTCCGCGCTCTCTTCCTCTTACTTCTGTGATTCACCCTTCCTCCTCCGGGTCCCTGAAATTCCACAGAAGAACTCTTGGGATTATTGGAATTCCGGGCAGAGTGCGTTAGAGGGATTTTTGAAGGTTGACAGCGAGCTGCCCTGTGAGTTCTTGTGCAGGAACTCCAGGCACGCCGAGGCTGTGCTAGTCACCAGCAAAACGTGCTCTGAAAGCCACACTGGCAACCAACCTTCCAAACACAAGCGAAGTAACAGCGAGCGCATGCTCTCCCCTAGCTGCTCGTCACTTCTTCACCTGTCCTCCTTCTCCTGCATCAGCCATTGAATTAGACACCACTTGGCGGCTAATGCAGCTGGATCTTTGGCGCTCCCAAGAAGGTCCAGCGTACTGTATCTCTGCACCATCTGCTTCACATTGTGAGCTTCTCGTTGCAACATAAACGTTCGCCGAGCTCAGCGTGAATGTGGGTTTAATGTGTTTTGACACCAGACCTGTGGAAGAATAACTACCTGGGCTCCCTGAGAAAGCGAGCGTCGGAGTGCTCAGATCTAGCTGACAAAAATATCTTTCTATGGAGTCTCGGAGGAAGTGCCAATCTCGTTCTTTTCCCATGCTGGTCAGACAATACGCGCTAGCCATTGTTTCCTGCCAACGCTGCGCAGTTATATAATCCATTGATCATGTTATGGCCTTTCTAGTTCTCGCCGGCGCTGTAGGCTGAGTGCAAGCAGGGCTGTGTTCCCATCTACCTCCATGGAGACCATGTTTTTATGTTTTTCCAAAGAGCACTTCCCAACAATGTTAAGATTGCTAATAACGAAAGAGACGCAGCTTGGATCTATTGGTGCTGCTCGCGCTAATCTAAGTGATGTGTGAACTGATTCCTGCTGGCTTCCGGCCAGCGCTGCTCGCAGTCGTGCCTTTTGGGTGAGGTGTTCTTGTAAGGGCAGCAGCAGGTTTGACGTATGCGTGCCGTCTTGTGTGGCACAGACTCGGCGGTGAATGTAAGGTGTGGCTTCGCGATATGGACCTTCA
>JAMWET010001172.1:95000-127500 GCA_024036415.1 Prochilodus magdalenae
ATTAATAGTATTTTTATTAGTAGTATTAGTATTTATAATTATTATTATTATTATTATTAGTAGTAGTAGTAGCAGTAGTAGTAGTGTTCATTATTATTAGTATTAGAAGTAGTCAATACTAGTAGATAACTCGACTTGATATGATGTTATTATTCATAATGAGGACTATTATATTAGTAGTAGTAGTGGTGGTGGTGGTGGTGGTGGTGGTGATATTTGTAGTGGTAGTGGCAGCAGTAGTGTTCATTATTATTAGTATAAGAAGTAGTAGTCAATACTAGTACATAACTCAACTTGATATGTTGTTATTTATAATAGTGCATTATTATTATTATTATTATTAGTAGTAGTGGTGGTAGTGGCAGTAGTAGTGTTAGTGGTATTGGTGGTGGTAGTAGCAGCGGTAGTGGTAGCAGCGGTGGTGGTGGTAGTAGTAGTAGTAGTAGTAGTAGTAATCATTAGTGGTGGTGGTGATATTTGTAGTAGTGGTATTGGTGGTAGTAGTGGTGGAGGTGGTTGTTGTTGTTGCTGTGGTGGTGGTGGTAGTAGTAGTAATTATTATTATTAGTGGTGGTAGTAGTATTGGTATCGTGCATCATTATTAGTAGTGGTGAATGTGATTGTAGTAGTGGTGGTAGTATTATTATTAGTATTGGTGGTAGTATTAGTATTGTTCATTATTAATCCCAGTAGTGTTATTATTAGTGGTGGTGGTATTAGTATCGGTCATTATTAGTAGTAGTGGTGATGGTGATTGTAGTAGTGGTGGTGGTATTAGTATCAGTCATTATTAGTAGTAGTGGTGATGGTGATTGTAGTAGTGGTGGTAGTATTAGTATCGGTCATTATTATTAGTAGTGGTGGTAGTAGTATTGGTATTGTGCATCATTATTAGTAGTGGTGAATGTGATTGTAGTAGTGGTGGTAGTATTAGTATTATTATTAGTATTGGTGGTAGTATTAGTATCGTTCAGTATTAATACCAGTAGTGTTATTATTAGTGGTGGTGGTATTAGTATTTATATTATTAGTAGTGATTGTATTACAGTATTACAGTTGGGTTTATGTCCCCCTGTGTCACCTCTGTAGCCTTTAAAAGGTTGGGCTGTATTTTTCCTCCAAATAAAATAATGTGCTCATGTTCGTGCATTTGGAGCAGAAGTGAGTTCACGCTGCGAGGCCTCCTACACACTTCAAACATGAACCGTCGAGCCAGAAAGATCAGACCCGGTGGCAGAATCACATTTGAGCAATAAGACTTTTCCTGTTTTTCACTGATGATAGTTTCCTTTTTGAATGACTGTGACGAGCAGGTTAATGTGTGGTTTAAAGGGAATTAATTGTGTTAATTGTTGGTGCAGCAAGGAGGGCATGGGCTCGATTCCCTGGCTGGGCAGCCAGGGGTCCCTTAGGTGGAGTTTGCACGTTCTCCTTGGGTCTATGTGGAATTCCTTCAGGTGCTCCGGTTGCCTCCCACAGTCCAAAGATATGCAGTCAGGTGAATTTGCCTCAGCCGAGCAGATAAAATGCATGCAGCTCACTTTCAGTTCGTTGGGATGTTAACACAATTGTGAAAGCATACCACAACGGGGCCTGTCCCAGCACACATTGGGCGGAAAGCAGGAAGCACCCTGGAAAGGCCAATCCATGACATGCTGAACAAAGATATAAATGAACAACGTATTGAAGAAGATTTAATTCCACAGACTGAAGCAGCCGTGGTCTGCGGTGCGCTCACACCAGATGTGGGAGTTTCAGTAAAGTAGAAAAGGTGATCTTTATATTTTGCTACACTGCAGATGCAGTCTGCTCGAATAAATGAGGTTTGCCATGTCGATGTTGTGACTTATTTGTCCAGCATGTAGAAGCATGTGAACCCACAGCGTCGCTAAAATGGCACTGGCGTTCCCCGCCATAATAAAGCAGTCATTGTGGTCAAATATGAGTCGCTGTTCTCCGAAACCCCAGTACATATCTGATATCTTTTAGAATTTACACTCCTTTTCTCCAGAAGCCTTTTTTCCTGAGTCAGCTGATATCGCCTTTAGCAGTTCTTTTGCCAATAGCTCGTACTTGGAGGGGAAAATGTGAAATACAAGTAGAACAGGAAAGCTTTTAGTGTTGTCAGCCAAACTGCTATGTGTTGTTACAGATCACATTCCACTCCTCCGAGTTCCGCAGTGAAACGGTAGTGGATGCAGGCCTCTTAAGATGACTGGAGTAAAGACTAGGTGGAGCCATTGTATTCTTTTTGTGGGCTCGTCTGTATCCTGTGTGTTCAAGACAGATTACTGTAAGAGTCTGTGATTGTTGGCAGTAGGAGCAGATGTAGAATAGGTTAATTGTTCGTAAATACAATATAACTATGATTAGTCATTTTTCTGAATCTCGGTAAGATGACGCATTAACAGATTTCACTCTGCACATGAACAGATTTAAGCCTAAAGTGCTTGCTTATGTTGTTACTAGTTGGTTGCAGTATGAGTTGGGTGAAAGTAGATTTACTTCTGATATTGCATTGCTAAAAATCATTTTTTCTTCTTTCTTGCTTCATGCAGCAGCAAAATCATTCAATACACAATTCCAACAATTCCTAAACCACATGTGATACACTCACCCTACGTTCACACTAGGGCTGAAGGAGGAGTCGTATAAATATGGGAATCACAATTTGAATTAGTGCAAGTTTCAAAGTACAGGAGTTGCTGTTATTGGTTATTATTACTATTATTATTATTATTGGTGGTTACTATCATTTATTATTGGCTTTTATTTATTTATTTATTTATTATTATTATTATTATTATTATTATTATACTCTGTTTATATTATCTCCTCTTTTAAAAGGTAGAAAGTAAAAGGGTGGAGCTTGTAAACCAGCTATAGATAATTTAGACCCATCAAACTAACTCATGTGCTGTGTACATGAACACAACCCTAATTAAAAGGGAGCCTGTCTGGCAGGAGTCGTATAAATATGGAAATCACAATTTGAATTATTGCAAGTATAAAAGTACAGGAGCTGCTATTATTATTATTATTATTATTATTATTATTATTATTATTATTATTGGTTTTTATTTATTTATTTATTATTGTTGTTATTTATTGTTATTATTATTATTATTATTATTATTATTATTATTGGGTTTTATTTATTTATTATTATTATTATTGTTATTTATTATTATTATTATTATTATAGTCTATGTTATATATTATCTCCTCCTCTCAAAGGTAGAAAGTAAAATGGTGGAGCTTGTAAACCAGCTATAGATAATTTAGACCCATCAAACTAACTCATGTGCTGTGTACATGAACACAACCCTAATTAACAGGCAGCCTGTCTGGCAGGTTAACTGGCGGTGTTAAAGCCTCAAGCTAAAAATGGTGGACGCATTAGTCTTTATAGACTCAAAAAACACCGGCTCACAATTTACATGGCAGATTCAAAGCTGGTCAGTAAAATCGCAGTTAGATTAGAATACATTTTTGCCGAAATCGTTCAGCCCTAGTTCACACAGGCCGGCGATAGGTATCTTTTACGTCGCCTCAAGTTTGTCTTATGTGGGTGTGTTTGAGGCCGCTCACGTGGTCACTTTTGAGTACGTACGAGCTCCAGGAAAGCTAGCGAGTTTTTAAAGCACATATTACTACTGACAAACGAATTTGGTTGGAAACAGGACTGCTTGCATTAGTGGCTAGCTTTAGTGTCTTGTTAGCCTGCTGGCTAACCTAACTAGCTGTCAAGTGACCTAATTCATTTTTTTCACGCTTCGTTTTTCTACAATTGTATATGCACAAAGACGCATCATATATACCAGGAAAAGAAGCCGTGGCTGATATAAGCTGTTTATCACCACATGCCTGGGGTAGGAACCAAATGCTGGTAGGAACTAAAATTCAGAGAGCAGAGGCCTGGGACCTCGGACCTCTATTGGTATGATTGGTCCAAATCATTTGTTGGAGCCAGTAGTTTACAATGTTGCTTTTCTGCATCATAATTCATTTTCAGAAATTAGTTTTATAAGTTATCGGCTTGACCGCGGTTGGTCGCTCTGTTGCTGTGTCGCTAGCCATTAATTGCAGCTACAAAAGGCGAACTCCCCTAGAAAACGACTGGACGCTTGTCGCTCCGTGGCCTTCTAGTGTGGGTTTAAAGGAGATTACAAATGAGATTTAGATGTGGTATGTAGGCACTGTTTCCCAGTCCATACAGTCCATATATGGAACATACCTGTAAAATATCATACCTGGCAAAACAACAAAATGATCAGCTCTTTGACTTTACAACCTAAACGGAAATGCCTCAGGAACTGGAATCCTAAGCTAATCAGTCAGGTAATGAACAACATGGGACAGAAGTTTAGATGTGGTGGATATTTCAAACCAGTATGTGAAGATGTATTCATTGCGTTTGAATTCAGCTCCTTGAGCTTTAGCTTTAGCACTGGAGCTAACAAGTAAGCGAAGCCTTGTAGCCACCACTTGCAGACGAACCCTGTCACAGCCATGACACTGTGGCTAATGATTAAGTGCCTACGGTAGCTTCTTGGCTCTAGTTCAAAACTATACAGGCAAACTTCAGACACCAAACATGTCCTGGCTGATTGACTACGCCGGAGTTAAAGGTAAAAAGAGAAAGCTGAATGTGAGTTTAGGCTGGACGGTTGGTTATAAAGCATTTAGATGACGTGTTTAATGTATTCACAATCTTGGATTTAAATCTTCCGCACCGTAAACACACCTTTCTGGCACACGCTGTACCTGCCCTGGCTGCTATTGTCCCTGTGCGGCGGCGTGGAAGGGTCGAGTTAGGCCGATGGGCGTGCAGCTGTGCGGTACAGCGTGCGTATACATGACCCGGCGGTTTGGATTGGCCCACCCTGCTGACGATCACCCTGAGCCCTGCATGTTGCTGTGGCGCTCAGTGGCGGAGGCGCGAGAGGCTCCAAATGAGAGAATGCAACTGTGGCTGTTGCCTCGTCTCTCTGTGTTACTGGCGGACTCACTCTCGCTCGTACTCTCTCGCCTGCCCTCTGCTCTCGCTCTCTCGCTCCCCAGCTTTCGCTCAGCCAGGATCTGGAGCCGCGTGCGCTGCCCGACCGTAAGTGCGTGTCGGACTTCCAGCTCTGAAAGCTGGGATTTCTCTGGAAA
Source organism: Prochilodus magdalenae (assembly GCA_024036415.1). Lineage (NCBI taxonomy): Eukaryota > Metazoa > Chordata > Actinopteri > Characiformes > Prochilodontidae > Prochilodus > Prochilodus magdalenae. The sequence continues at coordinate 100,158 of JAMWET010001172.1, forward strand.
CCTGAGAGGTTGCCGGGATTTCTCTGGAAAACTGAGAGGTTGCTGGGATTTCTCTGGAGGCTACTTGGGATGATGCATTTGATTCCATTACCCTTTGACCCTTTTTTTTTTTTTCCCCCTTCTTTGACCTCCTCCCTCTCCCCCCACTTTATTCATGCCTAAGTGATGTCTTCCTCTTCTCTCTCTTTCTCGCTCGCTCTCTACCGCTGTCTCTCTGTTTCTCGCTGGTCTTTTTTCCCCACCATTATCACCTTTTATGTTAATTCGGAGCAAACTTGACCCACCGGTGTGATAATGTACTCTGGCTAAACACCTAAATGGAAATAACTCCATTTGAAACTAGCTTGCACAAAATGTGTTTTGGGTTACCCATTTTTTTTTTATTTCTTTTTTTTAAAATCCCTCTCTCCTCCTGTGTGCAGGTAAGAAGAAGCCGTTGCTCAAGCTCTCCAAGGAGGCGTTTGAGCAGCCCCCTCCTGCTGCTACGTAAGCACTTCCCCGTTTCTTCTCTCAAGTCTCACTTTGTGAATGTAATTAACAGTGCGTTTTGAGATTGCTTCCGTAATGTAATGCGAACAGTCATACTTCCTAGGTCACGGTGTCAGTTGAATCAGGTCTGTGATTAAGGATGACTTGTCCTCTGTCGTTAATTGATTGTCTCTGTAGAGACCAAGTATGATTTCTTTCTTATCGTGCAGACCCCCGAGAGACCTGGACTCTAAAGCCTGTGTTACTATTGGAGAGAAGGTAAGCTCTAGTCCTGTTCTTCCCTCTGTACATTTTTAATATTTGTTCAAATTGAACCAAGAAGAGAATGTTTTTGTGTTTGCCAGTCATCTAGCATTTAATACAAAAGGTAACTTTATAGGAAAAGTATAAACGTGCTTGACTGACATGGCTGTTGTTGGAACAAACTCGTATGTATTATTGTCGTTTTCCACTTTTTGACATGCCTGATGCTTTTTGCACCATGTATAAACTTGACAGACTATTTATTATTTGACTACCATGCTTCGTTCCCATATATGGGCACATGCAAAAGTTTGGGGACGCCTGCTCAACTTGTTGCATTCGTGAAAAAGACCCCCGAAATTGCCAGACAAACATGCATCTTAAGGAAACGAAGCAAGATACAGGCAACACGGACAAGCTATTATGGTGATACCAGTCAGTGGAACGCCTGAAGAAGCAAAGTAGGATTGGAATCAATCCAGTAAAGGAATTATAATCTCTTTCCTGGTTGGGCCAATGCCATGGAATATTTCCTCTGGAGACGTTGGTGGTTGCGGACCATTGTGGTTGGGATTGTGGGAGGAAGTACGTTGCGTGGAGACCTATAGAAATAAATAACTGGTCTCGGTGAGGACTACACAAGGACATTGATGAGGAGGAGTGTTTGTAGACAGTGAGTATGAGAATTTCAAGACTTTGGACCACACAGAGCCCAGGATGCTTAAGAGTTAACGTTTGAAATGACACTGACCCAGAAATCCGCTTCTGCAATAACTTCACAACAGCTGTGAGTACAGCAGAGATGGACAGTTCGACAGTGATGTGAGAAGGTGCTTTATCAGTAATCCACTTTAACAGTAGAGGCCTCTATAGAATCGTCTCTAAATACATAGATTATGTGAGTAATATCAACAGGTTTAATCTCCTTGCTGTATCACTGATCATGAGACAGTTTAGGATATAGGACTAGAAGGATAGGGGATTTTACAATTAATGGGATCAATCAACCGGAGGAGGATCATGGGTACATGTATGTCAGAGCCTGTAGAATATATTTTGGAATGTTAATCTACAGAAAGTGATGTCTAAAATCTTCAGAGGTACCCAAATAGACATAAACACGGTGGAGTTTATTAATACGGTGTACAGTAACAGCCTATTTCCTGTGATTATAAAACCCAGTAGAATAATAACCGCTGGTTCTACATTGATAGACCACATATTCATAAACAGTGTTTGGAGAAAAGGCGTAGGTAGGCTGTTCATAAGTGGCGCAAGTGATGATATTCCTATTTTGACTTTTTTTTCCCAACTTTTTAAATATAAACAATGAAAACAGGTCAAACACTTGAAAACTGATTTAACACAGAACACCAGAAACCATTGCTGACTTCAGTGTGGATTTAAGGAAACCGATCTGAAGCAAGGTTTAGGCTGATGGTGGATCTAATAAAGCCTGTGATGGTTTTTGGGTCCATGTAAAATGTCTCTTTAGAAAACTCACCAATATGCTGGCAAGCCATGGATAACCAAGGGTATAGAGAACGCAGGTAAAATAGAAACTCACTGTATTGTTTCTAAATTAAGAACAAAAATAATAAATAAATAAAAATAATAAATATATTAACAATATTAGCACTAGCAAGTCGGAGTATTATCACGGACTATTGAAGCAGTATAGGAGTACAACACAGCAGACATCGAGTTTGCTAAGAAAAGTGTAATTAAAAGGGTTAAAAAAAAATGTACATGAATCAAAAATAAAATACCAGTGAACTGAATAATTACTTTGGGAATTTTGGAAACAGTTAGGCAAAAGAGTTTGTGTATCTGAGCAATAAGGGTGGTGTAGTAACTCCAATTCCGTCTCAGTGAAAAGGAAATACTTGACATTGCTGATACTGATAACAATAATAATGAAGAAATTAGGGAGATGATTTATAGGGAATGCTTGTGCCTAAATTGTTTGTACCAAATGTGCTTGGTATTTGTCGACTATACAGTCTTATTTGCAGTATTAATATTAATATGTTCTCATTAAATCTAGGCACAGCAAGTTAAAACTTATAATAATAAAAAAAGTAACAATGTTGTAAAAGTGTGTATGAAAATAAATTCTAGGTGTGATACTTGATTATGAATTATGATGGAAACCGCATATAAATAACGATTGCAGTACAGCACAGAGCTGAAGGTATGAATGAGAATCTGTTCTCTCATAGTCCCATACATTTTAACTACTGTATGAGGCATGTGGGAAAACACCCACCAAATAAAACCAACACTAATCCTGTTTTACCGTGACGGCAGGACGCTATGAGAATTGTAAATTGAGCAGTTGTGACCCAACCAACACACGAGTTATTAATTTACATACTTTACATTTTTATGATCTGAAAACCGATAACATGATCAAACAAGGCACAATGTAATGTACTTCCTAACTGCATTCAGAAGTGGTTTGAAATTAGTGTGTCAGTTTGAATAGGTATGTTTATACAATACTAATGCTAATAATAATAATAATAATAATAATAATAATAATAATAATAATTTAAATAAAAATCAAGAGTAAGAACAAATATTAATCTTTTTTTTTAATCTGGGTAAACTTGTGGACTAGTTATAACAAGGAATAAGGAGCATGTAGTTGACATTGCAAATGTCAAATAATGTTTTGAAATAATGGCCACACAAATGTAACAGTGGGGTGTGGTTATTATTACGTGTACAGTGTGTGGAGTGGCTTGTTATTGTTGTCTGTTGTCTAAAACCTACCAGTGAAGTAACCATCTGTTTGAAAACATGTTTGATTAAAAGTGACAAATGAGCTGAAGCTTCAGCCTACACCTTTTCAGTCATTGGCCTACTTTCATCAGGCATCTCGGCGTAAGAGCCCGGTCGTGGAGAGATCATTCAGTGTCGGATAAAAAGCCTATGCTGATCCTAGATCAGTGTTACTACTCCAAGCAGTTGGGCCCAGTATGTTTGATGTTTTGCTTGCGTTTCTTATTGGTTTACGGTGTAATCGTTCTTGTGCGTATTCTTTCCGTGTATGAATAATCAAAGCCTGAAATAAACATCAGGACTTCTAGAGTTTTGTTGATTTTCTAAGTGAGTAAAACTGAACTCCTCTCCAGAGAACAAAGGTCTGGAGCTTTTAATGCACGGTGGTGGTCAAAATGAGACATAGGATATGGCCTGTGTAAAAGTTGTGGACAGAAAGTGTCCATTAAGCGTCTGTCCTCTGTAGGGCAGGTTAAGCAACATTTGACCAGGTGTGTTTTTAACACAGCGACGTATGTCTGAGCATGTCCTGCATTTGCAAGTCACTGAATCGCCATTCTTGTCCCATGATGCGCCATAACCAGGGCCCCACCGTTCGCCGCGTTTCATATTTTTGTCTTATTGTGTTTGGTGATGTAAGGTTCTTTGACTGGATATAAAAGCTTGGCTCAATTAATCGCCCCTGAGCCCTAAAGAACGGCCCAGTGCACTTTATAGCTCAATTGGATCCTTCTGATTGCAGGCAGGCTGGAATGTGCTTTACTGCCTCCTGGGCTGTAAAAATATTTATTTTAAACTCATCAAATAAGTGGAATTTTCCATTGGCAAAGGTGGTGGCTTTTTGTCTTGACGATTTAACCCAAAGTTTAAGTTGCTTTAATGGTTGTCGTGAGAGAGAGAGGCCGGGCTGGATTTTATGGCTTTGCAGAGATCGCAAAGATCTGAGATGATAGACGGCCGGCGTTCTGTGGCTTTTGAGGTTCAAAGCCTTTCTGGCGTTAACCAGTCATAGCAGGTAGCAGGCAGGAAAGAGCTTGTGCTTTTACCTAACATGGAGTCGAGGTTGTAACGGTGTTTTTTTTTGTTTTTTTTTTTCCCCCTCCTTCGTTAATCATATTTTTACCAGACGTATCAAATAGAAATCTTTGCTTCTCATTCGGCTGTGAATGCATCATTATGAATGAACGTCTTTTGTGTGTGTCTGTGTAGAATTTTGAGGTGAAGGCAGATGATCTGGAGCAGATTGAGGAGCTGGGCAGAGGGGCCTATGGAGTGGTGGACAAGATGAAGCATGTGCCCAGCGGCGTGATTATGGCCGTCAAGGTTAGTGGCCCTGCCATATTCCAATCACCCACCCCACCCTCCCCCCCCACCACACACACACACACACACACACACACACACACACACACGCACACACACCGTGACACTTCGCCTGAAATTTTCGGAAGAACTCGAGACTTCTGTGGTTTACTGGAAATCACCCTTGGCACATCGACTGTTTTGCAAATGTGCTTGCCACTTAGCACTTCTGTTATTCATATGAAGTTATGAAACTGAAGACGGGGTCAAAATGCATCTGACTGTTCATGGGTCAAACCGGGTTGCTGAGTTTGCACTATTTGCAGTTTGAGCTCCCTGGGTGTTTAGTTAAGTCTCTGTTAATTAAATAATTGTTCCACAGTTTAATATCATCATGACAGATCTAATAATTAAGTCGTGTTTATCATCTTCCTGATTTAACATGTTGTACAGAAGCTCAGCTCAGCTGAGAGGCCAGCATCCGTACTCCCATGGAATGCTGAACAACTGCATGCTTCAGAGAAAGCCCATTTGGTCCTGTTCAGTGGACGTTGGACTCATAGTTTCTAATAGCACAGTTTTTCTGTTCCAGCATCGAACTGTAATTCAAATCACGTGTTGTGAAGATCAGATATTCTCCTCCAGCTGCATATTAGCACAGTCAGGCAAAGTAGAGCCGAGCACTAGTCAATTTTGAGGTTTTGGGCCGATTTGCTTTCACATAATGTCTTTTTTTAGACTACATGAAAGAAAGTGAACAAAATACACATTTACAGGTTGTTCTGTACTTTGTTAGCTTGTGCTGGAGAGGTTTGGAGGTGGGGGTTTACAGGGGAACTTCAGTAGCACCTACATACACAAGATTTTCCAGTTGTATCTATAGCTGTAATCTTACAGGGGGGATTGGTCGTACATCACTTGTAGCCTGAGTTATAGAACAGAAATATAGGTGATAATGTTTTCCTTATGTCTGTTGACAGTTTTTTCTGATTTATAAAGTGATTAAAAAAGAGAGATCCCAAAATTCTATGTGTGAAAAGCTTTTATGATATATCAGCAAAATAAAACAAGAATTTTGAACCTGAATTTATCAGCTGCTCAGATTTTTGCTGTATATGCATGTACTGAAGTAGATAATGCCTCATTTGCATATTTAAACAAAGTTTCAGCAAACTTGTAATGCAAAAATATATAACACAAGTAATCAGCTGAGGATTTTATTCTGATCTCTGGTAGTTAAAATGCTGGCCCTGTTCACCTGCAGTGCCGTGCCTTAATGGAAGATGATCTGCGTAGCACTTCAGTGGAGGTAGCAGGCTCGGTGGTGTAACAGATCTAGAAAATGTCATCACCTGTAAATCCAGGCTAAGTTTGGATTATCTCAGTGGATGAGCTTCGATGCAGTGATCCTAATGCAGCCAGGACTTTACACGCAAAAAGCTCAAAAGAGCCGGCTCTTAGAGCTGAGCATCAAAACTGTCCCACCAGACGTTTAACTTGAGGGGGATTTAACCAAAGCATGCCAACACAACACCACACACCATCAAAATCTGGGTTTGGTGTGTCTACCAGAGAGTGAGTGATTAAGTCTTGAGAATGCCCCCCCTGCACCAGTGTACACGGTACTCGAATGCCCTCCCCAATTCACACTGCTGTACCTCGGTCACGTTCCTCCAAGCGGTACTCCTGCGTTTACAGTGTTCTCCCTGATTCATGCTAAAGCACTGAGCGGCTGTGATGCACTAATGACCTGGGTTGTTCGGAATGCAGCCTTGGAGCTGCTGAATGCCCGGTATGAATGAATTCTGGGTAGATTTGTATTTACATAATCGTTACACAGAAAATTGTTTACACCAGCTTATCTTCTTCTGTGTCGAAGTGTGACTACATCATGACTACACCGTGAGGCGTTTTTTGTATTTGTAGATTGAGTAAATGGTTGAACTGTAATATATTAGTTTAAATTTATATCTACGGCTTCCAGAGTGACCTACAAGGTTAAGCAGGTGGGCCAATGTAGCGTTAGGAGTCTTACCCAAGGACACTGATTGGCGTAGCACAGCATGGTAACCCAGATCGGGATTCAAACCCCAGTCTCCCACATGTGGTGGTGGTGGTGGTGGTGGCTCCTTGGCGGGTAGTGGTGTTATCCGCTGAGCTACACCAACCCTAGCTTTGCTGTCAAGATTAACTGAACGCTGGACAACACTACTATTTAGTTCATTCTTTTCAGGGTTGACATTCTCACGAATGAATAACATTCTGAAATTAATTACTAATTATTGTACATTATGCACATTTTTATTTATTTTTATTTTTTCTATTTAAATATTAAAATATCTTATTAAATATTCTTTATACTTTTCATATAAAACTTGAATCGCCCCAATCACAAGTTTGTGTATCCGTTGACCATTTCCAGCACGTTTTAACAAAGGCGTGTTCAGTGTTCTGTGTTCAGTGTGTGTGCTTAGATCACCTTAACCTTATAACCAAACATGTGGTTTTGTGTCTGTGTGTCTGTGTGTTTCCAGAGAATCCGGGCAACAGTGAATACTCAGGAGCAGAAGCGGCTGCTGATGGACCTGGATATTTCAATGAGAACAGTGGACTGCTTCTACACAGTGACTTTCTACGGGGCTCTCTTTAGAGAGGTACCTTCCAACACTCTGAACTCTAAGTACTGAAAGTGAGGAAGCTCAGGGAGGCTTCCGCAAAGCTGGATTTCTCGGGTAGACAGATAGCTTAAATCCCGAAGATGAAGTCTGCGCTATGGGGATGCCCCTCAGCTCTTTTCCTAATAGATGAGCTTGACTTGGGGCTTATGTAATCTGGTTCAACTGAGAAACCCTAGCCCCCCCCCCAATAAACCAACTGGTTTTAATGAGTTAATAAAATGAGGAACACCCCCAGAATGGCGAGCACTTTCGCAGGTTCAGAGTTTCAGTAATGGTTTCAACCTATAGCTCGTATATTAAACCTGCTCGGTCTGTAGATACAGTGAGCTGAAATCTTTCCAGCTGCATACACAGTTGAGTCGTTTTCCCCTCGTGTTAGGCTATGCTCTTACGTCTCCGATCCTTCTGACACCCACTGCACGGTTGTTTTCCTCACCTGATGAATGTGTTTCCAGGGTGACGTGTGGATCTGCATGGAGCTGATGGACACGTCATTGGATAAGTTTTATAAGCAAGTTCACGAGAAGAACATGACCATCCCAGAGGACATCCTGGGCAAGATGGCAGTTTCAGTGAGTCCTGTGATCAACTCTGCTTAAGTGATTTATCTTTACACGGCACTTTAAACCAAACATTGATTGATTCAACCTTTTGGGAGCCTCCCTTTATCATGAATAACTGCAGACCCGACTGAGAGCAGCCCGTATGGTGTTTTTTGTGCTTGTGTGTATGAGCAGGCCTTGTGTACACACTTTGTCATTGTAATTTGTAGAAGTTTTCAGGCTGTGGCTTTGAATTCTGCTCCCAACTTGCTGAATTCTTGCAGCTCAGATAGTAAATTAATATATTTAACCAGGAAAAGCCTAACACCGCGGCTCCTGTGTGCCCAAATGGCATAATTAAATGCTTTGTTGAGTAATAAAACACTAATGTTTGATCCAGAGAGTGAGTTTGGATCCCATTTCTCCTCAGTTGCTTCCTTATCCTGCCTACAATCCCACTTTCTGTATATCTCTAGACATTTCGTTTTTTTCCAGCTGGCAATGAAAAGTCATTTCTAGTTTGGCTGGAGTTTGCCTCTTTAGCAGATGTTTTCTTCAGCTGGACCAGCCTACATATAGATGTGGGAAGGGAGTTACAAGTGTATTGTCCAAAGAACCTGTTGATGTAATCCCTCTCACCATGTACCCAGCATTGATCTGGCCCTCATTTACCCATGAATGAGAGCTCTCCTACTGGGAGATAAAATATCTATTGTACTGAATGTTGTTTCCTGTTGCAGATTGTGAAGGCTTTGGAGCACCTGCACAGCAGACTGTCTGTGATCCACCGAGGTGAGAGACTGGGGTGTGCTAATTATGAACAGGTTTAACTTTGGGGGGAGCCTCAGCGTTTTGGGATCCTTTGTGGATAATGCATCATTATCAGCAGGGACAATTTGGCAATTTGAGTGAGGTTTTTAGGCTGCACAGTATTTGTGCACTGTAGCTAATGCCAACGCACACACATTGTGATTTCCTGCTACTGCGGGTCTTCCTGGGCATGTAGCAATGGGTAGTAGGGCACACAGTAGGGCTCATGTGAGAGAAGCTTCATTTTTTTTCTGGTAACCAACATTGGCCAGTATAATTCTATGTGGTCTACATTTATTTTCTTTATAAATGTATAAAACTAAGTTCATTAGTTTTAGATTATTTTTAATGTCCATAATTTTATTTTTGAGGCCTACTAGGACAGATTTGCATGCCTCTGTTTTACCAAAAAAAAAAAAAAAACACTTCTCATAATGTAAATCTGTATACACCAACGATCTGTTAGAGTGCATGTGTTATTAAACCCCGCCTCCGGGCCACTTGACCCACTTTGATCTGATGGGTCAAACACTAGAACCCTTCCAGCTGCATATGGCTCCAAATGGTGCATTGAGTTTGAGGGTAGGCAGGCAATAATGATTGTGTTACGAGATGATGTCATAAATGATGTTTATTAATTATTGTCACGTTATTAGCAGTTTTTTAAAAATATTTCGCTGACAACGCTACAACTATGGACCATATTGACTATTATTACTGACAGATTCACACATTGGATGGAGTTTTGTGTGCAGGGCAGGTCTACATAAAAAAAGCTTATTTACACACGCTGATGATACTGTGTGCTGTGTAACGTAGCATGATGGCTATACATACTTGGCAGTTCTACCAGTTGCTACTGATACTGTTCTGTGGTTTTGGGGTGTCGGTGCCATCTTTCTCCAGTAACCCATTTCAGTTCCCAGTACTACCTGCTTACTTTTGGGTGTCCTAATTCTGAGTGTTTAAATCGTCCTGCTTGATTGGCTGAGAACTGACCAGCCTATTCCTCGTACTAGTGTGTGTGACGATAATTTAACCATTTGAGTCGCCCGTTCAGCCTGTGCTGCTGATTGGAAATTGGATTCATGGCTAGAAAAGTGTTCATTGTTCCCAAGTACTAAGTGTGTTTTCCTAATTCCTTGGGGCTGAAACGTACAGAAAGCAGATACTGGTCCCCATAAACTTTCCTTTTGTGGTAAGGACAATGGTGTTTTGAAGAGTTCCCCATTCTGCAGAACATCTGTGATGTGTTCAGTTCCGAGTAAAGTCAAGTAGCTTTCAGAACTGTGAAAGCTCTCGAAGTTTATAAAATCTATCAGTAATTTTCCAGAATTTTCTAGAACGGTCTGGAACTGTCCAGTAGTGCACAAAGCAGTACAAACACAGGAGCGGTAAAATGACCATTACACTTGAAGTTCCAGCGGAGTAAGTGGATAGTGGATACTGATGGAGCTGAAATTTATTTAGATGGCATCAAGATGGCATATTCTGTTTTGCTGCGTCTGTGGCCAAATTATCAAAACGGGTACTCAGTGAATGTGGGAGGCCTACAAAGCATCCTTGGGCATGCCCGTCTGGGATCAGGACAAACACAGGGGCACATCATTTCACATGCGAGCCCTACAAGAAGTGTGTGATGAATGCAGCTGGCTTTGTTGGTTCTTTACACATAGGCCATTGGAATATAAAACAGAAGTTGTGTTACGGAGTGTGATCAGCATTTAATGAATGAATGAATGAGTATTAGTAATGTTGTTGGTGATAGCAACAAAACCATGGGCCGTTGATGTCTACAGGACGGCCAGTTGACATATCGTCGAGCTCTAGTGTGCAGGACAGGTCTGTAGGGGTCTACAAAAATAAGAATTTATATTCACAGATGTGTAATTTATGTATCTTTGTAAGTACACTGTAACTGATGGGCCTGGCTGGTCCAGATCTAAACCCTATAGATAATATTTTGTCTCATTAAACACAAAGCCACTTCAATGTTTTGGACTGTGTGACGTCATCAGTGCTGAGTGGACCAATATTGGCGCTCGTTTCTGTAAAAGATTCACTATTTAAAGGCCTGATAAAGCTTCCCATGCTAAATAACCTCATCTGTTTATTTAATGTTTTGTTATTAAGGCCATTAAAAGCTTTTGGGCAAACTTGCAGTTCAGAGCTGCACACTGATTGATTGATGGATTGAGCGGTCCTTAAAAATTCGACAGCCTCCGCCATTCAGAGGGTTTCAGCAGCACCGAAATAGCTGTTTCATCATTCTCCCTGGCGTTAACTCCACCCATCCTATTTCTCCGAACAAGCCGTACTTCCCTGTTAAGAAAGGGTCTTCATTCGAAAGTCAGTGCTGATGTGACATTCATTTTAAAGAGCCACGGGGTGTGTTTTTGTTAAACCGGCATCTTGCTAGCGGATTGATTATTTGCCGCTTTCAAGCTTTCACTCACCGTTGAGCCTCCAGCGTAAGCCTCCTGGGGGAGACCTGTAGGAGAGAGCTAAATAAAGCTTCGCTCATCAATAGAAGTGTCTGGTTTAACCGACAGCATGCTATTACCGTGAAAAAGGAATCGCGTTGATTCCAAAAAATCCCAAATTAATCCTCTAACCCCAGGTGACTCTACGCTGCTGTGATACGGCACCTAACAGCACACTAGAGCAGGCCTGGAAAAAACAGCACTGTGCCATTCTCCGGGTCAAATAAGGCAGTGTGTAAAAGAGGCCTGTGAATGTGCCGTTCAGTGTGGTCTTTATATAATAATTCCGGCTGCCTGGAGAAACGAGTTCTGCTGCTATGAAAAGGGGTTTTCTTTTAAAAAGCCATTCCGGTGCCGATTCCACGCGCTGCTTTGCCACATTCACACAAAAACACCATTTTTCTTCTTCTCGCCCTCGTTCTCACTCTGTCTGCTTCTCTCTCTCTTTTTTTTCTCTCTCTGTTTTTAGATGTGAAACCCTCCAATGTTCTGATCAACATGCAGGGCCAGGTGAAGATGTGTGACTTTGGGATCAGCGGCTATCTGGTGGACTCGGTGGCTAAAACGATGGATGCTGGCTGCAAACCCTACATGGCGGTGAGTAGGATCATCCGTATGCTCAGATAACCAGTTTTAGGAGTATTTGGATAAGACAAATTATGTAGTATGGAAAATGGATTATTGGTGTCTATTGCATGATGGTAATTAGGACCATCATGATGACTCGACAAAAGTCAATTGCATGGTTATAAACTGAACACTGTTAAAACTGACCTTCAGTAAATCAGCAGGGATTAGTTCGGCAGTGTTCATGATGATGATGCATTTTTTAAACTCCATTTTAAACTTTTTTAAATTTTTTATTTTATTAAATTTTATTTATTCTATTTTATTTTATTAAATTTTATTTATTCATGTATCTATTTTTAATTTAGTCTTGTTAAAAGCACATCTGTATCTGTCCCCCCAATAGGGACATTATAATAATGCATAGCTTTCTGAATAAGCATTTAGTGGAGAACCACAGGGAATATCAGGATGAGAGAGAACGAGAGGAGCTGTATGTAAATGATACCGCTCAGTCCATGAGATGATCAGGTGCCTGCTAGCTTCTTGCAGTGAACAAGTATTTCATCTTTCATAGTCCAAATCATAGGCCAAAAACCTCATTTAACTTTAATGTAAGTCAATGGAACCAGACGTCTTTCCAAGCAGTTTTGGACCAGTTCTGTTGGTCCATTCATCATGAGATTCTCACTCGTTGCAAACCACAGCTGCTCTGTTCAAATGACGCATGAAAGTAAAAATGAACAAAAGTGGAGATATGTGTTTTCATTGGACAGCCGTGATAATCTCCATTTACATCAATGTGGACTCATTTTAATATGTAGTTGTGCACAATGGGAAGAAAGAAATGGAACGAGATACAAATACCAGTGAAAAAATTAAAATTAAAATAAACAAACACACACAGGAATGTGTCTTGGCAGTAAAGCCAAATAAGAAACAAATGCATAATAAAAGATCAAGTAAATTAACAACTAAAGGAACTAGTAAACAAAATAAACCAACAAATAAGAGTAAAATAAATAAGATCAAGAAGTTATTAAAGAGGCCATGCAAAATGTGCTAATGAGATGAATATGCGAATATGTACATGAGGAGACATAATACAGTCACATGTATACAGTACATTACAATGTTTACAGAAGGTTATAGATATGTACGTAATCACAGTAAATGGAAATAATCCATCAGCTATGTAAATAAAGCAGCTAGATGATTTTTCATATAATATATTATAATATAGTTTCTCATTGGCATAATAATAATAATAATAATAATAATAATAATAATAATAATAATATCAGTGTTTAAAAAGGTAAATATTTGAATAGCAGAACTGTCAGAATCTCTCCTCCTAGTGCAAGCAGTAGTCCATCTTGTGGGAATTCACTGTTAAACTAGTATACGCTGAAAGGGCTGCTAACATGGCTGTCAATGAATGAAAGCTTCATACAGCAGCAGAGAGAGAGAGGGGGAGAGAGAGAGAGAGAGAGAGAGATGGTGGGTAGATTGACGGCTTTATGAATGGAAATGGAAGCTCTTGTAGTCTTGAGGAAAAGCTTTGTTTGTGCCAGAGTGACGTCTTAAGCTTCCTCTTCTCAACCTCCTCATCTTTCTCTTTCTTTCTGTGCTCTCTTTCTTTTCCACCGCCACACCATCACTCCCCTTTTACTGCCCCCCTCCCTTTTCCATTTCTGTCTCACTGTTGTCTCACAGCCGGAGAGGATAAACCCGGAGACCAATCAGAAAGGCTACAACGTCAAGTCTGATATCTGGAGTTTAGGAATCACCATGGTGGGTCTGAGCTTTAAGCCTTTCTTGTGTTTTTTGAACTGGTGACTGTATGTGACCACACTGAGTCACCATGTGTTTAGAGCTGAGCTACAACTGTAGAGTGACTAATCAGGGCAGTGCGTGGTCCTGCGGTGACCGTCTCCGATGCTCTAACATAGAGCTAGATGGTAGGGATGCACAGATATAAGAGTTTTTGACCATTGATGTCAGATTTGGGACTACATTATCTGTTGGTGTGGCTCAGCAACCTCAGCTCAACACCACTACCCGCCAGGGAGCCACCACCTCATGTGGGGGACTGGGGTTTGAATCCTGATCTGGGTGACTATGCTGTGCTACACCAATAAGAGTCCTTGGCAGTACTCCTAACACTACACTGGCCTACCTGTAATATGATTGACCTTGCAAGTCGCTCATCAGCTCAATGCTGTAAATGTAAATGTACATTCATGTGGATTAGCATTACAGAGAAACTTAAAACAGTGGTGTGACTCTGGTATCGTCGTGCATCCCTACTAAGCACCTTCTTGCGGTTTGAATCAGTTTCTGAAGACTTACAGGAGAAACTCCAGTTGTATGTATGTATGTATGTATGTATGTATGTACGTATTCAGTCTACAGAATTCATGGTTTGATGTCAAATGGTTGATTATAAATTCTCCGGTGTCTACAACACAAGCCACTTTAATTACCATCCCAACCCACCAGTGAACCTATAGATATCTCCTGGGAGTTTTCCCCTTTATCAACTTTTGCCTCAACAACACTCTACATGCACCATGTTCATATATCTTGAATGGATTTAAAAATCTATATTTTGGGTTCGGTTTTCATAACCATGTAATAGCCTACCCTGAGGGAGTTTTTTAATTTTTTTATTTTAGAGGCTTTTATTTTATTTCCAGACATCTGGTTCCTATCACATGCACAGTTCCGACCCAGGACATTTCTGGTACACAGAGCTTTTCACATCAGACCACTTTGAATGACTTGTGCACTTATGAATGAACTAATTAATAATTCGTAAAGTTTAGTAACCTCTCAGTGGAGCTGCCCCTTCAATGCTGGACATCGAGTAAGGCTGAACAAACTCCTAGTAGAGCGACTGTGTTGGAGTGCATTAGTGATGTATCTTGAAGTGTGTGGATGTAAGACGTTGCTAGCTGAACACTTGTAGGGGAAAAGGGTGGGGTTCATGTCAGGTCTTGGGTCAGTTTGGAGCGGGTACATCAAAAATCGTATCCTCCTCTGCAGGATGCATCATTGTAAACATCTGATACGCTGTGGTAAAATGGTTTTATGGGCTATCAGCCATGTGACGTTGCAGAATTAATGTTTCGTGTCTGTGGATGTATTTTGTGTTGTGTTTTGCTGGAGTTTAAATTCTGTCATGTCGTTGTGGTCAGATCGAGCTGGCGATCCTGCGCTTCCCATACGACTCGTGGGGGACGCCATTCCAGCAGCTGAAGCAGGTGGTGGAGGAGCCGTCACCACAGCTACCTGCTGACCGCTTTTCACCAGAGTTTGTGGACTTCACATCACAGTGGTGAGTTTTACCTGCATAACCAGACGCCTCTGAACACCTGTTCTCATTATACATCAACAGTGTATATACATTAACACACATACATGTGCACACACATTGGGCAGAGGATGTTTGGAATAGTTCAGACGGATCGTTGATGTGTTGTTGTACTCCGGAAGAGCAGAATGTTGATGATGCTGAGCATTTATAACCCAACAGAAATGAAAGTTGGATTTCTCCAGGTGGATTTTGATCCCTGTTTTTATATTTTATAAATGTTTCTGTATAATCTGTGTCAATAACTGCACACCAGATATGGGATATTGAGATTGGCCCACTGCTTATTCTTAATTGGGGCATGTCTGTGCAGTAATCACTGTAAACACACAGGCATGTCTGCACTGGGTAATAGTTCTACTTCTGTTCCGTAAGGTGACTATCTGACAGCCACACATCACTGGGATCTTACCAAAGTAGTTTAGAGTGGTTTGATGTGAAATGGTTCACTGTAGTAAAACATACAGATTTCTTTACCATGGTGGTGATGGGAACCAGGAGTCCTGATACTGTCTGTAATACGAGTATGATCAGTTTTATTTGCTGTCCAGAACCACCAGTAAACATGCATGTATCTTTGGGATTCTGAAATATAAAATAGTTTTTAATTTTTTTAAATGAATGAATGCATTAATTAATTAATTGATTGATTTAATGGAATACTAGCCTTTATTTATTTGTTTGCTTGTTTTATTTATTTATTTGATTGAACTTGCACTGCATTTTAGAAGTCAATGTTTATTTATTTATTTATTAATTTATTTATTTGATGGAATACTCACATGGCATTTTTGGAGATGCTATTATTATTATTATTATTATTATTATTATTATTATTATTATTATTATTATTATATTTGATTGTTATTTTATTATTATTATTTTTTTTAATTTAATTTTTTTAGTTTCATGCAGTTAGCCTTTCGTGAGTCTTTTAGATACACTGTAAACTTTGTTTGGATGTTTGGTATCTATCACTTGAGCAATGTAAACTCTCCAAATGTCTCTAGAGTGCCGCATTTCGCCATCAAACCACTCCGTATGATGTTTACATCTTAACCGGTTAATTAGCCAGCAAATGTTGAATTGCTGGATTTCCCCTGTGGGAGGCAAATTAACTATATCTGGATGAAGGGGTTCAGAATGATGGCTTATGTTTACTATGTATTATGATAAATGTTCATGGCTTAGTCTTGGAACAAATCATGTCTTCTAACAGATTTCTCTCTCTTTTTTTTATTTTTTTTATTTTAAAACATTTTATGCTATTAGCTTAAAGAAGATTTCCAAAGAGCGGCCAAACTACACAGAACTCATGGTGAGCTGTTTTTTATTTATTTTAATTTTTTATGGTTTGCGGTGTCTTGCTTTTCTGCACTTCCCTGTTCTGACCACTAGATGTCAGCCTCGCACCACTGATCTCCACTCTTTAATGGAAGCTGAGCCAGCACCTGTTGCTCCATGATGTGTGGAGGCGCGAGCGAGCGCTATGGCCGTGCAGATTAAGTGTGAATAACTGCTCAGTCCTTTTGGTTTCTAACGCCTGGTGTGTGTTTGATTGCTTTTAACTTTGTCTCCGTGCAGCAACACCCCTTTTTCACCTGCCATGACTCCAAAGAGACAGACGTTGCTAGCTTTGTGAAGATCATCCTGGGCGACTGAACATGCCTCCTCGCGGTGAAACCGACCTGCCGCCGGCGGGAGAACGCAGGACTATTCCACAAAAACAAATAAAGCACCAATCGCAAGACTGACACCTGTAAGACACGCCCACCTCAGCCAACAGTGCAGAGGGACTTGGGAGAGGCCGGGAGGGTGGGGAGGGGGGTGATTTCGGAGACTGAAACTAAAGGGGGGGCTAGAATTTCCTAGCAACACACAGGAGTTGGGCAGGGGACAGGGGCGTGTGCGTGTGTACGTGAGTGTGCGTGGCCTGATGTATGTGTGTGTGTGTATGTGTGCGTGTTATAGGAGGGTGTAACAGTCCCGGGCTGAATTTTCCAACACAAGCTCTCACAACCATTATTTAAACATGCCAGTCCTCTCAGTCCAAAGCCAGTTTCGACATCAACTGATTTTTAATAAAGATGTCTGTTGAAGTCCCTGACATTAGTCATTTACAGTGTCAACACAACAACACAGGAACCAGGCGAAAAAAAAAAAAAAAAGAAATACAAGAAGACAGAGCGATATAGATATATTTATATATTATATAAATGTGTGTATATACTCAACGGATATTTCTGGGATGTGTTATTAGAGTGCATGATGAAATATATGGTGGGTTTTATGGGGTCAGGAAAAAAAAACACATTGTTATTTGGGATGGATGCAAAAAACAATAATCTTGAGTCACATAGTAGCAAAGATAGGAGTGCTCTAGTCTGCTGTGCTTTGGTACGTCGCGCCTTTAAGGGCTGACTTCAGGTCAGTTTTTTGAGGGTGCTAAGGAAAGGGGAGGTCAATATCTAGGCCCATGTAACTGGCCTGAGTCAGCGGAGATGGAGGGGGACGTTTCACGAAAAACCGGCTCTCTCAGTAAGTACGAAGGTTGTGCAGTACAAACGCTCTGTACCACTCATACGGGGTGTCCATAAGCTCTTGGCATGCATCCTCTCTTTGTTTCTCTAATCCTTGGTTATGTATCCAGGTGCATTAAAGGGGAACTCCACCAACTTGTCAAAATGTCTGCCTAGTGCGGTCACTGTGCTTTCATCCTGATGACTGATGTGATGTGAAATGATTCATTGTAAAAATAATTAATTCAATAAATAAATGAAAATTATACAGTGGTGGTGATGGGAACCAGGGCTCATATATAACTTACTGTCCAAAATGGCAACCGTAACTTGTCTGAGCTTTCGTATGTAGCGGTGATGGTGGTGGTGGTGGTAGTGGTGGTGATGGTGGTGGTAAATCACCAGACCTCTCATGTCATAGAACATGGCCGTGTCTCTATATGCAGCGTAGCACCACCTATCCACAAAGGGAGCCCTGACCTGACACAGTTGAGGACAGCTTTAGAGGCATTACACACTTGGTATGTTCGGTTCCTGTTGCTACCACTGGGAACAAAATTTCCCACTCCCTACAATGGAGCATTTCACCTTTAAACCCCCTGAATGACTGTTTAATAGTCTTAATGATTTGCATACGCAGAAAACAGTGGAATTCCCTTATTAATAACAGTGTCGGTCCAGTCAGTGTCTTGATCGGTGATCCTCCCCTGAGATGGTTCCTTCCATTAACTTTGTGCTCAGGTTCTGAGCAGAATACAGCATTGACATTCCCAGTACGGGGTGCCTGTCTGTGACTGGTTCAGCGGACCTGATGGAGCTCTTGAACGGTGTTGCTGACCAGCAGTAATCACCAGATCTTTGTTTGGGACAGCAAGTGTGCGGAAGTAGGCACACAGGGGCTCCAAACTGCTGAAATGTGCACCCAGTTTGTGGAAGAGTGGACTACAGAGGACGGGGACCATTGTGGGACTCGCAAATGGCAAACGGATATAAAACTGCGCTGGTCGCTCCGGACACTAAGCCAGGAAATCTTGTGGCCAGGAATAGAGTATTTATGGCCACGATAACAGAGGCATGGTATATACATAGGATTTACACTTAACAGTCATGCCTCAGTGCCAAAAACGGTCAGACATTGTCAAATATTGAGTGAAATGATGGTTACCTTGACATGGATAAGGACATTTCCATTATGGTGACCATGCTGATCTGTCCTGACAGCATCCCAACTAGGCTAATTGATTAGCTACTGTTTGGCTACAGCCTTTTTTTATTCAAGGCATTGTTCCATAGAGTGGTAATCGCAAACTCCAGCCAACGGAACAGCATCTATGAAGCTGAGGCACCAGATCAGCAAGGGGGAATTCTGGTTGGAGTCTGACTTGATACGGTCAGTTTGTTGAAAAAGCATCCAAGGCGAGTAGCCATTTGGGCCAATTCCCTTGTCCAGAGAGCAAAATCTTGTGGCCAGGCAATCCGAGCATAGGCATGTCTGCGCCTGGCCTGGACTGACCTAACCGGACCGATGCTGTTATTAAGGCAAGGAGTCAAATAACAAGGTATTAGAAAAGAAAAGAAGTGGAGCTGTGAGGTCATGTCATCATCCTGCCCATGCCCATATTAGGGACTCGAGGTCTTGGCTGACCGCACTAATGGGGGCGGGGTTCGGCCCTGTGCCAAACCAACAAAGAATCCTCTGGCGTGTGAGGTCGTTTAGGAATATGAATAATGCTAGATTAACACGACAAGCAGCCAAACGCTCTTCTATTAAACCTCAACACTGTTATGTTCCAACACCAGCTACTCAAACTGTAGGCCGCTACTGCTAAACAGCTTTACACGTATGGCAAGACTTGCTGACTGCGATGAATGAATTTGGTGAGGTCGCTGGTCTGCTGATGTCATGGCGTTGCATTGCTTGTCTTTTGACTCTTAAGGACCTCATAACTCTCACCTGGTGACTCAGGTCCAGTGTAATTATTATTATTTTTTATTTTATTTTTTATTTTTTTTCCGGAGGGATCTGTACATTTAAACATTCTGAATTTTGAACATCTTGCTTCACCAAGCCGTGCAGAAGCAGCAGATTTCGAAAGCCTCATTGATGTCCCCATAGAGGAAAATCCAACTTACACCCAGAGTTCCTAATACGGGCATGACACCGACTGCAGTATGATGACACAACGTCAGAGGTCTAGGATGCGTGCGGCTAATGCCTCTTTTTGCTCCGATAAGCTTGTTCGGCTCGGGTTATCTGGGTACTTTGAGAGAACCTTGCTTTGTGAAATGTCCCCGCAGAGAAAGCAGGAGCTTCTGAGTGCAGGTCTGCACTCCACATACCCTCCGTGAAGCGTGTATGCGCGTGTGCTTGCTTGTGTGTGCGTCTGTGTTAAGGTTAACTGGGGAATCGGTATCTTTTTGGTCTGTTGCTTCATCTAGTCCTCTGTTCTGAGCCAATCAAAAGAGTCCTTGCTCTGTGTTCAACTGCAATTCAACTGGAAATTACGATTATTATTATTATTATTATTACTATTAGTACTATTATTATTATTGCTATTATAATGATTTATTATTATATTATTATATCAGCATAAGTACATATGTATTAACCGTCTTGAGGTGTTTTGCAGTTTCTGTATTTATTGTAACTGCTGTTTTTTTGTTTGTTTTTTTTTCTCATTGAAAACTTGACATTTTCTTTTTAATTTTAAGGTATGTACATGAATGTTAAGCTGTTTGTATGCATTAGCCTGCGTGTGAGTGTGCGTGAGTGTGTGTGTATTGTATTACAGTTTGGACACACGTAGCTGACACTTCTCTAAAAGTCTCACCGTGACTCGGAAGCCTGATTTGTGCCTCTTTATAGATAAACAGACCTACAATACATTAAAGAAACAAGAAAAAAAACACCTATGAAACCCACGCTGCTTTGTGTCGCAGATACTGCTTTGCTACCCTCAGGTTTTTGGATAAAAGGAGGTGGGGTGTTGCTTTGGGCTACTGGTTCTGTATGTGCAAAAAGCTCTGTTTTGGTGAAGACAGTGAGGTTATGATATATATTTTTCCCCTCTGTGGTGTATGTGTGAGAGAGACCAGTGTATAAAGAATGAATAACAAGCTGATTCCCCTGTAATTGTTATACTGTATGATTCAAACATAAAGGTTCCCCTCTATTTTTGCTGCATCTTTTTTACTATGTAGACACGAGAGAGAAACAGACGACGGGCAAATACACGCTGTACTTGTCAAGGTCAATGTGAATGAAACCTGGCTTTTTGGGGTTTTTCTTTTGATCCGTTCATCGTGAAATGTACACGCAATATAAAGGATGGAAGCTGACATCCGTGTGTGTGTGTGTGTAATATATATATATATATATAGTATATATATATATATATATATATATATATATATATATATGTATATGTGTGTATTTATATGTGTGTATATATATATATATATATATATATATATATATATATACACACACACATATATATACATATATTTATATATATATATGTATTATATATATATATATATATATATATATATATATATATATATATAAAAAAACACACACACACATTCACTCGCCAAAAGAGCAGTTGCACCCAAAAGGAATCAACCATCAGGAATATAATGTGGTGGGTGGGTTTAATATTGTGAGACATGCAGATGATTCAAGTTTCATGCTCAGCTGCACACGTGACTTAAGCAAAGATGAGCCTGTTAGTGGCAGCACTGTTCGCACTGTACCTGACTACGACAACTGTCCCAACCACGTTTTTTTCACCATCACGGTCTTGGGGAGATTCTTGTGTGGGGGCACCGTGGTCAGCAGTTAGCAGTTAGGCCCTCCATTAGTCATCCTGTTAGTCGCAGCACTGTTTACAACAGGACGCTGTATAACACCATCAGGAACCGAAGGGAAATGTGTCGAAAACTCCATGCCCTACCGATGTGCTAGGGTCAAGCGGCTGACGCCATACTGAGATGTCTGGTCTGACGCCATACTGAGAGACTCTACTTCTGTATGTGTAGCTCAATAAATATTCCCCATATCAGTCTATATTTATCATCAGTTATTGATCCTGGTAACCTTTATCTTCCTTCCCAACAGCACTGCAAGCCGACCTTTCCTTCTGGGTGCAACTACTCTTTTGGTTATGTATCTATGATGTATGTATGTATGTATGTATGTATGCAGGTATGTACACGCATGCACACACATATACATTCACCAGCCTTAAAATTAAAAACACCTAGTTTCTACACACATCTGTTTTTACTCCACTGATCATATAGGAGCGCCCTGTAGTTGCATAGTGACAGACTGTAATCCATCTGTTTCTTTGTATACTTTGTGTTCTTTAGGACCCCCATAGGACCACCACAGAGCAGGTATTATTTGGGTGGTGGATCATTCTGGGTTGTGCTGGTGCCAGTGGATCAGACACAGCAGCTTCTGTTTATAAATATCTCATGTGTCTGTCACATGTCACTGTGTGGCTGAGAATAGTCCACCAACCAAAACCATCCAGCCAGCAGCATCCTATTGGCAGTGCCCTGTGACCACTGATGAAGCACTAGAGGAGGACCAATACAAACTGTGCAACAACAGATGAGCTATCATCTCTGATTATACTTCATCTCCAAAGTAGGAGTGTCTAACAGAGTGGGCACGTCGTTGACAGTGTTTTAAGACTCCAGTGAAAAGGCAGTGTTGTGCAAGTGGAGTATCTTCTCTCTGAAATATTTCCAGAAACTAAATGAACTTTCATTTCATGGCCGTGTCTGCTCATCTTAGAAATCTTAGAAATGGAAGGTGGTCTCTGATTATTGCACAGTTCTAAAGTCTTTTGACTTAACAGTAGTACTGTATGAAACTGTTTCTTAGAGGTCACCAGGAACAAGGTACCTTCTGATAGGCCATTGGTTCTCTGAGGTAATATGGCTCTTATATATATATATAGATATATAGATATATACACAGCTCTTGGAATATTTAAGAGGCCTCCTCAGAAAGATCAGTGTCTCTAGCTGTACAGGTTCTGGGTTTGTGTTGGACCAAAATCCCTCAGTTCTGTTTGATTCTCTACACTACTGGAACCATGTCTCCCAAACTCCAGATCAGATATTGTATTAGATCTGTTTATTTAGAAAATCACTAATGACCTCCAGAAGCCTGTTTTTAGAACCATGCTCGCTGTGCGTTTCACCCCAGCCACCGCTCGCCAGTCTCTCTGTAGGTCACTTGAGGTCATCTTACGGTGGTTAAGGGACACTGGAATGAGGTGGCGCTCATCACGGTCAGTAGAGAGTGGGTTTGGTCCTCTGCCAGTCTGTAGCTGTGTTGTCCTGTGTGTTTGCTGCTGGACCTTGTTCTTATGAACCAGACACTCACTGTGTCTGCTAGTAAAGCTAGAACCCAACCTTCGGTTCCTCACTGAGAACCTGCTGTACATGTGAAGATGCTGATTTGAGAAGAACTGGACCGGTCTCTTATTTATTTCCAGGGCTGTGTGTATGTATATAAGTACCACTGTCCTGCATATTAGCCTTTCTCAGTCTTTCGTGGGTTTGTGACATTGCTATTTTGTTTTGCTTTGCATTAGGAAAGGCTTGTTGATTAGTTCATTAGATGCATCAGATGTCGGAAAGATGAGGAAACGCTAATATGTGCAGGGAAGTGGTGCCAGGTTGGAGAACCACTGCTATAGCACAATCATTTGTTTGTTCAGGGAATGCTCAGAAATGTGCAGGAGTCCTCTGAGACAGGCAGTGCATACTAGGGATGTAAAACCTTCATAGAATGATAAACTGACTCCTCAAAGTCAGAATGAATATTCAGTTTTCACCTAATAAGGCGATTCAAACTTGGAACGCTTTGATCCAAAGCATTTAAAATAAAATCCAGTACTCTAGTCAAATCCAATCCGTCTCTTCCCATGGTGGTGCAAAAGGTAGCGCTGTTGCAAGAAGACCCCGAGTTCGGTCCAGGGTCCCTTCTTTGTGGAGTTTGCATGTTTTCCACATGTCTGCTTCAGGTGTTCCCGTTTTCTCTCACAGTCCAAAGACATGCAGTCAGATGAATTGGAGATGCTAAATTGACCCCTAGATGTTGGTATGTCTGCGTATCTGGCATGTCATGGACTGGGGGGCTGTCCAGTGTGTTTCCTGCTTTTTTGCCTAGTGAGAGAGTCTCCAGCCCCCTTACGACTCAGCGGCTCACTCTTAGAAGACGAATGAATATTATGAGTATTAACATCAATGGGAACATTTCAGAGGTATGTAAGTCTCAGAGAGGCTGAAGTCAGGGTTCTTATTCGTCAGCTTCTCGTTCAAATTCTCCTGTTCCAGTTTAAATGGTGCTCCAGGTACATTCTGCAGGTCCTAGTCATATGTATTACACTAATATAAACATTTCCCAAAGTGTATTATTATATATTCGGCTTCTGGTAGGTAGACTGACGTATGGAAGTACTGCACCCTTTAAGGTGAAACAGGAAAATGTGAATACCATTTCAGGTGCGATATATGTGTATGTGTGTATATACACACACACACACACACACACACACACACACACACATATATATATATATATACATATATACACACACATCTCTGTATATGTATATATAATATATATATATATATATATATATTTCTTGAAAAAAAAAAATATATATATATATATGTATATATACACACACACACACAAACATATTGTCACTGTCCAAAGAAAAACAGGTATCTCCAAAATGCCAACTTTACAGGAGAGGCCAAAAACCTAATTTAATTTGAATGGAAGTCAATGGAACCAGACATCTTTCCAAGCAGTTTTGGGCCATTTCTGTTGGTCCATTCTTCATGAAATTTCTGCACAGTGTAAACAGCAGCTCATGTGATCAAACGAGGCATAAAAGTGTGTATGTATATGTGTATATATATATATATTTTTTTTTTTTTCTTTTTTTTTTTTTTTTTTAAAGAAATCCGATTATTGTCGACACGAAAACCTCTGATGTCATATGCAAACAACAAACTATACGCATGTCTTTAATAAGGCAAAAAACCTTTACATAATCTAAATTTATGGACACTCTACACTGGGGCGCCCTGTCGCTGATTCGTGAAATCATTTCAGCAATTTCCGCATAAAACTGTGTTAATTTTGCATCACGGACGAAGGAAAAACAGATTCCAAGAAACAGCAACTTGAAAATGTTATCCTTGCTATTGCTCATCTTTTAATGGAGTAGGGCTCAACACACGAGCCTTCCTGCCGCTGTTATAGCGCCACCTTCAGTGTGAAAATCTGAAAGGCACTGTCTATGGCCACTGTGTGGTTTGTCTGTTGGCAGACAACTTACTCCTGCATAGATGTTAGGGACTCGTTCTAAGATAATTGGAAACACAATGATTTAGTTACAGGACGATATTCCATTTCTGCAGATCCCATCTAGATCTTACACACCGCTCCTTTAAGTTCCATCTTAGAAGACACTTGCATTTTCAGGTCTGAAACAAGAGTGGAGCTTGATGTTCTTCTGTCTCTCCCAGATGAAAGCTTTAAGTGATGTTTAGGGACAGTGTTAGTGGTCTAGAGGTCTTGCATGTCTAATGGGTGTGTCTAAATATATATTGTGCAAAAGTCAGAGGCCATCCTTTATTTATTTAATGTCCAGTTTTAATGGAAATGAAATAAAAGATCAGGTTGGGTGTACCTTTTTTGATGAACTGTGAGACTTATTAAGAGAAAAATATTACACTGTGAATTCGTACCTGGGGAAAACCCTGGATACTGTCTGACACCTGCATTATCTAGACACATCCTCAGTGTTTCTGACAATGCCTTCTTGATTTCTCGTTCTTTGTGATTCACCAGGTCCAAAAAGCTTTCCTGTTTCCTCTTCCTGTGCTTTATTCTGGAGGTGCTAAATTTCTCTTCTCTCTTTTTTCCATGTTCACATTGCAGAGGTTTTCATAAGACTTGCTCCAAGCCTTATGACCATGCTGCTCTATGCCAGGTTGTCCACTGTACTCGTCTTTTGGCTGTTATCACTGCTGTTAATTTAGCAGACATGACAAGGACAAATGGAGCTTCAGTGTGCAGCCAAGTAGCATGTGACAGTCTCTCTCTTTCTCTCTCTCTCTCTCTCTCTCTCTCTATCTCTCTTTCTGTTCACTCTTCAGGCATTTAGTATAGTCAGTATAACTAAATAAAAAGTAAGAGCAGGGTCTTCCCAACAACAACAATAGTAGCATCAGTTATTTCAGTTAATGATTAAATATAAAATATAAAAGTGTGTGTGTGTGTGTGTGTGTGTGTGTATACTCAATAAGGGAACACTCAAATAACACATCCTAGATCTGAATAAATGAAATTTTCTCATTGAATACTTTGTTCTGTACAAAGTTGAATGTGCTGACAACAAAATCACACAAAAATCATCAATAGAAATCAAATGTATTAACCAATGGAGGCCTGGATTTGGAGTCACACACAAAATTAAAGTGGAAAAACACACGACAGGCTGATCCAGCTTTGATGTAATGTCATTGGAACCAGTCAAAATGAGGCTCAGTATTGTGTGTGGCCTTCACATGCCTGTATGTCCTCCCTACAACGCCTGGGCATGCTCCTGATGAGGTGGCGGATGGTCTCCTGAGGGATCTCCTCCCAGACCTGGACTAAAGCATCTGCCAACTCCTGGACAGTCTGTGGTGCAACGTGACGTTGGTGGATGGAGCGAGACATGATGTCCCAGATGTGCTCAATCGGATTCAGGTCTGGGGAGCAGGCGGGCCAGTCCATATCTTCAATGGCTTCATCTTGCAGGAACTGCTGACACACTCCAGCCACATGAGGTCTAGCATTGTCCTGCATTAGGAGGAACCCAGGGCCAACCTCACCAGCATATGGTCTCACAAGGGGTCTGAGGATCTCATCTCGGTACCTAATGGCAGTCAGGCTACCTCTGGCGAGCACATGCAGGGCTGTGCGGCCCTCCAAAGAAATGCCACCCCACATCATTATTGACCCACTGCCAAACCGGTCATGCTGAAGGATGTCTGTCACATGTGCTCAGTGTGAACCTGCTTCTGTAAAGAGCACAGGGCACCAGTGGTGAATTTGCCAATCCTGGTGTTCTCTGGCAAATGCCAAGTGTCATGCACGGTGTTGGGCTGTGAGCATAACCCCCATCTGTGGACGTCGGGCCCTCATACCATCCTCATGGAGTCGGTTTCTAACCATTTGTGCAGACACATGCACATTTGTGGCCTGCTGGAGGTAATTTTGCAGGGCTTTGGCAGCGCTCCTCCTGTTCCTCCTTGCACAAATGCGGAGGTAGCGGTACTGCTGCTGGGTTGTTGCCCTCCTACGGCCGCCTCCACGTCTCCTGGTGTACTGGCCTGTCTCCTGGTAGCGCCTCCAGGTTCCGGACACTACTCTGACAGACACAGCTTGCATTGATGTGCCATCCTGGATGAGCTGCACTACCTGAGCCACTTGTGTGGGTTGTAGAATCCGTCTCAT
>JAMWET010001172.1:132500-177500 GCA_024036415.1 Prochilodus magdalenae
TGGTGTGGCCCCGTTCATGCTGCAGGGAGTAGATATACGAGTGTAAGAATTCCAGGATTAGATCTGAAGCTTTATTAGGGCTGTCTAGCTATTTCCACATGTCCTTATCTTTATGTACAGAGCAGCGGAAGTAAATAAGAACATTACCTGAACACAAATAGACACTAAATGAAAAGAGGGACCAGGTAGAGTCAGAACCTAGCAGAAACAGAACCCAGTGTGTGATCTGTTTAGTCTGAACGTTTCAGGTTCATTTTTCTGTAGTCGTTCTAAAGGCCCTTAGTTGGATTTAAACACACTTTTTAAATGGTGAAGTAGTGCATGCTACGTGTTATCCGTTTAAACAGGCTCAACATCTTTTTTTTTTATAAGCTTTTGGCTTTTGTCAGAAAATCATTTTTTCAAATTTAGTAAAATCACAAATTTGTAGGTTCATGTCACTTCTCACCCACCTACTCCATTTTCCACTACCCACCACCAGGTGCATTACTATCTCATATCCGCCATCTATCAGTCCTGTTCCAGATCCTGAGTATTGATCTCATGCCTGTTGTTAATTTATATACTCCTGTCTCACATGGCTCATTGCGAGGTATTGCCACTCTGTGCTTACTGAGCCGGTCTCTCTGTGATGTCTCTTGTGTGTACTCTTGTACTCTTTACTCGTTTGGTACTTTTGCTGGTCTAATTGGTTTTGTTGCCCACCTGTTCCTTTACTCTGACCCTGCCTTGCCCTTCTGTTATGTCTGCCTTGCACCTGTTGCTGCTGTGTTATATTACAAATTGGTTAAATAAACCTCACCTTGATTTTAGCTCAGCACTCCTCACAATCTGTTTGTCCATCAACACAGTTCATTAAAGATAAATGATAAATTGAAACATGCAAATGATGTAAACAATTTTATAATTGAAATCAGGAAGTGAAATCAGGAAATCAGGTGTCTGTATGAATTCCCACTGGAAGCTTCTTTCCCTTCTTTTTGTGCAATAACTCTGAAATTATTTTGTTCTTTTTCTTGTTACTTTGATGTGTGTGTTGGGTAAGCCTCATCACATGGGTATTAGCAAGTGTCCTAATGTCCAGGTGTTGTGGTCATTGACATGGTGTTAATGTTCTTCCTTAATGAAGTCGACAAGTAAAAAAATTACCAATGCATCAACCTGTGAGATATACAGTGGAGGCCAAGGGTCTGAGATCGCATTTTTTTATAGAAAAAAAGCAACATTGTAGAATTTTGTAAACATGAACATGAGGACAAAAGGCGGTATTTTAAATCATTACTCAGTTTTATGTTAATAAAAGAAACATGATTCCATGTTTAACAGATTTATTCAGAAATGTATCAGGTAAGTCACATTTGCTGTGGTGTACCACAGGGGTCTGTCCTCAGGCTGGTCTTATTTTCATTATTTATGATAGTGATACACAGCCTTACACCTCTGTTGGACCTACAAATATGCTGTCAATTGTTTTTTGTACAGAAGTATAATAAATTTGATAAACAACAATTTCTTAAACCGAACATGAATCTTTAACAGAACTGGACCTCCTGCAGATTTCATCATTTTTGCTTCCATTGAAGCATCATCAGATGACTCAGGATGTACAGATGACCCTTTTTTTGCCCACCTCAAGTACATGCTGTCATAAGGCGACGTACTCTTTTAATTAAAAAGTTCATCTTAATATTCCACTTTTTATTAATGGTTAAAATGTGTACGTGTTATATTATATAATGGTTTTGTCATGCCTCCGCGTCTTTCCGGCTTCCCCGTTCTTCGGGACTCCACTTCCCAGAGGGCCACGCTCGATGACTTCATGTCTATGCGCCCCCGTTCGGACTCCGTGATACGCTCTAGGTCGCCTGAGTTTTAGCTGCAGCTGTTAGCAATTCCTTACTTCCTGTATTTAAGCCTTACACTTTCCGAAGCTTTGCCAAACTTAGTTTAGCAATCCTGAGCGGTCCTTTCTCGTGTTGTCTTATTCTGGTTTCCGACTCCCTTCGTTCCTCTACTACTCTTTCGCTTAATCCCTTTTGCTCGTGCTCTGACTCTCCGGTTTGAATCTCTGCTTTCTCACTTTGGTTTTCCCCTTCGGTCTTCCCCTGTAAACCTGTTCGCCCTCACTGCTTGTTCTACCTGGTTCTGACCTCCGCCTGTCCCTGACTCTGATTTAGCTTCTCCCATTGTTTCGCTGGTGCTTGCTGAGCTTGGCTGTTTGTGAATAAACCGTTCCTGGTTTTTTAATGCTGCACACGTCGGTCTCGAAGTCTTTTGTCTAACAGGTATTAAAATATTAATGGTTAAAATTCATAAAAAAGTGTTTAGTATTTCAGCCATCCACATGTATCCGGATATTTGTGCTCAATGTAAATGGAGGTTTTGGGAACAGATGTCTTCAGTGTGTTTGTGTGGATGGACAAAACACTGATGCTGTAAGAAGCATGTAGAACTCTATCTGCAGGAAATATGACTGATCATGGGTTGTTTACATGTGCTCACCAATGTCAGAGTGACTTATAATCATGTTTGTTACTGAATTTAGGACTTTCATTAAACCCTCATGCCCTCAGTTCCTCTAAATCACCTTGCGAGAATTTATTAAAAATAATAATAATAATTGAAACAAAGAGGAAGCTTTGAGTGAGTGGACGTTCCAGAGATGGTAAAGTGGCACTGCCTCACTTTAAAGCTTTTATTTTTCAAGTAAAATTGGACTTTGTGTGGAATATTGAACTGTCTGATGGGCTGCAGGTTAGTGTATACAGTGTTTGTAATACTCCACCATCACGTTGCCAGTAGATCTCTGCTTTAGTTTTGCAGTGCACCTTATAGTTGGTGCACTACACATGCTCACAGTGCCTGATTTGCATGGTATTGAATAAACGGGGTTATTATCTCCACCTACTGGGCTGTCATGCTAGTGGGTTTTGCATTCTCATGAAAAAGGAAGAATAAAATCAATTTATTTTATTTAATATCCAGATGCATATGGACATAAGGCCTGAGTGTGCTAGGCTTTTGCACGTTTGTGAAGCGGAAGACACTTGGACATTTACCAGAAAGCAAATGCACACAAGTATACAAACACGCAAGTATGGATTTTATGGATCAGGTGCTTCTTCCCCTGGATTAACCCTTAAAACCTGCCGAATTAAAGCTGCATGTCCAGCCTGTGATGTTTGTTTTGTCCTTGCTTACTCAGCATGTCCAGTGGTTAATTCTATATGAAGGGAGGAATGTGAGCTTCTTTTCTCACAGCTGCTCGATAATGCCAAAGGAATTTGGGTGAATATCTTGGGTGCGCAGCTGTAATGACAGCGGCCTGGTGAAAGTGTTTTTTTCGGCTTGATGCTCACCCCGCTACCCTCATACCACAGCTTCAGACAGTGGGCCTCAGCGCGAGACGGGATTTGACTTGTGGGCTTGGGGCCAGTGTTTAGTCAAAAGCAAGACTTTGACTGATTTGGTGAGAAAGGGGGTTTTTGAGTGCAGTCACGTAGCATCGTCCTGTCGTTTATCTGTGGGGTGAACCTGCTGAACCGCTGAGGACATTGTTATTACGCATATTAAAGAGAAGGAAGCCTTGGACTCTTCCACGGTGGCCACAAACACGCAGGGGGCTGAAGAAACGTGTGAAAATGAAAGCATGTCTGTCAAAACAAGGAAGCGCAAGATTTGGCTCCTTGAACTCAAGGCTGCTCGAGGGACACCTGGGGTCCCTGGGGACCTCATGTCTCGAAGGCCATGTCTCACGACCACCTGCCCTTGTTGGGCTGATTGTTTTGATGCGCATCCCTCCCCTCTGAACTTGACCTGAACACTGGCCTGTTTGAATATTGGGTTATTTATAACAGTCTGACTGACCTTCCTACTTCCAGGCTTCAGAGAAAGACTAGGATACACACACACACACAGACCCCGTCTTCGGATCCCTGTCATCAGCATGACCTCATACACACAAACTCCTGTATGCACGTTCACAGCCCAACTGCAGAGGATGTGTCCAGTGAGAGTGGCTGTAGACCTCTACCTCCTCATAGAACCGGATAGACGGAATGGGACGAGTTTTTGAGGGTAAAAATATCCCTTTTGATCCACATGTATTTCCAGTGGGAAGTGGGCTGGCTGGAAACACGTCCAAGAAAGCAAGGACGATGTGGGTGTGTGTGAGAGAGAGGGAGAGTGTGTGTGTATATGTGTGTGAGAGAGAGAGAGAGAGAGAGAGAGAGACAGAGAGAGAGAGAGACAGAGAGAGAGAGAGACAGAGAGAGAGAGAGACACAGAGAGAGAGACACAGAGGGAGAGAGACAGAGAGAGAGAGACAGAGGGAGAGACACAGAGGGAGAGACAGAGAGAGAGAGACAGAGAGAGGGACACAGAGACAGAGACACAGAGAGAGAGACACAGAGGGAGAGACACAGAGAGAGAGACACAGAGAGAGAGACACAGAGACAGAGAGAGACAGAGAGAGAGACACAGAGACAGAGAGACACAGAGAGAGAGACACAGAGGGAGAGACACTGAGAGAGAGAGAGACAGAGAGAGAGACACAGAGACAGAGAGACACAGAGAGAGAGACACAGAGACAGAGACACAGAGAGAGAGACACAGAGGGAGAGACAGAGAGAGAGACAGAGAGAGAGACACAGAGACAGAGAGACACAGAGAGAGAGACACAGAGGGAGAGACACAGAGACAGACAGAGAGAGAGAGAGAGAGAGAGACACAGAGAGAGAGAGAGACACAGAGAGAGAGAGAGAGAGAGAGAGAGACAGAGGGAGAGACAGAGGGAGAGACACAGAGAGAGAGACACAGAGAGAGAGACACAGAAGGAGAGACACAGAGAGAGAGACACAGAGGGAGAGACAGAGAGACAGAGAGAGAGACACAGAGGGAGAGACACAGAGAGAGAGAGACAGAGAGAGAGACACAGACAGAGAGACACAGAGAGAGAGACACAGAGACAGAGAGACAGAGAGAGAGAGAGAGAGAGAGAGAGAGAGACACACACACACAGACACAGAGAGAGAGACAGAGGGAGAGACACAGAGAGAGAGAGACACAGAGAGAGAGACAGAGAGAGAGAGACACAGAGGGAGAGACAGAGGGAGAGACACAGAGAGAGAGAGACACAGAGGAAGAGACACACAGAAAGAGAGAGAGAGAGAGACAGAGAGAGAGACACAGAGGGAGAGACACAGAGACAGAGAGAGAGAGAGAGACACACAGAAAGAGAGAAACAGACACAGACAGAGAGACACAGAGACAGACACATGGGGCTTTTTAAGACATTGGTAAAGCTGAATATATTATGGCCCTCTAGTGGTAGAAACTGACTGATGTATTTCATTTCTATACTTTGAATATTTACCATGTAACTCTATTGTCACCTTAATTAGGACTGTGGAATGTTTGGACTCAGTGTGGAGCTGCTAGGGTGCAATGATAGGGGGGAAGGAGGAGGGTGGAGAACCCCCTGCTTTAAAAGCAATTCACTCCTTTCAGAAAGACAGCCGTGCTGGTGTAAAACAGATGCTTCCTCACTTACAAAGATGAAAATCCCGTTTTGTTTTTACAAATAAAACACTTTTTCATTAAAAATAGGAATATAAAACTATCACACAACGCACAATGCAAGACGTCTTTTACTATGACTTACCCACTATTTTAAATTCAGGAAATAAACAGTAACTGTGCCTTAAAACCTGGAGAAGTGTCCTGTACTGTTTGCTGAAAATAATTCCAGCTGAAACATTTGCATGCAGTTGTATTTATACACCATTTTTGAAATGAAATTCATAATTTAAAAATTATACCATGTGAATTTCAGGATTTTTTTTTTATCTATGATGAAAATTCAGACCTCTCCATTCTTTGTAGGTGGGAAAACTGGCTAAATCGGCAGTGTATCAAATACTCATTTCCCCCGCTGTATATATAAATGCACACATGTACAAATGAAACCGTCACAGCAGCAGCAGGCTTTTTGAGGCTATCTTCAGTTTGAGACAGAATAGCCCTGGATAGCCACTGATGGAGAGGTTTCTTGGGAGAACTTTCACAGCTCCTTTGTTTGAATTGGGACAAATCATAATCAGTTTTTAACTAAATTTCTTGGAGAAATTATATTTATAAAAGTTGATTTCAGCTTTCTGGTGGGCCGCTATACTTTGTAGCTATTATCAGATGGGCCTTGTAATGGAAGAGATTGAGAACCGCTGCCCTACACTGTACCGATAAGGGTTCTTGGGCCTACCTGTGCAAGAAGTGATGAATCGTTAGTTGCTCTGGATAAGAGTAAGGCCGGTCGTTGAACACAGTGTTTGGTAGAGGGTATTCAAGTAGAGATGTGAGAACCACAAAAACAGATTTATACTTCTTCTGTTTGACGGAGCTTTGTGTAGAGGTAGTGTGGATTTCACCCAAAACTACAGTCCACAGTTATATCACCAGTCTCAGCCTCTATCATTCATCATAGACTTTGAATACCTCAGTTGTGGCATGAGCTTGTCACTCTTCCCTAAAGAAGCTCTCAGCCCTCTCCCGTGAGGACATGTGACAGTTATGAGCTGAGGATCGACAGTGCACAAGATTTCCTCTCCTATCTCAGCACCTTCCCCCTGGTGAACAACCTGCTCGGAGGACTTTTATTTACGAAGCAGCTGCCAACTTTAGTTTTCGCCAGTGCCAGCAACTTGTTTACTCAGCGAGCTGCTTAGACGTCATGTTGCTTCCTCTCCCGTCAGAGAGTGACCCCAACAGCCCTTTGGCTCGGCCTGGTTGATGGCAAAAACGTTGCATTCTTGATCGCCCCAGCATCATGGAGCTGACCTGACCATCTTTTGCTTTTCCTCAGTGGTTTTAACCCCTTACATGACCAGGCGGAGGCTGTCCAGACCGGATTTGGAGCGCACGGAGTTCGATACGTTAAGGAAAAGAAATGCACAAGGGTTATTGTTTATAGACTAAACGTCATACAGGAAATATCATCATCACTTTTCTCCTCCAACAATATGTAATAAATAACACTTCAAAACTATTTCCGGTTCCTGTGGCTCGGAGCTCCGTCAACACCAAGCTTAAGATCAGTGATCTGAACTCTAGGGCTCAGGGTTGCAGTACGGGTCTTAGCGGTGTTATGGCAGGCGGCATATGCTATCAGGAGCTGTCGGGAGTTGTGGTTACTAGTTGTTATGACAGACGTCCTAATGTTTATTGTCATGACTGTTTATATCACATGCTACTCACTCTGGTTAGATGTCCGTCCTGCCTTGTCATCAGTCTTGTCATCAGAGTTGCCAATTAACAGTAATGGTAACATGACCCTGTTACATTACTGGACCAAATCTGTTTTCCCAAGCTTCAGTAAACCAACTGGAATACTGAGGCATCCACATGGAGTGAGACTCACCTAACATAGCACTTTAACCGTCTCTTCTTTTATCATGTATAACAGCAGCTCACAGGGTCGGAAAAGCAGGCAGGTCGCATCTAACCATGAGCTTTCTGTTCCTGGTTGATGCACAGACCTGCTTAACGTCTCCACAGCCCAGCACCGTATAGAACACATAACCCATGTATACAGCCTTACTGAACACCTCCAGCTTCCTATCATGATGATCATGCTTCCCAAGAGGCAGGGAATGCCCGTTGAAAGTCGCTACATAGGCACACTCCTTAAGCAGAGTCATCCCAGCTCCCGAGGCACAGGGACTTTGGAATATCCGCCATCCCTTGTACTGCAAGCTGTATGGCTGTTTAAGCTGTTGACCTGAACATTAGCCGCTATGCTAACTCCCTGCACTGTACACTATCTACTGTTTACAACCACATACTTAACTTTACTATATATAGAGCTAACAGTAGGGTTGCCTCATTTCAGAAATGAAAACAAAGACTTTATATATGTGTACATATTGAAAATTTCTCTCTTGTTGTAAATTATTATTGTTTATTCTAAATGGTTGCTACTGTAAAAACTGCAATTTCCCCCTGGGATTAATAAAGTATTTCTGATTCTGATTCTGATTCTGATTCAAAGGACAGGGGCGAGGTTGGGGGCGTGGTTATGTGTGAGTGACGTGTTCGAAATACGGAACAAATCGCGTCCCGTATTTGAGCTGAGTCCGGGGGGGGATGAAGGGAGATTGTGATCATTCATGTGTGTGACAGACGTCACGTCACATGCACAGTTTTCAATAAATGTCCCAGTCACATGTTTAGAGTCAGATTAGATTAGATTCAACTTAATGGCCATTGTGCAGAGTACAGAGTTAATGAAACGCAGTTAGCATCTAACCAGAAGCACAAACTACAGTATAATGTACACATAAGGTTATAATATATACAGTGGACAGGTTAGGTCTCAAATGCGAATCATCAGTTTTCTTTGGAAGCTCTTTTAAGACACCATCCGTCGCATGCAGTTACACATTTCCACCAGAGAGGTCTCCAAATCCCTGAATCATACGGGTTGTAGCTTTAAATACATAGACAGACAGATAGATAGACAGATAGATAGATAGACAGATAGATAGATAGATAGATAGATAGATAGATAGATAGATAGACAGATAGATAGATAGATAGATAGATAGATAGATAGATAGATAGATAGATAGATAGATAGATACTATATTCATCCCAGATGGAAATTCGAGGTGGCCTAATACACATGCTAACTTAGGCTACAGTCCAGGGACTCACTGGGAATGAGTCCCACTGATAGACCAAAACCTGCTCCTGTATGTCCTATATGGCTCATTATTGGTTCATTTTGAGAGGTTTTTGATCCGTTGAGTGAGATCTTTGTTGAGTGAGCAGGAGTTAAATCAGACTGGAGCAGCATCCTTGGTTCATGGAAAGGGTAAGTAGAACGGAGCTCCGGTGCTGTGATCTGATGTAAATGTGAACTGTTTCTGAAACCCAGTGTACATATTCAGTGTAGGAAACCGCACTGACAGACCACCTCTACATTGTTTATCACAATTGCCTCCCTGATCCCACACGTGATGCACAAGTTCATCCCACAATATGTTTTAGTACTTGTAAGTATGTACAGATTCTTTTCATGATGTTTTAACTGAATATGTGTGTCATTTATGCTAATGGTTCTCAACCTTTTCCTCCACAAGGCCCTCCTGTTTATTCCTAGAAAACACTATGCCCACAGGATTAAACTCTAAATGTGTAGTTTTGGGGGGATTTCTCAATACAGCTACGCATGTGTACTTATGCTGCAATCTGTGACGCAAATCACTGAACATAAAATACCAACAGTTGAGGCTAACGTAAGCTTCCTTAAGGGGAATTGTGACAAATTGGCAGGGTGGGGGCTGTATTTTGTTTCTTGATCCTTGAAGCAAACAACTTGCAAAGATGCCCTTGTGGTTGGTGTGGTTCAGTGGTTAAGACCACCACCCATCAGGGAGCCATCACACCATCTGGGAGATGAGGCTTCGATTCCTGATCTGGGTTACTATGCCGTGCTACACCAATAAGAGTCCTTGGGCAAGACTCCTAACACTACATTGGCCTACCTGTAATATGAATACCCTAGTAAGGTTCTCTGGATAAGAACGTCAGCTAAATGCCCTAAATGTAAATGTGTGTTGACTCAGCAGCATTCACCATTAACATTTTTAAATTTCTTTTTCAGAGTTAAGTCAATTATTTTTTATGCCAATTTCCAAGACAAAGATAAGGACCACTGGTGCCCCTCAGTACTGCCTCAAGGGCCACCATAGGGTGTTATACGGCCCACTTGTGGCCC
Source organism: Prochilodus magdalenae (assembly GCA_024036415.1). NCBI lineage: Eukaryota > Metazoa > Chordata > Actinopteri > Characiformes > Prochilodontidae > Prochilodus > Prochilodus magdalenae. Next base: position 142,276 of record JAMWET010001172.1, read on the forward strand.
ACTGGCTAAGAAACCCTGCATTATGCCACAACCTTCATGTAGCCCAGATTACTGTCGTTATCTAGTTTGTTAAATTTCCAGGAACCTAAAGTGCCCCATTGCAGGGTTATCATGCCAGGACACACAGTGGCTCTAAATCAGTTTAAGGAGCTAAATGTAATATCGATTGGGGTTTGCATGGTAATCACACTCACAATGGGTTTTGGTGGGGGAAGGGGGCTTTTTTCAAATTGTAGCCCACCGCATAGGATGTTATCAGCCTGGCACTTTTAGGGGTTAAGTTTATAATGCTACTCTTTCATTTGGGCTTTTGTATTAAAGAATCTTGACCTTTTAAACTTTTATGGGCAACAGAGTAAGACAGATGAGGCCTCTAGATTACAAAGTCTAACTGATGAGATAATGGATGCCATTTAAAATGGATTTTGGTGGGTTTTTTATTTTTGTATTTTTTTTTACTATTGTATTAAATTTGTCTGGCAGCATGTGTGCACAAATGCACATGTGCATGTTGCTGGTGCGCGCTGATTCGAGACAGGTTTCGCTCTTTTTCCTGTAAACGTTGAGGGATTTAGGCAGAGAAAGCTGGTCATACATCTGAGCAACAGGCTAGACAAGTCCACTCAGATCCATACACACGCTCCCACAGCACGCTAACATACATCTGTGTGAGTGTGTGTGTGTGAGTGTGTGTGTGTATTTTGGTGTATTGCAGCGAGCCCTCTCGTTGCATGAGCAGCTGGATGCCTTTTCCATTCCCTGGTTTGAGTTTCGCAATATAAGCGACTGGCTTCCCATACTGACAGCTGATGATGTCATGGAAACTGTTATGAGCGTGCTTTAAAAAAAATGGGCGAATGATTTGTAATGAAACGCAGCTCTCCCCCTGCTCCCTGTTACCTCTGTCCTCCGGAGGTGGTCTACCATAGGCCTCCGCAGGTCATTAAGCCCATCTACCTAAGCTGAACCCTCCACTTCTGGGATATTTTAGCCTTTACGTAAACCAGAGCGACCGCCTCGGGGCATCTGGACATGCGAATGTGGATTATTGTACTTTTCCTCCGAACCGGGGCCCCCGGTCACTTAAGAGGCCTTTAATGCGCACTTTTACTTTTCTTCGCCCCTTTTCAGCATGTGCAGTGTAAAAACACGCCACAGCGGCCAAACATAAAGCCGGCGGTCTGAGAGCCAGGGGCCTCTGGGAAATGGATATTTCTAAGATTGGCACAAAGCAAAGTGACACGGCAGGGAGATATTATATAAGGTGATAGTTCACTGAGGTATTACATAAAAACATAATAATCAAAAGTAAAAGGTGATATTGAATATTTTTGATATATTTAATAAGCCTTTATTGTATCCTGGCAATGGGGTAATGTTAAAAAGCGTCGAGGGCCTGTGCCAACAGACTTTGATGTACTCTTTGTAATTGGCCTTGTCCCCCTCACCTTAATGCAGTTGACTGTTCACAGGGTCCATGTTAATAGGAAACTGGTATGTACTTGAACTTGATGTAGGTTCTGATAGTGAACACTCAAGGGTTCTTTACGAACGACCATAGTCATATAGAACCATGACAACTCTATGGTTCGAATTGCTTGCCTGGCTATGTGATCCACTTTGGTCCAGTGTTATAGATAGCAGTTTGTCCTATAGCGTCTTTCACCACCTAAGCACGCTTATTTCAGTTATGGGCTGGAGGTAAGGGTACCAGCTTTGTGATCAGAGGGTCAGTTCCCTCTGACAGGACGTGACTAAAGTGTCCCTGAGCTAGGCGCCTAACCCCAACTGCTCCCAGGGTGCTGTGGATAGGGCTGCCCACCCCTCCAGGTAAGTGTGCTCACTGCCCCCTACTGTGTGTTCACTAGTGTTTGTGTATGTGAGTGTTTCACTGCATGAATGTGAATGAACCTGTGGTAGACAGATATCTGTGTGTGTCACAATTGGCAAACGGCTCTAACTTCTAATTCTGATTCTATTTGAGATTACCCAACAATGCAGCCAGTGTGGGATGATTTTTAAAGGGTCCTCATACACACATATGATAACTGGTTCTAGTAATATACTGTACAGTTGCTGGTCCTATTATCTGCTTTTACCCTTCATGTAACTTTGACATCTTAATAAGCACAAATGATCCTAAACATAGTCTGAATATCTAACATGCCTCATTTTGTGATGGTATAAATATTATGACGCTGTTTGGCTTTATTATACTTACCATTCGTTTATTAAGGAAAATAGTCCCACTAGATAGGCTGATCATTTTTCTAGTTTTAAGCATATTTTTATGATAAACAAAATCATTTGCCAATACGTTGAGATATATTTACTTAATACAAGTAACATTCTATCACTTAAAAATAATTTAAATTCCCTCACAATAAGCTTTTCACAATCTCACGCAAAAATATATATTTTTTTAAATTAAAAAAAAAAAATTAAGATGGAGTTTCTTACCCAGAGGACATTGTTTTTGCCGTGAAATAAAAAAAAAAATATATATAAATAAAAATAATAATTGTAAAAAATAAAAATAAATAAAAATGCCATAACCCATAATTCTATAGTTCTATATTTGTAATGTATTTATATTATGTGGTGATTCTGTAAACCTGTGAAAGGTTCTTCACACTCCCCTTGGTGCAAAAATGGTTCTCTAAGGAAACGTCCCTCAAAAGGTGGAGGGTGGAAGTGAAGGTGTTTATTTAGGTGCATGAAAAGTAAATTACACTTGAGTTGCACAATGTACAGTGTCCTGCAACTCATTTGAGGCACAGCAGTCACAAGTGTCTCGAGTTCATGGAGCAGGTCTCCTGAAACAGTCAACTGAAACACAGGTAATGCATGATGATGTTATGTTGACCTACACAATTTCAAGCCAGTGATAAACCAGATTAGATGCTAGTTTATTGGGCATCTGAAAGAGGATCCTGCTGACCGACTCAGATCCTGCTGACCGACTCAGCTGAAAAGAGGATCCTGCTGACTGACTCAGGGCTGGTAGTGTTTGTTAGCTGTTTAAACGTATGCCTGTGCCAGCATTTCATCGTCTTTGGCAGCATTTAATATTTTTAATTCGTCTTCCACAAGACTGAATCATCTCCTGAGGCTTCCTAATTTAAAACAAGCTGAGATTCATTTGGGATACAAAGGAAGAAATTTATTACAGAAGAAGAACGGATGAATGGAGGTTAGACGTCGCCACGATGTGGTCATAAGTGTTGTGACAACATTACCTTAGTGTGTTCACAGCATTGACTCCTTGAGCTCTGTTCTGATTGGCTGTCCTGTTTTGTGCCACATTCAGAAAAGCACTCAGAACTCAAACACTTCTTAGAACTTCAATACAAGTGGGCGGAGCTAAGATGCTGCGGGTTGAAAAGGTAGATGTTTGTTGGCTCTTGTGACATCAGAGGAACAATGAATTCAAAACAGCTGGTTTAGTTTCCATATATGGACTGTATGGACAGGTGTCGTAATGGTTAATATAAAAACGTGTGGCTCCTTTAACTTTCAAAAGAAACAGAAAGATGAGGAAAATGTAGCTTTAGACCTCCACCTGAGTAAAAGTACTAAAGTATGTACCTTCAGATGTACTTAAGTATGGAGAGTAACAGGAGCATGATTTATTACGGCTCTAATGTCCTAATATCATTTCTGGAACAGGACTCTTCATCAGCTCAGTGTAGGTGAAGGTACTCTAGTGTCTCTCAGTCCATCAGTCTTTAATAAAAGCTCATTCATTAGTCTGAAACTGTTGTCTATTACGATCATCATAAACACTGAATGAGAACCATTTGTTTCCATTAGCTAGAACCAAGCTCTGTCCAGCAGCTCAAAACAAGCTCTAAACACAGTGACCGTTGTAGCCTGATTGGTGGACTCGCTTCTTACATTTGGACATGTTAAACAAAAATGATAAAACAAAACAAAACAAAAGACAGACACACCAACTTACTGTACACCAACACACTACTTACACTACACTAACACATTACACTTACTGAGTTACTGTACACCAACACACTACTTACACTACACTAACACATTACACTTACTGAGTTACTGTACACCAACACACTACTTACAGCACACTAACACATTACACTTACTGAGTTACTGTACACCAACACACTACTTACAGCACACTAACACATTACACTTACTGAGTTACTGTACACCAACACGCTACTTACAGTACACTAACACATTACACTTACTGAGTTACTGTACACCGACACACTACTTACAGTACACTAACACATTACACTTACTGAGTTACTGTACACCAACACACTACTTACAGCACACTAACACATTACACTTACTGAGTTACTGTACACCAACACACTACTTACAGTACACTAACACATTACACTTACTGAGTTACTCTACACCTACACACTACTTACAGCACACTAACACATTACACTTACTGAGTTACTGTACACCAACACACTACTTACAGTACACTAACACATTACACTTACTGAGTTACTGTACACCACTGACCTATAACTCACCTTCATCAGACACTCCTCTTTTGCTGCTGTTTGGGTTTTTTCATCAGTCTAATTTTCCACTTTACCGAGTTACTGTACACCAACACACTACTTTGCTCAGACTTCTAACACATTACACGTACTGGTTACTGTACACCGGACAGCAGCTCAGGCTAACAATAGAAGCCATTGTATGCGGATGGTGGCTGTACACTGAGATGGAGAGACGTACTGAGTTACTGTACACCAACACACTACTTACAGTACACTAACGCATCACACTTACTGAGTTACTGTACACCACTGACCTATAACTCACCTTCATCTGACACTCTGCAGCTGTTTGGGTTTTTTCATCAGTCTAATTTTCCACTTTTCCTCTACTTTGGTCTTGTTTTTCTTTTTTGCTCAGACTTCTCTTAATTTACGTAGTGGGCCCTGATAGGCCGGCCCAGCAGCTCAGGCTAACAATAGAAGCCATTGTATGCGGATGGTGGCTGTATGACTGAGATGGAGAGACGGGACGGGCTTCACAGAAGGAAAGGGATGAGTAGGGCTGATGGAAAAAGTGTGGGGAGGGGGAGTGAGGAGTGTGTGTTTGTGTGTGCACCTGCAGTGGAGTTGCTCGTTGGAAAACGGAAGAAAACAGGATCTGGAGCTCAAACAACATCCTGTTACGCCTAAGCCCCCTCCCCACCGCCCCCCCCCACTTCTGTTCCCCTGCCTCCTGTGGGCTGTTTGTATGTGTGTGGATATCCCTGCCTCCTGGGTAGAAAGTGGGAAAGAGATGAATCAAGGTCCGCTACAGGGACGGGTTTGAGCGACCAATGCGTGTGTTTGAGTTCCTGCACTCATGCTTCACTTGTTTTTACATTTCCCCTCATCCTCTCTCCGTCTACTCTTTATGCAGCTCTTTCATTTCGTCCATGCTGCTCTGGGGTCAAAACAAAAGCAAAGGATAAAGACTCATCCTGGGCTCATAAAGGCCGACGCTGAGCTTTTGTGCCTGTCTACGTGTGCCGTAATAGAGCTGAGGAGAAAGAGAGATACGCAGAGGAAGTCACGCAGAGCGCTACAAAGTGCTGCGTTTGTGTTTATTTGATGTATACAGTAATTCCCCCTGTTTCCCCATTAATGACACGGTATGAGGAAGTGCTCGGCTTTACCCGAATCCGTGCGCTTCCTCCCCGACAAAGTTAACCCCTGCCTGAGCTAAAATAGGCCCGAATAATCAAACGAGTCATGCCATCTCTTCCTCTGAGAGCTTCCACACTGGGTGCTGTCACACGTGTCTGTGGATTTCCTGCCTGTCCTGGGCCATCTGATGTGGGGGTGAATCATCAGCGCTACCTGTCTGACTCGCTTTATCCGTCTGTATTGGAAAAAAGAAAAAGAGAAGATTCCTAATCCAGTTCTGTGGTGTCGAGGATGATTAAGGTGGGAATGATGAGCATTTTGGAGTAAAGTAAATCAAGTAAATGCATTATATATCAAATTCTACAGCTTCTTTTCCAAAGAATTCCAGGCTTTCCACTGGTTTTACCTAGGATTCTACAGGGGTATGTTTCTGTGCATCCAGGGTTCAGTCTTGGAAGCAAGTGTATGGTAAGAGCATGTTTTTTTTCGCTATAGGTGCTATGTACCTGATGATGTCAGTTATTGGTGGTCCAGCCGGATCTTGCACGGCTTTGAATCAGGCTGAAATTCCCGGGAACACAACAGGTCGCCACACATTGTCTGTGCATGATAGACAGCTAACACTTCCTAACTTCCTCCACAGTCGACTTCTTCTTCACTAACAGTGGCAACCTGTTGGCAAATGGAAGTTTCTCTTCAAGTGAGTGCTGCGCTCCGGAGAGCTTTTGCAAGTGACTGGTCTGCATGGCCAAGACTTCCACAACCCTGCAAGTCAGTACTGGGCCACTGCAATCTCAAATTTTCTCAGGAATAACTCTTTTTAATGCCGGGATCCATCTCTACAACATTTCGGTCTTTCACAATGTTGGATTAGTGCCAGAACGTCTTGTTATGTCTTGAGGGGAGTTGGCCAACACTTGATGTGTACCAATCATCAATCACATCCAGCAAAACCCAACAACTTCCGATAGAATGGGCATCAGCCTTTTCCCCATTCCCGGATCTCCCACTCAGGCCCAGCTATGACAAGACTGTGTTAAATTTGGGCTGATTTTGTGTAGTCTGTGTAATCACGTCCATCAGTCTGCCGGATAGAGAAGCGTGATTCATTGCTCCAGAGAACACGTTTCCACTTCCATTAGGAGAAGCAGACAATACATCCGACTCCTAAAAGTGAACTCTGGAGTGGTGGAAAAAGATTCCTGCAGGTTTTGGCATTACTGATTTTAGAAACACATGAAAAAGAATTCTGAAGGCCGGCGAGATGAGTTTAGGTAGCATAATGCCTGTAACTTCGTTAGGGTTAGGGTTAGGGTTAGGGTTAGGGTTAGTAGGGTTATAGTAGGATTCAGTTTTAAGATGGGAAGGATAGAAGTGCTGGAGTGGCAGTAGGGAGCAGATGCTGAGTAAGGGTTTACAGATTGATCAGTGTAAATTTGTAATTGCCTTTACTTATTGGCGTCTGCCAACACATCCATCAGACTGCCGGATAGAGAAGCATGATTCATTGCTCCAGAGAACTGTTTCCACTTCAATTAGGAGAAGCGGACAACTACAGCCGACTGCTAAGAGTTGTGGAAAAATGTTCCTGCAGATTTCTTGGAAAAACTGAAAGCGATTCTTCTGAAAAGAATGGAAGCTGTAATAAAGGCAAATTAAATGCTAAAACTTGCGTCCTTTCTGTAAATATAACTTTCCTGTGTGTTTTCTGAGAAATAATTACTTAATGGCAGTGTTTACTGGAACTTATAAACAATAGGGCGGTCTCTGAGTTTTGCACACTACTGTATATGCGATAATGTGGACCTAGACGCACACCCACACACACACGCACACCCACACACACACACCCACACACACACGCACACCCACACACACATTTGTTTTCGGTGAACTGTGTGGCCAGTATATTGCCTTCCATTTACTTCCTGGAGACTTCCCCAAAACGTAACTTCGGCTACTACTTCCTTTACCCTAGTTCTAACTGTAACCTAACCCTAACCCTAAATCTGACCCTAACCTTGTCCTAATCCTAACCATTACCTAACCCTAATCCTAACCATTACCATACCCTAATCCTAACCATTACCTTACCCTAATCCTAACCATTACCTAACCCTAATCCTAACCGTAACCATACCCTAATCCTAACCATTACCTTACCCTAATCCTAACCATTACCTAACCCTAATCCTAACCATTACCTTACCCTAATCCTAACCGTAATCCTAAACCGTAACCATACCCTAATCCCTATACCCTAAACCTTAACCTACTAATCCTAACCGTAACCATACCCTAATCCTAACCGTAACCTTACTCTAATCCTAACCGTAACCATACCCTAATCCTAACCGTAACCTTACTCTAATCCTAACCGTAACCATACCCTAATCCTAACCGTAACCTTACCCTAATCCTAACCGTAACCTTACCCTAATCCTAACCGTAACCTTACCCTAATCCTAACCATAACCTTACTAATTCTAAGATTAACCTTGTCCTAATCCTAACTATAACATTACCCTAATAGTACCTTTAACTTTACCTTAATCCTACCCGTAACCTCACCCTAATTTGAAATGTAACCTTGTCCTAATCCTAACCATAACTTTACTCTAATTCTAACCCTAACCATGTCCTAATCCTAACCCTACCCTAATCCTAACCATAAATTTACTAATCCTAACCGTAACCGTATCCTAATCCTAATCATAACCTCACTCTAATTCTAGCCCTAACCTTGTCCTAAACCTAACTCTAACCTTACCCTAGTCCTACCTGTAACCTTACCCTAATCCTAAACGTAACCATACCCTAATTCTAACCCTAACCATACCCTAATCCTAACTGTAACCTTACCCTAATGCTAACTGTAACCTTACCCTAATCCTAACTGTAACCATACCTTAATCCTAACTGTAAATTTATCCTAATCCTAACCCTAACCTTACCCTAATTCTAACCTGTCTTTACCCTAATTCTAACCATAAATTTGTCCTATTTCTAACCATAACCTTACCCTAATCCTAACTGTAACCTTACCCTAATCCTAACTGTAACCTTACCCTAATCCTAACTGTAACCTTACCCTAATCCTAACTGTAACCTTACCTTAATCCTAACTGTAACCTTACCTTAATCCTAACTGTAAATTTATCCTAATCCTAACCCTAACCTTACCCTAATTCTAATCTGTCTTTACCCTAATTCTAACCATAAACCTGTCCTATTTCTAACCATAACCTTACCCTAATCCTAACTGTAACCATACCTTAATCCTAGCTGTAAATTTATCCTAATCCTAACCCTAACCTTACCCTAATCCTAACTGTAACCTTACCCTAATGCTGACTGTAACCATACCTTAATCCTAACTGTAAATTTATCCTAATCCTAACCCTAACCTTACCCTAATTCTAACCTGTCTTTACTCTAATTCTAACCATAAATTTGTCCTGTTTCTAACCATAACCTTACCCTAATCCTAACTGTAACCATACCTTAATCCTAACTGTAAATTTATCCTAATCCTAACCCTAACCTTACCCTAATTCTAACCTGTCTTTACCCTAATTCTAACCATAAATTTGTCCTATTTCTAACCATAACCTTACCCTAATCCTAACTGTAACCTTACCCTAATCCTAACTGTAACCTTACCCTAATCCTAACTGTAACCTTACCCTAATGCTGACTGTAACCATACCTTAATCTTAACTGTAAATTTATCCTAATCCTAACCCTAACCTTACCCTAATTCTAACCTGTCTTTACCCTAATTCTAACCATAAACTTGTCCTATTTCTAACCATAACCTTACCCTAATCCTAACCCTAACCTTACCCTAATCCTAACCCTAACCTTACCCTAATCCTAACCGTAACCTTACCCTAAGTCTAACCCTAACCTTACAGTAATCCTAACCATAACCTTATCATAATTCTAATCACACCCTTACTCTAATTCTAACCCTAACCTTACCCTATCCTTAACTATCCTATAACATTATTCCTAACCTTACCCTAAAATTAACCATTAACTTGCCCCAATCCATATCCTAATTTTACCCTAGCCTTGCTGTAATATTGATCCCTAACCCTAACTCTAACCTTACCCATACCCTAACTTGAGCCTAACCCTAATCCTAACCTTACCCTAATTCAACCTTAACATAAGCAGCTACTACCTTAACCCTAACCCTACCTTGACCCTTATTTAAACCCTAACCTGACCCTAATCATAAGTTTACCCTAAACTTAACCCTAAGAACAATATGAGTAAATTAACAGGTTTTGGTCCCCACAGTGTGACATAAACATAATCCCCTTATGTAGTACATGAATTCACCTGTCCTGCACCCAACCCAGTCCTAACCTCAGCAGTCCCTCACTTTAACCATCACTATCTTTTTCCATCTAATTAAGGGGGAGAGTTTGAGAGAAGTCCTAACCAAAAAATGGTCGTGCCTTCGTCATCCTGGGGTCCCTGTAAAGAGCTAAATACATATATGTATATATACATGTATATATATGTATATATGTACATATATGTATGTATGTATATATATACAGTACCGCACATGTCTAGGCTCATCCTGTCATGCTAAAATAAGACCCTGGCTGATCTGCCAGCTTGTCAACACATCCATAATAAATGCACATAGTCAAGGATGAAGACTTACTGTGTTATATTATCACCTTTGCTCATTTATCTATCTCTCTGTCTTCTCTGCTGTCTTTGTTGCTCAGTTTGCCAGATATTTTAAGATCAAGCTCAGGACCGTCCTAACAGGAAGTAATCCTGTTTAGCATGAACTGCTGCTTTGTGAAATTTAACTCTGGCTTCTCACTGTTACCCAATTAGATATCCATAGATCCATGAGACATCAGAGATTGAGCATTATGCTCTGTGCTAATAGCACATGCTACCAAAATGTTTGTAGACCCCTTCTAATCTGATGTGTCTTCTGAAATGAGGGGTATTAATAGAAAGTTTCGTCTCCCTGTTTTCTGCTGTAACAGCCTCTTCTCTACTAGGCATGGTGACATCAGGCTCGTGTGCAGTTGCTCCAGAATGTCCCGTTCTATTGGATAGTACTTTGTATATGACCTTACAATACTACTGCTATGTAACTACATTACTACTACAATGTCATTACACTAGTACTACTATGTAATTACATTGATATTACATTACTATTACTATTATATTACATGTATCAATGCTACATGTATCACTGTTGCATTACATTATGTAGTATAGTTACATCATTACAACTCGTCTGAAAGGTATAAGATAAAGCGCTGTCACTACAGGTAGTGTAGTTTCCGTGCTGGGGCAATTCATGCCCTTCCAGCTGATGTTTGCATTGGGCATGGTGCAATGGGTGCATTGGGCAATTCGATATAAATGAATTGGTAACTTACTGTGAAACTTATATCTCCTTCTGTATGAGTTTTACCAGCATTCATATTTTACACTGTCAATATAGATACGTACATAAGGGTTCATTATTTCAACATAAGACCATCAAACCTTCACTTTCTCTCTTCTTTCTTTTTCTTTCTTTCCCACACCCACCCCCCCCCTCTCTCTCATACACACACACACTCTCTCAGTCCCCCTCTCTCTCTCTCTTTCTCTCTCTCTTTCTCTCTCTCTCTCTCTCTCCCCCTCTCTCACACACACACACACACACACACACACACACACACACACACACACACACACACACTCTCAGTCCATCTCTCCCTCTCTCTCTCTCTCTCTCTCTGTCTCTCCCTCTCTCTCACACACACACATTCTCTCAGTCCATCTCTCTCTGTCTCTCCCTCTCTCTCTCTTTCTCTCTCTCTCTCTTTCTCTCTCTCTCTTTCTCTCTCTCTCTCTCTCCCCCTCTCTCTCTCACACACACACACACTCTCAGTCAATCTCTCTCTCTCTCTCTCTCTCTCCCCCTCTCTCTCTCTCTCTCACACACACACACACACACACACACACACACACACACTCTCAGTCCATCTCTCTCTCTCTCTCTCTCTCTCTCTCTCTCACACACACACACACACACACAACACACTCTCAGTCCATCTTTCTCTCTGTCTCTCCCTCCCTCTCTCTCTCTGTCTCTTTCTCTCTCTCTCTCTCTCTCTCACACACACTCTCTCTCTCTCTCTCTCTCTCTCTCTCTCTCCCTCTCTCTCTCTGTCTCTCTCCCTCTCTCTCTCCCTCTATGGCTCTCTCTCTCTCACTCTCTGAGCAGAGGAAAGGGAAGTGTGTATGTCCCGTTTGTGTGTGGCCTGGGGAAGGCGAAGTGTTAAAGTTATTAGGGGAGAGGGACTGCTGCGTGGAAGGGGCATCCTGTGAACAAACAAAAGCTTCCTGCCCCAGCTTCCACAACACACAAATGGAGAGAGAGGGAGAGAGAGACTGACAGAGAGAGAGAAGGAGAGTGACATTGTGCCCATGTATTGGTATTTAACTGTTACTGTACCTATAGAAATGTTGCTGTTCTGTGTGCTTTATTGTGTGCTTTGGTTGATGGTGGTGCTACACTGCATTACATGGTACTGTTACATTACATTACAGGGTACCACTTTAGAATAAGGCTACCTTTGGTTATTAGTTGGGTTACTATTGGTTATTAGTTAGGTCATAAACACTTTACAAATGATTAATAAGCAGTTATAACAAATAATTAAAAAGAGCTCATCTATATGAAGCACATGAATATGTATTGAAGCTGACAGGGTTATGTGGACTGATGGAAAAGACAAAACAAAATTAGTAAACATCAAAATCTGAGCTTTAACAATATAAAAGTATATGTGTTCTCTGTTACATGTGTTCTCTGCTAATAACAAGTCACTGTTGCCCATCTTATTTATGTGTTGTAACTGCTTATTAATGTGTTTATGGACTCATTAATAACCACTAGTAAACTCATTTTAAACCATCCATAAACACTTTATAAAGGTAGCCTTATTTTAAAGTGGTACCCTTTACAGAATATAGTTGCATTATATGAGATGGTATCACTGGTTCGTTAACCAGCAATAAAATGAAGCAGATAAGAGGGAAAGTAAGAAAGTAGGAGAGAATAAAAGAAGGATGGGAGGGGAGGGAAAGGAGGTGTAGCAATGTTGCATGGTGCTGTTACATCAGATTTCATAGCACTGTTACATGGTATTGCAATACATGGTGCCGTTACATTACATTATGCTGCTACATTAGATTCACAAGCACTGTTACACTGCATTACATCACATGGTACCGTTGCATTACATTACATGTCACTGTAACATTAGATTCCCTTGCACTGTTACACTGTTTTACATTACATGGTACGTTAAATTATATTACATGATGCTGTTACACTGAATTTCATTACATGGTACCGTTACATTACATGTCACTGTTACATTAGATTCACTAGCACTGTTACACTGCATTACATTACATGGTATGTTAAATTCTATTACATGATGTTACACTACTATATTTAGCCATTGTTACATTACATTACATGTCACTGTTACATTAGATTCACTAGCACTGTTAAACTGCATTACATTACATGGTACCGTCACATTACATTGCATGTCACTGTAAAATTAGATTCACTAGCACTGTTACAGTACATTACATGGTATGTTAAATTATATTACATGATGCTGTTACAGTGCTATATTTAGGCACTGTTACATTACATGTCACTGTTACATTAGATTCACTAGCACTGTTACACTGCATTATATTACATGGTATGTTAAATTCTATTACATGATGCTGTTACACTACTATATTTAGGAACTGTTACATTACATTACATGCCACTGTTACATTAGATTACTAGCACTGTTACACTGCATTACATTACATGGTACTGTCACAATACATTACATGCCACTGTTACATTAGATTCACTAGCACTGTTACACTGCATTACATTACATGGTACCGTCACATTACATTCTATGTCACTGTTACATTAGATTCACTAACACTGTTACACTGCATTACATTACATGGTATGTTAAATTACATGATGCTGTGTCAGTTACACTACTATATTTAGGAACTGTTACATTACATTACATGCCACTGTTACATTAGATTACTAGCACTGTTACACTGCATTACATTACATGGTACTGTCACAATACATTACATGCCACTGTTACATTAGATTCACTAGCACTGTTACACTGCATGACATTACATGGTACAGTCACATTACATTCTATGTCACTGTTACATTAGATTCACTAACACTGTTACACTGCATTACATTACATGGTATGTTAAATTACATGATGCTGTTACAGTGCTATATTCAGGCACTGTTACATTACATGTCACTGTTACATTGCCCATAATGATACTATTGCATTGCATTACTCACAAACATGCCACTGTTACGCTGCACTGTATGGTACATGATACTGTTACATTTCTTTACATGGCATTGTTACACTGCATTGGATGGTACTGTTGTATAGATATACATGGCACTGTTAAAGTGTACTGTATACTACATTATCTACATGGAACTATGCATTTCAGTATGTGGTACTGTTGCATTACATTACATGATAGTGTTGTATTACATGTTACACTTACATTGCTTTCCATTACATGGTACTTTTACGTTGCTCATTCATCTCTGACAGACCACAATGTATTCATGACATGTTACCTTTGCAGTAGCTTCTTAACTTTATTTAAATAAAGCCGAGGAAAAAAAAAGAGACTACGGAGACTACAGAGAGTATGAAGGCCTACAGGAATAAGAGAGGCATGTATAGTGTGGCAGCTGTAAGTCATTAATGAACTCACGATAACAGACCATGCAGAGTTATGATGATGGTTATTGTGGATCCAGACCTGGAGGAACAAGTGCAGTCATGCTCTCTACAGCCACCCTCAACTCTGCTGCTGATAACACCGGACCAAGCGGCGGCGCATTTCAGTCCCAGCAGAGCACTTACGTAATCCCAGCGCTCATTTATAATGATAATCAAACCCTTCTGCAGCAACTATTTAAATCAGGTGTATTAGTGAAGTGAAAGGATTCTAATCTGCCCCAACGAGATGTGCTTTCATCCAGCAGCCAGAGACTTCACCCAGATCAGACTTATTTCTCCTCTAATTATGCTCTTGCTTTCATTCTTTCCTCAATCACTCTCTCCCCCAGTACACACACACATGCATAGATTAGAGTCCCTGTCATCTCAAAACCACGGCCGGCCAATTACAACCCAAAGGAACATCTGATAGCATTATAACGTTATTAGATTAAATAAACCGGATGATGTAACCAGGACAAATGACTGACAAAGCCTGTTCTTGGATCCATCCCAAAGCTTTTCCTCTGGGAGAATTCATAGCTTTTCTTTCTCCCTCGCTCCCAGTCTTTCTTTCTCCTTCTCCCATGCGGCTGGCGGCTAGCTGATATAACTGATCCATTGATCCATAATTGGGATAATTAAGGAAATAGAGGCAGAGTGCCAATAAGTCCCCAGTTAGCCCTCACTATGCCATTCGATCTCCTTCCTCCTGCCAGGAGAAGTGCTACAGCTGCTGGGATGGCTTTACATTGCCCAGTGGTTCTCAGTCCTGGTCCGGCCATGGAGATGTTTCAATGTTTGTTCCGCTCCCATCCAGAGACAGGTACTTAAAAACCTGTCCGGACACTGTAGAGCTAGAACTGTACATCCAAGCCAAAACCCTTCCTGGGACACTGAGTTCTGTGTACTCTTGTGAAAGTACTTCTACCTCACTAAAATAGTGAGTGCCGAGGGAAGATGGTCGCCCTACGAAAAGGAGCTGTGAAAGGGGGAAACACTTCAAAGTCCTTGTCGTGACCACCACACACTTCTGTATAGCATAGGAGTTCTGATGAACTTGGTGAGCTGTCCTACCACAGTGCCTATATGTACAGGTAGCAGTAGCAGCCTTGATTGACCCTAATCAAAATTGGCTATTAGCATTGAAGCTCCAAAGTTAAAGTGAGTTTTGAATGTTCCCATTCCACCTTAAATTTTATGATGATGCCTCTGGCACCAAAAAAGCACGCCCTACACTGTTTAAGGGGAAAATTGAAACAAGAATCTGGAGAATAGGAAGGAATATGTACTTTGCAAAACATCTCTGCTGTTGGTTATAGATGGTACTGATTTAATTTGCTTTAAATTAAACCAAAATCAGGCTTTCACAAACGAAAGGCATGGAGAGCGAAGGCAAACAAAGGAAAAAACAATAAAGAAGGACAGAAAAGCAACAGCTAATGTAACAGACAGACTTTCTGTGATCATAGCCCAGCGAAGTTCAGTCTCAGTGCAGCAGCTATCCTGTAAAACTCACTGCTACGTCCAGATACACTTAGATACACTGAAGGATAGAGAGAGGGCAGTACAGTCAGGGAGAGAGAGAAGAGCACAGTCAGGGAGAGAGAGAGAGCAGTACAGTCAGGGAGAGAGAGAGAGCAGTACAGTCAGGGAGAAAGAGAGAGACAGCAGCACAGTCACTAAGGGAGAGAGAGCAGTACAATCAGGGAAAGAGAGAGAGAACAGTCACTGAGAAAGAGAGAGAGAGCAGCACAGTCACTGAGGGAGAGAGATTGGCACAGTCACTGAGGGAGAGAGAGAGAGTAGTACAGTCAGAGAGAGAGAGAGAGAGAGAGCAGCACAGTCACTGAGGGAGAGAGAGAGAGACAGCAGCACAGTCCCTGAGGGAGATAGAAAGAGCAGTACAGTCAGGGAGAGAGAGAACAGTCACTGAGGTAGAGAGAGAGCAGCACAGTCACTGAGGGAGAAAGAGAGCAGTACAGTCAGGGAGAGAGAGAGAGTTGTACAGTCAGGGATAGACAGAGACAGCAGCACAATCCCTGAGGGAGAGAGAAGAGAACAGTCACTGAGAGAGAGACAGCAGCACAGTCCCTGAGGGAGAGAGAAGAGGACAGTCACTGAGAGAGAGAGAGCAGCACAGTCACTGAGGGAGAGAGAGCAGCACAGTCACTGAGGGAGAGAGAGCAGCACAGTCACTGAGGGAGAGAGATTGGCACAGTCACTGAGGGAGAGAGAGCAGCACAGTCACTGAGGGAGAGAGAGAGCAGTACAGTCAGGGAGAGAGAGAGAGTTGTACAGTCAGGGATAGACAGAGACAGCAGCACAGTCCCTGAGGGAGAGAGAAGAGAACAGTCACTGAGAGAGAGAGAGAGCAGCACAGTCACTGAGGGAGAGAGATTGGCACAGTCACTGAGGGAGAGAGAGCAGCACAGTCACTGAGGGAGAGAGATTGGCACAGTCACTGAGGGAGAGAGAGCAGCACAGTCACTGAGGGAGAGAGAGAGCAGTACAGTCAGGGAGAGAGAGAGAGTTGTACAGTCAGGGATAGACAGAGACAGCAGCACAGTCCCTGAGGGAGAGAGAAGAGAACAGTCACTGAGAGAGAGAGAGCAGCACAGTCACTGAGGGAGAGAGATTGGCACAGTCACTGAGGGAGAGAGAGAGAGTAGTACAGTCAGGGAGAGAAAGAGAGACAGCAGCACAGTCACTGAGAGAGAGAGATAGCAGTACAGTCAGGGAGAGAGAGAGAACAGTCACTGAGGTAGAGAGAGAGAGAACAGTCACTGAGG
Source organism: Prochilodus magdalenae (assembly GCA_024036415.1). NCBI lineage: Eukaryota > Metazoa > Chordata > Actinopteri > Characiformes > Prochilodontidae > Prochilodus > Prochilodus magdalenae. Next base: position 159,559 of record JAMWET010001172.1, read on the forward strand.
TAGAGAGAGAGCAGTACAGTCAGGGAGAGAGAGAGAACAGTCACTGAGGGAGAATGAGAGAGCAGTACAGTCCCTGAGGGAGAAAGAAGAGAACAGTCACTGAGAGAGAGAGAGAGCAGCACAGTCACTGAGGGAGAGAAAGCAGCACAATCACTGAGGGAGAGAAAGCAGCACAATCACTGAGGGAGAGAGGTCGGCACAGTCACTCTGGGAGAGAGACCGGCACAGTCACTGAGAGAGAGCAGCACAGTCACTGAGGGAGAGAGAGCAGCACAGTCACTGAGGGAGAGAGAGCAGCACAGTCACTGAGGGAGAGAGAGCAGCACAGTCACTGAGGGAGAGAGAGCAGCACAGTCACTGAGGGAGAGAGAGCAGCACAGTCACTGAGGGAGAGAGAGCAGCACAGTCACTGAGGGAGAGAGAGCAGCAAAGTCACTGAGGGAGAGAGACCACGGTCCAGTAAATATATTCAAATATAAAAGTGATGTGTGAAAACAAACTTAATTGATGAATTGATCTGGCACTACTACACTACTACACACAGGACCAGACTAGAAACACTGACCAAGACAAAGAGACTAACCAGTTCCAGGGCCTCTCTCTCTCTCTCTCTCTCTCTCTCTCTCTCTCTCTCTCTCTCTCTCTCTTACCCAAAGGGATTGTCGAGGATGCCCGAGGTGTAGGCCGGGCTAGCATCTGCTCACCACTGTTCCAACTGACCATCACATATGCCACCCTTGGCACAGCAGCTGCCTATGCCAATCTCTCCACACTCCCTCTCAACAGACCGACTAAACCGGCCACCCGCAGGCATACGTGCACAGCGGCCAGAGCACTCAGTGAAGCGAAGACACAGGGACACACACGTAAACAGTGCAGTCTGCTGTATAGAGTGAACGGAGTCAATAGATTCCAGGGCGTTGGGGTTTGGCACTGGCTCGCTGGCGGATTAGCGGTGGCAGAGCTGTGGCTTCTTTTTGTCTCTCTGCTGAATGCTCCGTCACCACTAATAATATTAATAATACCCTCAGACTATTATTATTTTCAGTTGCCTGGCAGATGTCTGTTCGAGTACCGTCAACAGCTTGTGCATTATTTTTCTGGACAATTCAAATGGATTAGTTCTGTTCACTAATCCGATGAAAGGCATGGAGCCTGATGTAACTAAAGCGGAGGCAATGCACTGGATTTCATAATATTGTGCATCATATCATAGAATGTGTTAACATCATAATTACAAAAAAATGCCAACTGAAAGACAATATTCTGATTTTAATGTCATATTTAAGTATTTAATTTTTTTATTTTTTTATTTATTTAAGAGAGACGAAGAGACAGACAGGACAGACAGACACGGACAGACAGACAGACAGACAGACAGAACCCAGACAGAACAGACAAGTACCAGACAGGCACAGATCAGATAGATAGATAGATTAGGATAGGATAGACTAGATAGATAGATAGAGTTGTAGATAGAATAAGATAGACAGACAGACAGACAGACAGATAGACAGCTAGAATCGATAGTAGATAGAGTAGATGATAGATGAATAGAAGTAGGATAGCTACACCAAAAGAGAGAGATCGAGATTATCGAGATGGGCGTCTTGCACTTTCTTCGTGTACAGATGCATTGCTTACTATGACTGTCTGTAAGCTACAGCAGTGGGCATAGGCGCTCCTGTGTGACTTTAGATAGATTGAGTCTGTATGATAGACTATGGTCTATCGATCTAGTATAATAGCTATAGCATATCGATACGTAATCTAATCGTATCTAGATCTAGATATGAGATCTAGATACTAGATCCTGATGCAAGTTTCGTCTGTTATAGACTTTAGACATCATGATTACTCAGTCAGATGAGTGACAGTTCTTCTGATTCTTGCTGTGCAATATCTAAGTATTCTAATGTTGAGATGATCTCTATTTTAATCTAGTCTATCTATAGGAGCTGCAATCGATCGCTAGATCTACACGATAGATATAGATAGATAATCATAGATCGATCGATCGATAGATAGATAGATAGAACTCTACTTGAGAGATATATGATCTAGACAGAACAAGACTAGTCAGATGATCATCTAGCTATAGTAGCTAGACCCTATAGATACGACAACGATCGATGCTAGATAGATAGACTAGATAGACTCACCGATACGCAAGATAGACAGAATAGATAGAGGACACCGGATTGCAGAGACTCTCTCATGGCTGAGCTCGAGATGAGATCGGACGCTCAGATCGACAGACCAGCCAGCATAGACAGACCGATAGACCAGCTAGATAGATAGACAGACTGAGATAGCTAGATAGATAGATAGATAGATGAGATAGATAGGGATAGATAGATAGATAGACAGGATACGACAGACAGATAGATAGATAGGACAGATATGATCAGATAGATAGATAGATCGATAGATAGATCGCCTGATCGGCTCGCAGATATAGATAGCTAGATAGGCACCCTACCAGGTCTTCTCAGTGAGCTCCGTACACTTGTGGCGGTGTGAGTGCTCCACTGAGATCAGTGTATAAATCAGGCTGAGTGTGATGAGAGGTATCAGGCTAATGAAGAAAGAGAAACTGGGCCAACACTTACACTTTCACACCCTCTCATCACCTGCTTCATCATCTTCCACTACTGACTGTACTGCACTGCATATGTGTCTAATAGAGGAGAGTTATTCCAAAACGGATAATATGCTATTCATTTCATATAGATACCGAATCCACTGTAGAGCTCACTGAACAGTTCATATCAATGATTCACAGCAGCTGATGAATATATCAAAATTGTGACTGGTTAATTCTTAGTACACATGGAATACATCATGGAGGTTAATGAATATTTAAAAGTCGTTACTGTATAATTAAAGGTAGATTCTGTATAAATAACGGGATAAAAAAAGGTGTAGTAAAAATTACATGGCTTATTTTTTGGCCTGTTTGGTCTTGAAGATATATTTAATATATAGTTGATATATTTATAGTACTTTTCTAAAGTGTAGACATGAGTGCTTATAGTAGGACCTCCTTATATTTATCCTAATTCTTTACAATAGAATAAAACTGAAGACATCAAACTATAAAATCGGAATTACACAGTCCATCTCTAAAACCTTCGAAACTTCACATATAACCTTCACTGCATATAACCTACACTTCATATTCATTTCTTAGCTTCTACAGGGGTTGGACAATGAAACTGAAACACCTGGTTTTAGACCACAATCATTTATTAGTATGGTGTAGGGCCTCCTTTTGGGGCCAATACATGCGGTCAGTTTTGGTCGTTGGGAATAGACATACTACTGCGGTCCATGCCCAGTGGTTCAGGAGGGAGGTTTTAAGCCATTCTTTCTTGCAGGGATATTGGCCACTCGGTCACTACGTGATGCTTGGTGGAGGGATTCGTCCCCTTGTCTTGGTGGTAATGGCGGAGCCATTAAGCCCTTGGATACCTGTGGCTCGTGATTACATCACAAAGACTTGCTGAATCTGGTCACAAAGATGCGCCAGCATAGACTTGCACCCAACCAATTTGGTCCTCTTTTGAACTCTGGTAGTCACCCATAATGCTGTGTGCAGTGCAGTATTTTGAGCAGAACTGTTGCTCTTCACCTGCTACTGAACCTTCCACAACTCTGCTCTTGACTGGTGCAATTGTGCATTTAATGAAGATTGGCCACCATGACTGGTCCTTAATACTAGCATAGAGACAACTCCCAACAAAAAAAAAACTTAAAATGACAGGTGTTTCAGTTTCATTGTCCGAGCCCTGTATTTCTTAGTTTTGGACTAATTCTATTGGCCTGTCCATCATAAATATTCACTGAACTGAAAGAGTAACTAGAGAAACTAGTTAATCTGTCTCTATCTGTACAACTCTATCTTGTGCTTCTGTTGTTACCTCTGTATTGTTTGTATATCTGCTACTGGATGCCTTGAATTTCCCTCTGGGATCAATAAAGTATCTATCTATCTATCTATCTATCTATCTATCTATCTATCTATCTATCTATCTATCTATCTATCTATCTATCTATCTATCTATCAGGATGTATATTGTTTCAGACACCTCATCCATCAGGAACTCTTAAGTGTAAGCCTGTAGAGTCTTTAAGGTAACTATTAACACTCATGGGTGTGTCTAAATATATATATACAGTACATACTGCATAACTGCTATCAGAAGAAGAGAAACCATACATCACTTTTAATGTAAGTCCCATAAAGCCTTTTTCACAAAAACGATGTAGAACTAAATTGAGGTTACTGGGTTTTGCCCCGACAACAGCCAAACGTGTATGTACAGTACGTGCACAACATGTGTTCTCAGGGTGTCTGTTTATTTGAGGTCCTCCTGAAACATTAGCCCAGCACTCCTGTGCATGAGAAGACTTCAGGAGCTAATCTGAGACCAATGCGGGTCAATTATCATTCACAGCCGCCACTTGAGGACTTTTCTCCACTCTGTATTTGTAGTCTTGGCCCCAGAGCAGGCATGCTGTTATTGCAGAGACTTATGCATGCACGAAAGCAGTTAACGGTACATAATTCAACACAGAAGTTCTACTGAATAGGTTCTGATGCTTCCCAGAAGTGCTCACATTAGAGGATGTTAGAATATGATGTATAGGTTAACACTGTATTAACTCTGTATTAACTCTGTATTGTCTATTAGTTATAATTTAATAACCGATTAAACATCATTAGTTTGTCAATTACAACACACAGGGGTTGGACAATGAAACTGAAACACCTGGTTTTAGACCACAGTCATTTATTAGTATGGTGTAGGGCCTCCTTTTGCGGCCAATACAGCATCAGTTGGTCTTGGGAATGACATATACTGCGTCCTGCACAGTGGTCAGAGGGAGTTTAAGCCATTCTTCTTGCAGGATAGTGGCCAGGTCACTACGTGATGCTGGTGGAGGTTCGTCCTTCTTGGTGGTATGCTGACATTACCCTGGATACCGTGGCTCTTGATACATCACAAAGACTTGCTGTCTTGGTCACAGATGCGCCAGCAAGACGTGCACCAACAGTTTGTCCTTTTTTGAACTCTGGTATGTCGCCCATAATGTTGTGTGCATTGCAGTATTTTGAGCAGAACTGTGCTCTTACCTGCTAACTGAACCTTCACACTCTGCTCTTACTGGTGCAATGTGCAATTAATGAAGATTGGCCACCAGGCTGGTCCAATTTAGCCATGAGACCTCCCACACTAAAACGACAGGTGTTTCAGTTTCATTGTCCATCCCCTGTATATGGTGATTAAATGTAATAAGTTAACACATCAGCTACACAGGGCCGGTTTATATCTGCTGTGAATTTGGTGTTCGGTTAATTAACATTAACATTAATTAAAATGTGCTATTACTTTTGCACAAACTACATTTTATGTCTTGTTTATTCTCCAATGTTTTTGATGTGTGTATTTTGACCAGGACCATCCAGTTTAGCGTGGAATATGCACTCATCATCATCAACAGAATCACTGCACCCAGAAGGAGGTGTCCAGACTCCTAAGCTATTGGGAAGGCTACCAGGATCAATAAATGATAATAAGTGTAGACTGATATGATCAATATTTATTGAGCTACACATACAGAATTAGCCTCTCTTAGTATCATATCATATGGCTAATGCAACATGCCAGACGTCTCGGCATTGGCAGTGTAGAGGTTCCTAATGGTGTCCTGTGATAATCCATCCCATGCAGCATGAGCATTCTCACACAGGTCCTGCAGATAGTGCGGGAGGGTTGGAGGTGGAGTGACACCTTCTGGACTTCTGGACGTGTGACTTCTGGACGTGTGACATGTGACAACAAACCGTTCATCTTGGTGCTGACCACGGTGCCTCCACCCACGGATTGGTTGGTGGTCTCCACCAAGACAGAAGTGGGACTAGTCACTGAAGATGACCTGCTGCCATTCTGAGTCACTCCATGATGTTGACACTGTTAATGGCAGATGTCGTCTGAGTGCATGTAGTCCTGCGTCGTGTAGCCGTCTGCCAATGGTGCTGGCACTAACAGGATGACTCAGGGAGGCAACACTGCTCGCTGTGTGTCTATAGTCGTGGCTGCTGAATCAGTCAGGTACGGTGAAAAAGCTCCCACCTTGTTTACCTCATATGTGTGGCCGAGCAGGAAACTTGAATCATTAGGATGCCTTACCATGTCAAACCTACCCACCAAGTTTCATTCCTGTCGGAGGATTCTTTCTGGGTGCAGCTATTTGTGCAACTTTTGATGATGAGTGTATAATAAAATTCGATATTTAATTTTCCGCATTCCTTTCCTTATATAAAGTGGGAAATAATCGGTTTCTAGAAAGCACCAGATTGTGAAGCGGCAGCAAAGCAATATTACACTGATAAAAGTCAAACCAAATTTGTCCGAGCATTCCCACAGGCTGCAGCGCTGGCGGCCGGTGGAAGTAGGGCAGGGGTCCTGACACGAACACTGCTGCAGTGTCACAGCGGAGAGGGGTAAACAAGAAAGCGCTGTTTGGACCAGAGGATCTGGCACTTGTTTTTGGAACATGAGGACAAAGATGGATGCAAGCATGGGGAAGGATATCTATTTCATAACAGAGAGAGAGACAGAGAGAGAGAGACAGAGAGAGAGACAGAGAGAGGGGGAAGGACAGAAGGTGAGTGGCTCAAAGTGCACAAGAGGCAAATGAAGAGATATGATGATCATGGTTTAATCAGTAGAGTGAACAAATACATGTGTGTGTGTTCATGTATTTAGCTGTTTGTGGGGACCCTTTGTCCAAAGAATGATAAGATAACATGAACATTTAGACTTTGTGGGGAACAAAGGAAACTCGGTGTACAGTCCCCACAAAGACACAAATACACAGTGCAGTAAAGGTGTGTGTGTGTGTGTGTGTGTGTGTGAGAGAGAGAGAGAGAGAGAGAGAGAGAGAGAGAGAGAGAGAGAGAGAGAGAGCTTGTGTATAAAGTCTGCATATTATATAAAAAGACATGAAAGAGGGAGATGGATGGAGAGAGAGAAAGGAAAGACAACGTGACCGAATGGGGATAGGGATAGAGCAAGAGAGGAATAAGATGGAAACAGAGAGAGTAAGAAAGAGAGAGAGAAGAAATGTGGACAGAGAGAGGAAATGAGAGAGATGGGAAAGAAAAAGAGAAAGAAGGAGAGACAAGAGAGAAAGACAGAGACAGAGGCAGATGGGGAAAAGAGCGTGGGAGGAAGGAGATGGACAAAGTGAAAAGAGAGAAAATGAAAGAGAAAAAATAAAGTAAGAGAGAGGGCAAGTGAGAGAGGTTTAGAAAAGATGGAGTAAAAGAAAAGTGTGTGAGAAAGGGGGGTTGGGGGTGGTGGTGGTGGGGTCGAGCTTTACTTTCTGGCCTCTGTCCGAGTCCTGTACGGAGGAAGGAGAGGAGGAATTTCCCATGCGGTTCTGCTGTGCTTTTAGGAAGTAAAGAGAGCGTTTATAACAAGGTCTGGCCGGAAACTGGGAGAGAGAGGGAGTCTCAGCAACAGGCCGGGAGTCGGTGTGAAATTATTCCTGCCCTGAGAATTCCACACGCACACACACCGGATAAAAATTCCAGTAAGAAACGTCCTGTCAGGAGAGCAGCTCTAAGAGGACTTCGCTCGTTTGTATTGAATGACCTCAGCCTGTAGTCTTTCCCCCAGCTTCTTCTTCCTCCATGTAACTCAATCCAGTCCACCGAACCTGAGCTATACGACGAGCCGTTTTTAAGTGAATGGGCAGAGGAGAGGCGGGATGGGAGCAGGCTTTAATGAATGCGAAAGCCGCTCTCGTGGGATCGTGTTTTTATTTTTCCATGCAGACGCAGCGCCTGCTTTTTCCATTTCAGAGCCCGACGAGGTCGCGTCGCTTGATTGTGATTCGTTTCTGGCTTGTTTAAAATAAAACTCCATGCCATGAGCTGACGTTAGAGGACGCTGAGGTTGGTTTAAGGACCCACATCTTACATGGCACTAGCCTAATGGGACTAAATGACCTTTGACCTGACATGGAGGATACAGAGTAAGATTTTCAGGGCAGGTTGAAGACATGCAGTAGTTTTACAGAACACATTAGGCTATGAAACCTAATGTAAACACTGTGACGTTTAGTAAATATATCAATAAAAAAAATAAAATAAATAAAGACAGTAAATCACCCAGAATTAAACTGTGTATCTCAGCTTCTGTTGTTTTCAATACCTTTTGTTAATTCAATTTTCAATTAAATTTTAATTCAATTAATTTTTTATTATTATTTATTATATTTTTATGTATTTTATATATTTATATATATATATAGTATAAATAGTATAGTATGTATATATATAAAAAAAGTAATATATATATATATATATATATATATATATATATATATATATATATATATATAAATTATTATATTATTATAATTATTATATATATGTATATATATATTATTATTATTGTTGTATTGTATTATTATAATTGTAAACCTGTTGTTTGTATATATAGCCCACAGTTACTTGGTCTGTAGTCTGTTTCCATTGTCAGTAATTATTGTCCATCACTACGAACACAAATGCTGTTTAAGGCTGTATTATACATAGTGCACCAAAGAAGAACAGGCCCATCCAACCAGCCTGGGTCTGTCATCGTATCTGTACATCTATGTAAGTCTCATTTACACTAAAAAGTACAGTATATTTTAGAATAACATTTAACTGTTGTCTGAAGAAAAACTCAAATGTCCCAATGACCTTTACAGGAAAAGGAACAATCATACTTTTTAAAAAATATATAAGTCAGTAAAACCGGACATCCTAACCCCCATCCCCCATTGTTAATTGGTCTAGTTCTCTTGTTCAATATAAACAATTTTATACCATAAAATTACACACAGTCTAAATGATACATAAAACCAAATGCAATAATAAATAAACAGCTGAATAGTTTTTTTTATTATTTAGCTATAGTGTACAGACTGATTGTCAATGTTGTCTTTGATTTTTTTCATTCATATAGTTCATTAACTCTGAAATGTATGGATGTTTCACCACACTCAAACTTCTGTTTGACAAATTTCAGGTTGTTAGAACCTGGGCACCTATTTCAGCCTATTTGGCCCAGCACATACTTTCTATCTTGACTGCATCTTTTTTGAACTGCTGCCAATACAACATCATTGGAGCTCAACACGCTTGGAGGAGAACACTAACTGGCAGTTCTGTGGCCTCAATCAACAGTTAAATGGTTGGGTGGGAGGTGAGGAGATCCTCACCGACATGGATATCTGTGGCATCATAAGAAAATTGAACTTGCAATCTTCCCAAAATAGGGCACTATAGGGATCTAACTTGAAGACTGTGCCACTTGGAATCGTCTTTTAAAGCTGTGTTTTGTAAGTTTGTTGCATATGGGAAAAAATGGACAAGGCAGAGGAGGAAACATGGACTTTTAGGGAAATCAGGGGTGGCTAAGCAGAGGGATGTATGTAAGAGTTGAATCCTGCCGGTTCCCCAGGGCTCCGCTTTTAGATCAGTATTTTCCACATGCAATCCTAGATGACCCTGTACTGTAGCACTTAGGGTTTAGTGTTATTTCAGACATCATCGTGCCCTCTATGGGTTCAATCAGTGTAATCCAGAGTTTACAAACCCTGCACCGTGCAGAGTGGACTTTCAGAGGCGCTGAAATAAACACACATACACATTCACACGCGGTCATCCTCCTGTTGTATATCACCTCGGCCGGCCGTCATCCCATTTGAACAATAGAGTAAACCAGCTTGCGGAGCAGCTCTCACGGCCTCTATGAGCTCACACTTTACACTGACCCCGCGCTGAGTGCTGCGAAGGCCTGTGTGTGATTGAGTATGTGTGTGAGTGTTCTGGCACTGATCCAGCTGGTTTTCCCATCTTTGACCCATTACTCACTTCTCATCCTCATTTCTGTGAGGTAGCCACGTTTGTTTACCAGCACTGTAAAAAAAAAATCCCTCCATTCAGTCAAAGGAACCCTACATTGATGAAGCGTCCAGGAACAAGGTCATTCTGCATCACCATCCTGCACACAGGATGTTCACAGCTCGGTTTGGCACTTCTTCATATTTTATAGCCCATAAGTAAATATTAGGAATTACACTACACTGAATAAATGGCACTCTGAATTGAGATGGATTTACATATCACTCAATGTAACTGAAGTGTGCAAGACAAGGGTGCAATGGGATATACAGTACCAGTCAGGAGTTTAGACACACCCAGCTATATGGATTTTGCATACCACGACTTTGCAAGTTCTCTCACTTAGAAATCATAGAGTCTGAAATTTTCATCTTAGGTGCATGTCCACTGTGAGAGATATAATCTAAAAAAAAATCCGGAAATCACAATGTATGATTTTTAATAATTTATTTGTGTGTTACTGCTGCAAATAAGTATTTGAACACCTGCCAATCAGCAAAAAGTCTGGCCCTCAAAGACCTGTTAGTCCGCCTCTAAAAACTCCACCTCCACTCCACTTATTATTCTAAATTAGAAGCACCTGTTTGAGGTCGTTAGCTGCATAAAGACACCTGTCCACCCCACACAATCAGTAAGACTCCAACTACTAACATGGCTAAGACCAAACAGCTGTCCAAAGACACCAGAGACAAAACTGCTATCCTCCACAAGGCTGGAAAGGGCTACGGGGCAATTGCCAAGCAGCCTGGTGAAAAAAGATCAACTGTTGGAGCAATTATTAGAAAATGGAAGAAGCTAAACATGACTGTCAATCTCCCTCGGACTGGGGCTCCACGCAAGATCTCACCCTGTGGCGTATCAGTGATCCTAAGAAAGGTGAGGAATCAGCCCAGAACTACACAGGAGGAGCTGGTCAATGACCTGAAGAGAGCTGGCACCACTGTTTCCACGGTTACTGTGGGTAATACACTAAGACCTCATAGTTTAAAGTCATGCATGGCACGGAAGGTTCCCCTGCTTAAATCAGCACACGTCCAGGCCCATCCTAAGTTTGCCCATGACCATTTGGATGATCCAGAGGAGTCATGGGAGAAGGTTCTGTGGTCAGATGAGACCAAAATAGAACTTTTTGGTCTTAATTCCACTCGCAGGCTAGTTTAGTGACCAAAGACATGCGTGAATTACAGTCACGAAACCTGATTATCATCTCTAAGTACATTTTTACACCATCTCTAAGATGATACTCTCCAAGTATGACTGTTGCTATGACACATGTCTAAAACAAATAATAGGAAACGGCATGAAATGACGTTTGAGAAAGTGAGAGATGATAAAGTAAAAACTTTACTGCTTAGGTTTAATGTCAGCTTACATGACTAAGCTTGGTCCTGTGTTCAGGTCGCATATACACCAATGAGTCAAACCATTATGACCACAGATAAAGCAAATTTCACAGATTATTGCCATAGATTTCATGCAATCGGGGCAGATGACTGGGTCAGATTACCTCTGGAACGACAAGGCTTGTGGGCTGCTCCAGGTCATCTGTCATGAGTTCCCACAGACAGTGTCCAAGGAGGGTCAAACCACAAACCGGTGACAGGGTCTTTGGTCCCAAGGCTCATTCATGCACAAGCACACTGAAGGCTATTCAATCTAGTGACCAAACCGACAGAGCCCTTCTTTACTGTGATTGGAGGAGGAGTAGGGTTCATCACACAGATCATCACCCACCGCTGCATAAAGAGCTGCTTAACCTCATGCCAATCAGTCAAAGTAGGCAGTCAAAAATGCCTAGAGTGGTAATACGACAATCAGAACTGAGCCTTGGAGCAATGGAAGTAGATTGACTGGTCTAATTTTCTTTCACATCACTTGGATAGCTGGGTATACCTGTACTATTCGTCTGGGGAATCGATGGTTCCAGGATGCAGGAAGAGGACAAGCCAGGCCTGCGATGCTCTCGGCAGTCTTCTGCTGGGAAACCTTGGGACCGTCCCATTATGTAGCAGTCAATTATGCTGTGCTGCCTCCAGGTACCCCTTCACGGCAGTGGTATTCACCAACACCAATGGTTTCTTTCAGTGGGATAATCTGCCCACCACACTGCATACACTCTAATGGAATGATTAGAGAAATGGGACAAATGGTTAAGGTGTTGCTCTGCCCAGTCTAACTGAGCATGTGATGGAGGTGCTGGAACAAGAAGTCCGCTCTGCTCACAGGACGTGGAGCTGGGGCTTTCAAACCGGTCCTCAGGCCTCCCAGACAGTCTACATTTCTGCTCCATGCTTATGCATTGTAGTTAGGCTGCAGGTAAAACGTAAATGGTCGGCGAAGGCCTGAGTACCAGTTTGAAAATCTCTGACCTAGGGGATCTAACGTCTTGGTGTCTGAGACCACAGGGCACTTTGAGAGGTCTTGAAGAATCAATGCCTTGGTGGGGTGGAGCTGATTTTGGAGCATGTTAAGGATCAACAACACATTAGGCTGGCAGTTATAATGCTTTAGCTCATCGGTGTAGAATGACCTACCTTGAAATGGCAGAGGTAATTACCACACAGCAAACAGGATTGATAACGTCAAGCCCACTTTGGTGAATGGACTTTCCATGTTGCACATGCTGTCTAGAGTGAGGCAAAGGATATACTGAATGTTAATTGATATTCTACTTTATTTATCAAGGTTCTTTTTATCTGCCTCAAAATTCGATTTTGGAACAAAAGACATTCTGGATTTGACTTATTTTTCTAAATTTAATTCTTGATGTTTGGCCGCTATGTTCATCACTCTGGGTTGGACACTCAACATTGACTCTGAACCTTGAAACAGTTGTGACCTTCTTCTGAAGCCTTGACTTTCCTCTAAACTTTCCTATTGACAGATTCAGACCGCAGGAAAAAAAATCTGATACCTTCATAAACGCACTTGCCATTAGTGTACCATGACGGACAGGCCGGAGCCCTGGCCAAGACAGCGAGGCGCGAGAGCTGTGGATGCTTTGTGGTTCCCATCAGGCTCATTTGATGCCCATTTAGACGTTAATACTGAGGATGGTCCACCAGTGGCGGTAACGCGACCCTATGCATGCATGCACGGCACAGTGTGATTATCCATGAGCCGGGACGTATTTTATCTATGTAAGGCTCAGCCTTGCTCAAGGGTCAGAAACCGGATCTTTTACCTGAGGGAAGAACGGAAAGATGCGAAGGCCACTGGATATGTTTATGTGGGACGTGGGTATGCGTGTGTGTGTATACAGTGTGTTGTCAGGAACACTCTTGGTTCTTGCCAAAGTTGTTCCTGTCTGGTATTTATATGAAAGGACAAATCCGTACATGCAGCTGTCATCTCTTCTTACACATGTAGTTGTGGGGGAAGGCATGCGTTACAAAACCCCACTACTGAACATAATTACAGAAAGAACACAATGCAGATTTGGGTTCAGGTTGCTCTGCATTCGCATGAAGCACTCCATTAAAATATACTGCCAATGGAAACACAATAGAGGGAGTTTGCGGGGAGCAGGTGAGTTTGAGGATATGATGCTTGAAAATGCTGTCAAGAACGAATGTAAAATCTGCTGTGCACTGTACATGCACAGTACTGCTAGTGCCTCAGCCTACCTGTTGGTTCTTATGATCCAATGTTTCTGTTCCACCTTAAATAGTGCAGCACATATAGTAATAACTGCTGAGCCATTTCAGATGTAACAGGAAAATCTGAACCAGATACGGGTGAAGCTGACTTCCACTTTGTGTGAGTGACTGCTGAGTTCCCAGCCTGGGTGAGTGCAGTGCAATCAGGCAGACATCAAGCTTGGTCAGTACCAACTGTCCCTGGCTAAACTGAGGGACATGTAGGTTTTTAAAAACTGTGTACCGCGTGCTTCCATGGCTGTTTAGCAGTGGCTAATGCTAATAGCTGAGGTAATTTATTAACAGAGATATAATGTTCTAGATAGCTCATGGTGTTACCTGCTGCAGGATCCACACTAACGCTATTAGCCTGTTAGGTAGGGCTGCCCTCTAGAAGTCGACGATTCGAATCGTCAGTCGGCAACCCTTTAAGTCGACTGAGACCCTTCAAGTCGACTGATAACAGTGACCTTTTTTTCTTCCGTAAAACAGACTAAAGCTTACAGAAATGCACAATATCTTTAAGAATGTAAAAAGACATTTTAATAATTATTAAAGTGGAATGATAAATATATATTAAAGGTCTAGCTGGGCTGTGACGCATGCTTGCTAAACTATTAAATCTATGTGACGACGTGCGCTGGCGGTTCACCGGGGAAGGAAGCTAAAGCTGAGAAACACGAGGGGAACGATGTCTCAGAGAAAGACTGGAGGAGGTTTTGAAGAAGAGAATCTGAACAAACTAAACTTAATTCTGCTCGTCATTTAGTCAGACATCCAACACTGCTTCAAACGAGTGAACTGAATTCTGTTTTAGACATAACGGCTGTTTGGGTGAAGGATAAACAGACCAAAGACGTTTGTTTTATTATACTCCATTATTTTAGATCCTAAATTACAGATATGTTTATTTATTCCTCTACAGCTGAGATTATCTTTATTTAAGGATGAGTACAGTCACTTAATACACCTGCAGATAAACAAGAGATAATGATTCCAGCGCGGGGAATATATTAAACAGTTTCAGGTCTACCGTTCTTCTCTTTATCTATAAATAATTTAAATATGGACTAATCTGGTTTTATTTAGCAGCTCATTATTTATGAGAGATGAAAGGCGAAGGGTCCTCCTACTGAAGAAGCTGCTAGAAGTGAGATTAAAAAGACTATAAGCTATAAGCGCTAATGTTTATCATAAATACGCTCTGCTGCCCGATGCTATATCCTGTAATTAAAGGCTCCAGTTCAGATCGATCATCATAGGCCCCGCCTCTTTTAGTTCAGAAATATGATCCTGTGACTCTGCTGACTTTCTAAATGAGGAGGACATCAGATCTGAACCGTGTGCAGACTGATTTACTGATTACTAGATCATGTACAGGGAGAAAAAACTGTAAAAGAATAGTCGAATCGTCGACCAAGACGGGCGAATTCGATTCGACTGATAAAATTCTGAGTCGGGTACAGCCCTACTGTTAGTTGAATGCCATGAACTTGATGGTGAGAGTAGTGCAAGGTCACTTCTGATGTCAGTGAGGGTGGGGAGGTGTGGGATGTGTGGGCAGTGGCTCATTATCATGTTAAACAACAAACACTTAAACCGTCCTGTGAAACTGGACTGGTGGCCTTTCCAGGGTGTTTCCTGTCTTATGCCCCACTAGTGTTTGAAAAGGCACCAGCACCCACCATGATTTAGAAGGATAGCTGGGTTTGAGGACGAATGACTGAATGAATGAATAAACACTCAAACTGGCTGAACCGAACCGGCCTGTTTAGACACCACTGCTATGGGTCTTCATCCTTGTGCTATTTTGATCGGACGATGACATTTGATTAAGAACCCAGAGAAACTGTACTAACGGTGTAAAAGGGCTATGCTACCTTTGTGCATCATCAATATTGTTTTATTGCTTTGCCATGATCCACATTTCCACATGGAACACAGAAATGATCCACAAACTATAAATCATATAAATGATATACTTAGCAGAGAAGAGAGCCTGAGATATGATCCCCCTGAGTGGCTCTTAGGAGACTCCATTGGCTCTGCACAGTACAGTAGCAAATACCAAGAGGTTATTTGCAGTAGGCAAGGGGGCTGTTCCTCCAGCTAATGCACATTACTGTCCATATGTTTGTCTTCACCGACAGTGTGTATTTGTATTTATGTGCTTAGTTGCTGTGGCAGCATGAGGGGCACTATCGCTGACTGTTCTGTGTAGGTGAGTGGTGTATGTGAGCTGTGAAGGTGTTGGGACGGGTCACACAGGGCCACCCCAGGAGACATGTCACACGGCAGGTTCTGACGAGGTCCCTCCTGCCCAGAACAATGGAAGGAACCAGCTGTGACAGGGAGTACTGTGACACAGCAGAGGAGCTGTTTACACACTCACACACACATACACTGGCCTGCCAGACATCAAGCACTCACACGCGCTTCCGTGGATGCGTCGCATACACGCCTGCACTTTCACACAGAACTACGTGCATACAGAAACAAACTGGAACCTTCAACATTACACCTTATCTGATCGTCCTCAAAGTATCTACACTCACTCTGTCCATTTCATCAGCTGCACTGACCATCTGGGAGCACCTTATAGTTTCTCTACATCTGTTTCTCAGGACCCCCACAGGACCACCACAGAGCAGGTACTATGTAGGTGGTGGGCCATTCTCAGCACTGCAGTGACACTGACGTGGTGGTGGTGTGTTAGTGTGTGTTGTGCTGGTGTGAGTGGATCAGACACAGCAGTGCTTGTGTCCACTTACTGTCCACTCTATTAGACCACTCCTACATATTCAGAGCTCTTGCAGGTTTACAAGCTTGACATTGAAACAATAGAGAAAACCTGTGGTTGAATGTTCTATATACTCTAGAACCATGCAAAATACATCATCCATCGAGCTAAAGAACCATTTCATCGTGCACAGAACCATGCAGTCATTTATTAATTATATATAGAAGTCACGGTTCTAAATAGAACCACTCCCAATACTGAAGAACCTTTGAGGACCCATACATTTTTAGAGTGTTCATTTTTATCTATGTCCTTTTCTCAGTGAGGAGCTTCTTGAACAGCTACACATCCTTTCAGACCTCTATAGCGTTGAGGTGTCTTCTCACAGTGTTATGGACAGAGCTTGATGTTTTACTCTCTCTTAAAGATAAAAGCCTAAGTGCTGTGCATCTGATGGGGACAGTTTTGATGGTGTACCAGGTCTTCCAGGTGGTTGTTAGGAGTCCATCTTTCTGGCTGTTTTAAGTTTTCAATTTTAAGTACATATATATCGTCGCTGTCCAATGAAAAAAACATGTATCTCCATTTTTGTTGATTTTTACTTTCATGACTCATTTGATCGCATGAGCTGCTGTTTACACTGTGTGGGAATTTTTATGAAGAATGGACCAACAGAAATGGCCCAAAACTGCTTGGAAAGACGTCTGGTTCCATAGACTTCCATTCAAATGAAATGAGGTTTTTGGCCTCTCCTGTAAAGTTGCCATTTTGGAGATACCTGTTTTTCTTTGGACAACGACGATATATATATATATATTATAGCATATTTTAATGGCTTGTCCAATATAGGCTTACATATACTCAATATGTAGAAAACCATTCCTAAATAAATTTGTCATATTTAATACTATACAGCCTGAAGCCTGCATCCCCAGACAGTTCTTTGTCGGCCCTATGCTTTACCAGGCCTGTAATAAGTCTTTTTCAGTCTTTTTCAGTTCTTGCCTGTTTTGGTGCCTTGGGCCGTGTCTTTTGTTAGTGACGCTCAATGGAGATCAGCTTTTGTCCGTTTAAGAGCTTTCTACTTTTTGGCCTTGGAAAACTCTGCAGTCGTATGTTTGGGGTCATGATCTCGCTGCAAAAAGCACCACTGCTTGAGTTATCAGCCACTTGGCTGGACCTGAGCAGTCAAGATGCCTCTGCTCATTTCAGAATTCCGAATTCCTTCCGCTGCTGCACTTCAGGCAGCTTGTAATCTCCTTGTGTGCCCTGCTTACACAACAGGTTCAGAATATTAACTGAGCCAGTTCTACGGCAGCCTCACATGCTCATGCATCTATGTTACATCACTGAGTTAGTTTTATTCGGATTATGAACAGCTTTAATTGATCCATACGTTCCTCCTTCCATCACTGTAGACAGATGGTCTGTGTTTCGGACTTTTTCCCAGAGCACCATTTTTGAACTTTTTAGAAGACTGTAGCTTTGCCTTTTGTGTAATCCCATTGCATCATCCATCCAGTCTGCATGCTAGATCTGCCTAACTGTTTATGTTTTTTTGGGTCATATGCTATTAACTGTCAGGTAGACCTTT